>CM064502.1:42354408-42426908 GCA_032716605.1 Paralithodes platypus
TAGGACAAGCCATGCGGTTCTAACGGAGTGGTTAACGTCACACCCCCCCCCCAAGATTTTTCTCAGAGGCCCAAGGCTCACAAAATTCTGATTGTTAGAACCCATGCTATATCTCTACTTCCCATCACCCAGCGGCAGTAAAATATCTGGCACAGTTCTCAACAAAACATTTTACAAAATTATAACCCTCCCCAACACAATAGGTTCAATCATATGTAGTTATGCTCCTCAAGAGCGAGCTTCTCTAGCCCAGCATTCTGAGAGGAGTGCAACTCAGAATTACTGCTATAACATACTGAAAAAATTCAACTATCAAAGAAAGAGTTTTTATTTGATTTTTATGTTTTTAATTTGTTTATATCGGCTGCACTATAGGGGCAAGCCTAGTTTTTTCTTCTATACCAAACGCTCAACTCCTGCTTTACGACCCAATACGCTGGGCTACAACCGCGAGCCAACAAGCACCAAGCGCAAAATACTATTCAAACTAAAGCAGGAGGCTACCCGTGTGTCAATCTACCCAGGATCATCTACCCTTGAAAGACAATCTGCAACCACGTTGTCACAACCGGCAATATGGCGTATGTCCAGGTTATATACCAATAACCTTAGTGACCACCTGGTCAGCCTCATATTCCAATTGTGAAACTGGTCCAAGAACTTGAGAGGGCGATGATCTGTGTAAACTACAACGACCGGACCATAGGCTGGAACATAGACCTCGAAATGCCTCAGTGCAAGCACAACTGCCAGCAGCTCCCTCTCGACAACAGAGCAGCTCCCCTGGGCTGAATTGAACTTCTCTGAGCAGAAACTAACAGGATGCTCCAGCCCATCATCGTCCTTTTCCACAAGGACGGCACCAGCCCCCACACCACTAGCATCCGTTGCTAGTTGGAAAGGTAGGCCAAAGTCAGGGGCCCTGAGGATCGGGTGAGTGCACAACAGGTGTTTTACTACTCTAAACGCCTTCTCACACTCAGGCGCCCATTTGAATTTCTTATCCTTCCAGTTATCCTCCACCTGAGCTTGACTGTCCCGTTCTCCTTCTCCACCTTGACTGCTAAACGTCATCACAGGCACAGTGAGAGGCTCAGGGGGGTGCCTCACATACTCCTTCATGAGATTAACGTGACATAACTGATTGTGCTTCCGTCTGTCTGGAGTGGCTACCAAGCAATCCAGGTCTGATAGCCTCTCAACCACCCTATAAGGACCAGTGTACTTCGCAGATAAGGGATGACCTACAAGGGGCAGTAGAATCAACACCTCCTGACCCACGTGAAACTCCCTGAGTTTAACCTTGAGGTCGTACCTGTCCTTCATGAGGGCCTGAGAGCTAGTCAAATTACGGCCAGCCAACTCCAGACTGCGCAACATCCGTTCTCGACTGTCGAGGACATACAAGGTTTTTCTGCAATCTCTCATATTTCTTCAAACATATGGAGAGGCCCTCTGACACGGTGTCCAAAGACGAGCTCATTAGGGCTGAATCCCAAACTTTCCCCAGGTACCTCCCGTGCAGCAAATAAACACATGGCAAGTCAAGATCCCAACCATTCCCACTCTCAAAGCAACAACAACGAAGCACAGATTCCAAGGCTGAGTGCCATCGCTCTAACACACCCTGGCTCTCCGGATGATACGCAGATGACACAACCGTAACAATCCCATGCTGCGGCATTGCTTGAACAAAGAGGCTAGAAGTGAAGTTGGATCCCTGGTCTGACTGAATCCCCTGCGGGTAACCATACCGGGAAAAATACACTAGCAAGCTTCAGACCACCGTCTTCGCTGACCCATTTCTCATAGGGTACGCGTCAGGATACCTTGTTGCTACATCTCCCGACTGTGCATCACTGTCCTCCTCCAACTCGACAGCACCGGTACTACATTCAAGAACCTCCGGGTCTTCTAATTGCAATTTACGAATGTCCAAAGGAGCAAGCTTATCTAAGTGCTTGCGAAACAACTCATGCCCCCCTCCTACATTGAATTTAGCCTCCCGTTGCTCTCTCTCTGTGTATCGTTGCGGTCTCTTCGTCTTTTTAAGCCCATCCTCTGCCTTCTCAGTAACAGTTAATGGGTCTTCTCCAGACTCGAAAATTGGTCCTAATAATGAGTCCCCGAGAAGGTCCGTTGATACTAAACTCTCAACCGCATCAACTTCAACCCCTTCTCGGTACCTTTCCTCCGCTTGTCTAAAGACTGTTGACCAGAATGTGACTCCCTGGATGCAAGAGATCTAGTGACAACACACGCCATAGGTTGCACCGGACACTTCTCAACCCACTCCTGCTCCTCCCTACTCACGTCGGCCGGCTTCTCGGCAACGACTAAGGGTGGAGCCTCAGAAGTAGGCCCCGCAAAGCCGTTGCCGAGAAGCAGGTCGACGCCCCAACAGGTAACTTCTCCACAATTCCTACATCCAGGTCCCGAGTCACACCATCAACTTCCATCTTCATTCTTACAAGCGGGTATGACCTTGTCGCATTAACTCCATGAACCACAACCACCCGCGCCGTATTGACAGGTTTACCAGTGAAATTTCTCAACAATGTTTGCGATGCCCCAGTGTCACGCAAAATTCTCACCTCATGTCTTCTACCCCCCCACTCCACACAACCGAGTCCCCTGTGGTCACTAAAGGCATCACGGACAGGGAATAAGCCTTCCGGATCCTTCTGCACTGGCAGTATATTTACCTCGGAAGAATTGCCTCTAACAAACTCCGATGTCCTCTTGAACACTCCAATGCCGTGAGCAAAAGACACGGCTGCCGGAGGAGGTCGACTAGGCACTCATTTGCCTTATGACCCTCCTGGTGGCAACTAAAACACATAAATTTCGGTTTCGGCTTATACTGTGATGTAAAAGGCCCCTGACTTTTCACATACGGTGTGGTGTAAGGTTTGGATTCAGTTTTAGTTTCATTGCTCTTTTGTTTAAATGTGTCATTGCTACGGGGAGGGGGAGGATAACGGTCCCTAGCACTTGCATCGTACTTCTGTGAGGACCCGCAACCCCGAATCAACGACAGCCGTCGATCAGCCATTTCTGCTGCTTCGACTAGAGTTCTTGGGTTTTTCTCCTTTAAGTTCAAAGTTAGATCACCGCCCGTGCTCTTAAAGAACTGCTCCAACATCATTAACTGCTTAACTCCATCAAACGTAGTTACCTTCTCAGATCGGAGCCAGTTCCCCATAGCATCGGACAAGTCCCGGGCATGTTCCAAAAAGGTGCTATCTCTTCCCTTAGTTACACCCCGGAACTTCAAACGGTACGTTTCTGGTTGCAGTTCGTAAGCCCTCAGGACAGCCTCCTTGAGATCCTCATACACAATACATGACTCCAAAGGTAACGCATCGTAGGCTTTAAGACCCTTGCCTATTAATCTAGAGGATACAAGTGCTGCCCATTTATTCTCTGGCCACTGGTGTTCCTGGCACTTCTCATAGCGTGCGAAAAATTCTGTTACACCACTCTCATCAAACACCGGAGCCAGCTTCAATAAGTGCGAGAGAGATTGATCAGGAGCACGGTTACCAGCCCCAAGTCGCTGTCCCGTTGCCTCTACCCGCGACTTCTCTACGTCCATGTCGGCACAGTACCTAGTCGACTCTAAATCAGCTTGGATTTTTGCTAGCTCTATTTGCTGCTGAAGCTCACCTGCCCTTTGTTGCTGTTGAAGCTCAGATACCCTGATAGCCTTTCTCTCTTCGATCTTAGCTGATTCTATTTGCTGCTGGATCTTAGCTAATTCGAGCTGAAGCAATAATTCTGGAGTTAACCCTGGAGGAGGTGAAGGTGCTACAATGTTTGAAATTACCGGTGGTCCCCCCAGGGGCAACCCACCCTGTCAGTCACCACCCAACTGTGGAAGCGTACTCGGGGTCGGCAAACCACTGGGATGGCTGGGAGTCGAGTGTAGGGGAAGCATGGCCGAAGGGCTCTGAGCACTCAACCCATCTCGCTCACCAGTCACCCTGCCCAGTACACACGTTATCAAGTTATCCCTGGTCATGCTGCTAGTACCCGCATGACCGATAGCTGTGGCCAGGCATTGAAGACCGTACCGATCCACACCCTCCAACCGCTCGGCAGTAACAGGCCATTGCAAAAATATCCTAGCATCCTCCTCACAGTTCACCTGATTAACCATATCATCATACTGCTGTTCCTCAGTTTAGACATTACGTACTGTGTCTCCATTCTCCTCTGATCCGGTATAAGACATGATGCTCACAAAAATTTCCCACCTTAATATTCAGAAAAGAAGCACCCCAAACTCTTATACCTCAATATACACACAAAAATTCTCGGAAATACTCAAGGGCTATACTATGTTGCAAAAAAAATTATTCTTGCTGATCCCCGCAAAATATTCCCCAAAACAACAAATGTTCCCTGCTAATAAATGTAGGTTCACCAAATCCTAGGTAAGGTCGCCATTTGTTACGACTGAGGTTTAAATATATCAGGGCTCTTATTCATTGGACTAGTAATGGCATAAATGCTACAACGGAAAGTGCTAGATCCAACCTCTGATGTATATTCCCAGTGAACAAAGAACACAAATACTCTACAGAGTTCTATATGCAATAATAGGTTATTAAACTCTCAATAAATGTGCGTCTACTCTAGGCTTAATGTTATGTGAAAACAGCCTACTACTACCTATAACCGAAGGTGCTTGGTTATGGTATGCAAAGTAAGGTGGTAAGAGAAGTTACAGCTTACGTTACTTTAATCAATAAATGTCAGGCACTCCTGCATGACAGAAAGTGCACTAAAGTCCTTCAACACCAACAAGGAATCTTCTTTAAATGTTAGATGCTATCAAGATGCTCGAATCGGAAATGGAACCCAAAAAGGCAGGCAGCGGAACAATGCTCGTGCAGGCTATGCACACAAAAAGGCAGGATATATAATGCAGTCGGGGCCAAGAATATCCTAAACGCTACAACAATAATAATCGCCACGACAATGCAGTATTCCTATCAACAAAAAGAGCCTAAGTCGTTTGTGTCTCAATACATCAAACTAGGCTGCAAAATGCTTGTGTAATCATAAATGGGTATGCATAAAAAGAGTAATTGGTTTAATATACTTAATGTCTACTGTGACTGATAAAGTCTAGCTAGAGTCAATGATACGAGATACTGGTGCGCATGGCATGCCGCATAGCCTAGTGCAAATCTCAAGTCTGTGCGTCAAATATTACGTTATAAGGAAGGGTAGCTCTCTTGAGAAACCTTAATACCGAAGTATTAAGCGTTCTCCTGGCGTACCTCAAAGACAAACAACGAGCTTAGAACAGTGCAGAATGTTATAGGCAAAAAGCCCTCATTCGTGCATGCTCTACTCTCAATGGCACACAGACTAGAATTTACTCAATCAACTCCAGTTCTCAGGTATGTCGTGCAGCTTTTAACTAAAGCCAGCACTCATAGGAAACAATACCTTATAATATCAGACTCCTAGTCTAGCATTATCTAATCCAGCAAAACACTAATAATTATAGGAAGCAGTACTGAACAATATGAATGCCAACCAATGCTTCGTGATCAACTTATCTTAACACTAACATACATGGGTTATATCAGACCTTAACGCACAATACAACTGGCCAGCATGAAGCTGATTTTGCAGAGGTAACCAGAGGGGGTATAATATTAATAAAAGGTGGTGAAAGATAAGGAAAATGAGAGATATAGGCAGAGGAAAAGATTCTCAGGTGTAGAGCGGAGGACAGGTATCAAAGGGATAAGAGGGATGCGTTCTAGAAACCAGATCTGAGGGAGAAAGTGGCGAGAGGGCTGTATATATACTAAGCACTAGCTCGAGCTGCGTGGGAAAAAAGCGGTAACAAGTCCTCTAACCACTACCAAAGTAGCTAGCAAAACATTACGTCACCAAGCATAGTAAAGAACTCCCTCAACCAATCCCCACGAGGCCAGCCAGCTATGACGTCATCGAGTATAGCAAAACACTACGCGCCTCCTCTCACTCTGTTCTACTCTCTCTCTCTCTCTCTCTCAATTCCTATCATTACTACTTAATGATAAAACATATACTTTGCAATTAAATATATAAAGCCTTGACATGGGCGAAAACAGAGAGCCTTTCTGGACTGCCCATGACACGAGCTTTCATATGAAATAAAGCACACAATAATACATCAACTGTAGCCACATCCACTGCCCTGGCGATCCTAGCGAGTCACTGTAGGACAAGCCATGCGGTTTTAACGGAGTGGTTAACGTCACAAACGTCTCACACCAACTCCTGGAGAAGTATGGCACCACCACTCACAGACGTACGGCATGGCGTGGGGATCACGTTCCTGACCGCACCCAGCTGCGTGTCGAAAAGCACTACCCAACCAACACCGAGCTGATTGGCACTCGTCACAGGCAGGCACAGTTCACCGTCTGCAGCTCCAGTGTCAGGAAACCCCATGTCACCAAAAGAGTCACCTCAATATGCACCGAGTGCAAAGTTCCACTCTGCCTGGGTGACTGCTTCAGGGACTACCACACTTTCAAGAATGATTGAATGTCGCCCCCTTCCCTGCCCTGCCCTGGACTCGCCCCGTGCCCTGCCCTGGACTCGCCCCCTGCCCTGCCCTGCCCTGGACTCGCCCCCTGCCCTGCCCTGCCCTGGACTCGCGCCCTACCTTACCTGACCTGACCTAATTGATCACGCTACCTCATAATGTAACATATATATTATATAATGTATAAGTTCCAAAGATGTCCCTGTGATATAGCTTTTACATTATATAATTGTATGTTTCATTATTTGGTTTATAAGTTTCAAAGATTTACATGTAATATGCCTTCTTTTTTTAGTATATCAATATATATGTTTGTTATTAGCCTAAGTAATGTGTATATAATTATTTTCTTACCTCAAATGAATTGTACAAAAATAAATATGTTTCAATAAATCCTGTCAAACCTACTAAGATAAAAAAATAAAACAATAAAAAAACAAAAAAACAAGGTCATGTCATTGTATTCTTACAATATGATATATTCTATGAATATTTCATATTGTTTGAATACAATGGCATGATCTTGTAAAAACAAAAATTTATCAAAATTTGTCTAGACAGTATAAAACCTTCCCCATAACCCCCTCCTGGATTCGATCCCACTACCCTACTACACTTTGAGTTTTCCAGTCCCCAACCTTACCAACCATGCCACAGGAGCTCATACCAAATATCACTCAAAACTTCGTGTCTACAATTGAAATGACAATATACAAAAAAAAAAAAATTATCCCACCAATTTACGTTTGTAAATTGATGGGATCATCAATTATATCATGCAAAGGTTTATAAAAGTTTGTCTCTGTCAAGAATGAGTAATTATATAACTTTATTCTGTCAAAAATTGCCCAAACACTCAGCAAAATTGCCCCTCTCATTGTGACTCCACTCATTTTCACACGGTCAAGCGGTCACGGGGTCACCCTTGCCGCTCCTTGATGCTCCAGACACAGCAGCTCTGTCTGGGAACAAAATTTGTATAAATACAATAATGCCTAAAATACTCTTCACAAATACATTTGTATTGTATAATATTGTAAATAAAAATGAATAATAACTGTGTGGGTGTCGAAAATTGCTCAACCAGCTTTCTTATGTCTCGCCTACGCGCGTATATTGGATTATACATAGTCATGACTGTCATACAAATACTTGCAGTAGGTCTCGAATATACATTTAGATTGCATATTACTTGGAAATAAATAAATATAAGTTTCTTTGGTGGCAATCTACCCTTTCGCAAGCATTCAAACGGTACCGATGCCTTAAAACTCAAGACTCTCATTCTTCATATGTTTCTGCCCGGAATCAAGCCAAATCTGTTCTTCGACTTGCCAAACACTCTTTCATCAATAATAAATGCACTGAACTATCCAACTCTAGCTCTTCCCAAGCTTTCTGGCATCTAGCCAAAAACCTCTCCAACAATTTCTCTTCCTCGTCTTTCCCTCCCCTTTCCCACTCTGATGGCACAGCCATCACTTCTTCCTCTGACAAAGCTAAACTCTTCGCTCAAACTTTTGCTAGAAACTCCACCTTGGATGATTCCGGTGCTATTCCTCCCTCTCCGCCCTCCTCTCTCTTACTTATGCCTAATATCCTAATCTCTTCTAAAGATGTACTTTCTACCCTCTCTGGGCTTAACACTAATAAGGCGTACGGTCAGGATGGTGTTCCTCCTGTTGTTCTCAAAAACTGTGCTTCCGTGCTGACTCCCTGCCTAGGCAAACTCTTTCGTCTCTGTCTATCCTCTAACGTCTTCCCTTCATGCTGGAAGTTTGCTCACATTCAACCTGTCCCTAAGAAGGGTGACCGCTCTCAACCCTCCAACTATCGTCCAATTGCTCTTATCTCTTGTCTTTCTAAAGTTTTTGAAACTATTCTTGCTTCCAAATTTCTTAAGCATTTCTCTTCTCATAATCTGCTCTCAGATCGCCAGTATGGCTTCCTTAAGGGTCGCTCTACTGGTGATCTTCTTTCATATCTTACTAACTCTTGGTCATCCTCCTTTCGGGACTTCGGTGAGACTTTTTCTATTGCACTAGACATATCGAAAGCCTTCGATAGAGTCTGGCATAAATCTTTAATTTCTAAACTACCCTCCTTCGGTTTCTATCCCTCCATCTGTGCCTTTGTCTCTAATTTCCTTTCCGGCCGTTCCATAGCCGCGGTTGTGGACGGCCATTGTTCACTTCCTCACCCTATAAACTCCGGTGTTCCTCAGGGCTCTGTCCTATCTCCTATTCTCTTTCTAATTTTTATACATGATCTCCTTAGCTGTACCTTAATTCCCATCCATTCATGCGCAGACGACTCAACCTTACACTACTCCATTAGTTTTTCAGAACGCCCCAGCCAGCAATCCCTCAACGACAAACGTAATGAAGCCATAGAACTCTTAAATTCTGATCTAAATACTATTTCCAATTGGGGCAGAGAAAACCTTGTTAACTTTAATGCTTCCAAAACCCAATTTCTCCATCTATCTACCCGTCAGGATCTCCCAGCGGACTATCCCTTATTCTTCAACAATACAAAAATCAACCCTTCATCTTCTCTCAATATTCTTGGTGTCTCTTTTTCTTCTGCTCTCATTTGGAAGGACCATATTACCAGTCTTGCTAAGGCAGCCTCCCAGAAGCTGGGTGTGCTCAACCGCCTTAGGGGGTTCTTTTCCCTTGCACAGCTTCTTGCTCTGTACAGGGGCATAGTGCGCCCTTGTATTGAGTATTGTTCACATGTGTGGGGAGGTTCTTCTCACACCGCTCTCCTAGACAAAGTTGAAAGGAAGGCCTTTCGTATCATTAACTCCCGTCCACTCATCAACTCTCTGCAATCTCTCTCTCTCCGCCGCAATGTTGCATCTCTCTCGCTATTCTATCGCTACTATAATAATCAGTGTTCCTCAGTGCTATCCCAGTGCATATCACCTCCTTTACGTAGGGCACGTGATACCTGTCTTGCAACTCAATCCCACCCCTACTCTGTGCAACCCTCCAACCCAAGAGTGAAACGTTACTCTCAAACTTTCTTCTACTCAACAGCTGAGCTCTGGAACTCTCTCTCAGAATCAGTCTTTCCCTCTTCCTATGACTTAAATTGCTTCAAACTCCGTGTGTCCAGGCATTTTGGCTCGAACGTACCTTGATTTTGGCCCTGTCACTCTTTCAACTATGGGGGAGGCACTCGCTATAGGCAGTTATGCCTTTTGCCTCCCTCAATCACATAGAAAAAAAAAAAAAAAAAAAGAAGGGTAAGGAGACACCAGTCTATATTTAGCTCTCTATCACAAAACGCAATCTCCCTGCGTTTACTGACCACCCTCGATGCTGGTCTATAATATAGTACTTTATTTACAGTTAATGGCCTACATGTTTCTGTGGTACTTCACATGTGTCTAAAATGCAATGTCTGCTTGCATAAAAATGCAATTCTGAAGTCCATTTATACGTACGACATACGCATGTCTCAGTTTCTCTCTCTCTCGCTCCATTCCTGACTCATGTTATTGTAGGCCTCTTGGTGGCAACGAACACCAGACATCTGGTAGACATAAGGTTCAAAATACCAAGACATCCATACGCCTTGGGGGTCTCCACAATTATCACAAAGCTGGCTATCTATCTAGAGATCTCCCTGCCTGCCTTCCCTCTCTCCACGACTCACTCACTCCCTGCATGCCTCCCTCCAACCCACCCACCCTTTCAGGCTTCCGTCTGCTAGAAACTCATTGATAATGTGCGTAAATATTGCATGAATTGGTCTATATGCGGTATATATTTTGATATATGGCATGTCTACATACGTACAAGTCTGTATTATAGCATGACAGTGCTCTAAGTACAAGATATAAGTGATATTTATGGCGTAACACACCCTCTCCCCCTTTCATTACCAGCACAACTCACTCACACCTTGGTTCACGCATAGAAACTCATTGATAATGTGCGTAAATATCGCATGAATTGGTCTATAATATTATGCGGTATATATTTTGATATATGGCACGTCTACATACGTACAAGTCTGTATTATAGCATGACAGTGCTCTAAGTACAAGATATAAGTGATATGTATGGCGTAAACCACACTCTCAGCTCATAAATTGCCGCCAAACCTCCAACACATCTTCATTCCCGCCTAAAAATTATCTTATAATTCCCTTATATATTGCAATTTTTGGTCACTATGAGGCATATTCATTGTTATATGGGTGGCCTACACATGTATACATACTCTACATAGCCTGAAAGGGCTCAAAAAAGGAGATATACGTGATAATACGCGGTAACCCACCCCCTCCTCCCTCTCCTTCTATCCCCTGGGCGCGTGAAAACTCGGCAGGGAAATCTCGCCGCTCGATAACAATCTAGCCGCGCGGTGCCATTCGCTCCACATTTTTCAACTACGGACCGTTCCCCCACCCCCCCAGACATTTTTTGGGGGGTCAAATATATATGGGCCGATGCACGCAAACATTCCCTACACGATGATGTACTTTTATCGAAATTGGCAATGGGTCCCAAAATCATCATAGGTGCGCACAGTCTTACCCAGTAGAAAACCCCCTGTGCGCACGTCTTAGGTTAAAAGGAGTCAGACCGTTTTTCTTGACCCCCTCCTCCCTAATGTTTAGCCCAACTAGTTTTGAGATTATAAGACGTTCGGCCCATTTCGTTGTCAATTTTAAGACCTTTCGTGCCATTTAGGTGTCGATTATTTCCTGGCGAGCGATAGCGAGGCTGCAATTTTAAGAGAAATCGGCCTTCGGCCGGAATATTTTTCTACCGAAAAATGAAAAAAATTATCTTGAAGGGGGGTCTAGGGGGTGTTTTTCTAAGCTTGATGGAGGTCTAGGGAGGAAACTAAACACATATATAAATAAATGAATTAATAGACCAAACAAACGGTCTGCCTCCCCATAACCCTTTTCACTACCACAGATCCCTCCTAATCTTCATAAAATCGTCTAGATATAACCATAATAAAGTGAACAAAACGTCGACGGTACAGAAGGGGTTAACGCCTTTATAAGTGGGCACACAATGATCTGTTCATAATTTATGATCATGCATATATTTATAGTTTTGGCTATGTATGAATGTATGTATATATGTATCATTATATTAATAGTTTTGGCTATGTATGTATGTATATATGTATCATTATATATATAGTTTTGGCTATGTATGTATGTATATATGTATCATTATATTTATAGTGTTGGCTATGTATGTATGTATATATGTATCATTATATTTATAGTGTTGGCTATGTATGTATGTATATATGTATCATTATATTTATAGTTTTGGCTATGTATGTATGTATATATGTATCATTATATTTATAGTGTTGGCTATGTATGTATGTATATATGTATCATTATATTTATAGTGTTGGCTATGTATGTATGTATACATGTATAATTATATTTATAGTTTTGGCTATGTATGTATGTATGTATATATGTATCATTATATTTATAGTTTTGGCTATGTATGTATGTATATATGTATCATTATATTTATAGTTTTGGATATGTATGTATGTATATATGTATCATTATATTTATAGTTTTGGCTATGTATGTATGTATATATGTATAATTATATTTATAGTTTTGGCTATGTATGTATGTATATATGTATCATTATATTTATAGTGTTGGCTATGTATGTATGTATATATGTATCATTATATTTATAGTGTTGGCTATGTATGTATGTATATATGTATCATTATATTTATAGTTTTGGCTATGTATGTATGTATGTATATATGTATCATTATATTTATAGTTTTGGCTATGTATGTATGTATGTATATATGTATCATTATATTTATAGTGTTGTCTATGTATGTATGTATATATGTATCATTATATTTATAGTTTTGGCTATGTATGTATGTATATATGTATCATTATATTTATAGTTTTGGCTATGTATGTATGTATATATGTATAATTATATTTATAGTGTTGGCTATGTATGTATGTATATGTATAATTATATGTATAGTTTTGGCTATGTATGTATGTATATATGTATCATTATATTTATAGTGTTGGCTATGTATGTATGTATATATGTATCATTATATTTATAGTTTTGCCTATGTATGTAAACTATATATGTATCATTATATTTATAGTTTTGACTATGTATGTATGTATATATGTATCATTATATTTATAGTGTTGGCTATGTATGTATGTATATATGTATCATTATATTTATAGTTTAGTCTATGTATGTATGTATACATGTATCATTATATTTATAGTGTTGGCTATGTATGTATGTATATATGTATCATTATATTTATAGTGTTGGCTATGTATGTATGTATATATGTATCATTATATTTATAGTTTTGGCTATGTATGTATGCATGTATATATGTATCATTATTTGTATAGTTTTGGCTATGAATGTATGTATATATGTATCATTATATTTATAGTTTTGGATATGTATGTATGTATATATGTATCATTATATTTATAGTTTTGGCTATGTATGTATGTATATATGTATCATTATATTTATAGTTTTGGCTATGTATGTATGTATGTATATATGTATCATTATATTTATAGTGTTGGCTATGTATGTATGTATATATGTATCATTATATTTATAGTTTGGGCTATGTATGTATGTATATATGTATCATTATATTTATAGTTTTGGCTATGTATGTATGTATATATGTATCATTATATTTATAGTGTTGGCTATGTATGTATGTATATATGTATAATTATATTTATAGTTTTGGCTATGTATGTATGTATATATGTATCATTATATTTATAGTGTTGGCTATGTATGTATGTATATATATATCATTTTATTTATAGTTTTGGCTATGTATGTATGTATGTATGTATCATTATATTTATAGTGTTGGCTATGTATGTATGTATATATGTATCATTATATTTATAGTTTTGGCTATGTATGTAAACTATATATGTATCATTATATTTATAGTTTTGACTATGTATGTATGTATATATGTATCATTATATTTATAGTGTTGGCTATGTATGTATGTATATATGTATCATTATATTTATAGTTTTGGCTATGTATGTATGTATACATGTATCATTATATTTATAGTGAGGCTATGTATGTATGTATATATGTATCATTATATTTATAGTGTTGGCTATGTATGTATGTATATATGTATCATTATATTTATAGTTTTGGCTATGTATGTATGCATGTATATATGTATCATTATTTTTATAGTTTTGGCTATGTATGTATGTATATATGTATCATTATATTTATAGTTTTGGATATGTATGTATGTATATATGTATCATATTTATAGTTTTTGGCTATGTATGTATGTATATATGTATCATTATATTTATAGTTTTGGCTATGTATGTATATATGTATCATTATATTTATAGTGTTGGCTATGTATGTATGTATATATGTATCATTATATTTATAGTTTTGGCTATGTATGTATGTATGTATATATGTATCATTATATTTATAGTTTTGGCTATGTATGTATGTATATGTGTATCATTATATTTATAGTTTTGGCTATGTATGTATGTTATATGTATCATTATATTTATAGTTTTGGCTATGTATGTATGTATATATGTATCATTTTATTTATAATGTTGGCTATGTATGTATGTATATATGTATCATTATATGTATAGTGTTGGCTATGTATGTATGTATATATGTATCATTATATTTATAGTTTTGGCTATGTATGTATGTATGTATATATGTATCATTATATTTATAGTTTTGGCTATGTATGTATGTATATATGTATTATATTTATAGTTTTGGATATTTATGTATGTATATATGTATCATTATATTTATAGTTTTGGCTATGTATGTATATATGTATCATTATATTTATAGTGTTGGCTATGTATGTATGTATATATGTATCATTATATTTATAGTTTTGGCTATGTATGTATGTATATATGTATCATTATATTTATAGTTTTGGCTATGTATGTATGTATATATGTATCATTATATTTATAGTTTTGGCTATGTATGTATGTATGTATATATGTATCATTATATTTATAGTCTTGGCTATGTATGTAAGTATATATGTATCATTATGTTTATAGTTTTGGCTATGTATGTATGTATATATGTATCATTGTATTTATAGTTTCGGCTATGTATGTATGTATATATGCATCACTATATTTATAGTGTTGGCTATGTATGTATGTATATATGCATCATTATATTTATAGTGTTGGCTATGTATATGTATATATGTATAATTATATTTATAGTTTTGGCTATGTATGTATGTATATATGTATCATTATATTTATAGTGTTGGCTATGTATGTATGTATATATGTATCATTATATTTATAGTGTTGGCTATGTATGTATTTATGTATCATTATATTTATAGTTTTGGCTATGTATGTAAACTATATATGTATCATTATATTTATAGTTTTGACTATGTATGTATGTATGTATATATGTATCATTATATTTATAGTGTTGGCTATGTATGTATGTATATATGTATCATTATATTTATAGTTTTGGCTATGTATGTATGTATACATGTATCATTATATTTATAGTGTTGGCTATGTATGTATGTATATATGTATCATTATATTTATAGTGTTGGCTAAGTATGTATGCATATATGTATCATTATATTTATAGTTTTGGCTATGTATATATGTATATAATTGTATCATTATATTTATAGTGTTGGCTATGTATGTATGTATATATGTATCATTATATTTATAGTTTTGGCTATGTATGTATGTATATATGTATCATTATATTTATAGTTTTGGCTATGTATGTATGTATGTATATATGTATCATTATTAAGGGGGGATGGTTCACTTTTTGGTAATTATTTTGTTTTTTTAATATTGTTGTAGTGTCCTCTCTAGATCTCCATCAAACTTAAACCAAATACATCCATTAGATCCTTCTTCTAGATTAATTTGTACATTTTTCGGTAGAAAAATTTCCCAGCCGAAGGCTGGTTCTTCCAAAATTTCAGGCTCACTATCGTTCGCCAGGAAAAAGATCGACACCTAAAAAACAGGAAAGGTCTTAATATTGACAAGGAAATGGGGCGGAAGGTCTTAAAATCGACAAACTAATGTGACAAACATCATAACATATGAAAACTAATGGGCTAAAGGTGAGGGAGAAGGGGGTGTAAAAAAGCGACATATATCCCCCTAAATGACCGCTATTGTACAGTCATTAAGGGGAGGCAGACCGTTTTTCTGGACCCCCTTCTCCCTAATGTTTAGCCCACTAGTTTTGAGATTATAAAACGTTCGGCCCATTAGTTTGGCGATTTTAACACCTTTCGCCCCATTTCGTTGTCAATTTTAAAACATTTCGTGCCATTTACTGTGTATTTCAGACCCGATGTCGCATCACCTTTCGCAATTTGTGGCAAGACTATAGGTTACATAATAATGACATTCGAACACAATGTTATTGATACCCCGCCGTAAATTATGGTGTTATAAAGGTTTGTCAAATTATTATAGTTACGATGCTACCTCTTAGGGTAGCCAAAGGGAACGCAAAAACATGAGCAAGCGATCGGACACCAGACAGACCCCCCTCCCCTACAGTCATACTGTCCCTCCCCTACCAACCCCAACCCCCACCAAGCCCCTCTACACTCATCTTTCCTACCTCCTCCTATACCCCCTCCTCACCTCTCTCTCTCTCTCTCTCTGTCTCTCTCTCTCTCTCTTACACACACATAGCATATAGGATAATAATTATAAAGACATTCAGTACTTTGTACATTAATATACCGTGGTATTACGCGACATTGGGTTTACAATAGAACTAAAGTATATACAGCAACAATGAGTTGGGCAGCTTTTGCAAATGAACATGACCCATAAGTTGGTTAATCACATTACAGTATACTGTCTTTGCTAGCAAGTTTGGCGGGTAGTTATAATTATAACCCTATAATATATGGTTGGGTATGGTCGTTTCAGGCTATATGGACCTATTGTTCGGTTATCCGTATTATGTGATGACATGATTGGCCATAATATTATAAAGAATTGGAAGAGGTTTGTATAATTACAGAATAAATAAATATTAACAAGATAATTAATGGATAATTAAACAGGCAAATGTACTGTACATATATTTTATTTTAGTCTTCGTCACTGTCAAGGAAGAGCTCATCCTCATCATCGCTGTCAAAGTTTATAACGACAGGTTCCACAATGTCATGAATATTGTCAGATGACCAATAATTCTCTTCAAACGCCATAGCTCTTCTTACGGCACCTGCCCAAATGTCTTTGGTTGCGCGTAACTTTGCTTCCTCTAACCTGGCCTTCAGGCTGGCACGAGTGAATCGTTGTAACGAGGTGCGTACGTATCTCTTCATACACCCCCACACCTGCTCGATGGCGTTCAGCTCAGGATGCGCCGGTGGAAGTCGGACAACTTCGTGACCCCATTCTCGGATTATATTATCCACTTTGTACCGTGGCTTTGGTCGATTTTCTTTGCATATACGAAGGAGTTCAGGACGAGTAGCGTGAGGTGAGAAGGGGAGTTTCCTTTCCTCCAACCATTTCACAAGGTCAGCTTTTTTGGTGGTAGTAGTGGGACAGCGACTTTCCTCCGTAAACTGGCTGTGGTAGGGTGCATTGTCCAACACAACTACTGATGGCTCTGCCAATGCTGGTAAAAGTTGTGCTGTGAGCCAGTGAACAAACATGCTACTGTTCATTTCCCCGTGGTAGTCACCTGTTTTGTTCTTTGCAGGGAAACATACAAAGGAGCCATCCACAAAACCCTCGACTGTGCCACCTGCTACCACCACAAATCGCTCTCCTTCACCAGGTGGCACCTGACGGCTGTAGGTGGCACTTGTTTCAGGTTGTGTTCTGTCCACCCACTCCCTGTTGTGTGACATCCTTGTTGTGAACCACGTTTCATCCACATACACCACCTGTCTTCCTTCCTGCCGATGATGCTGGAGTGCGCGGAGAGCGTCAATACGACGACATACTATATCATTCGACTCTTTCCGTACATACATTTTTCTCTGTGATACCCTGTAACGGAATCCCATTCTGTGCAACACACGCCATATCGCTGTCTCTGAGGTCTCACTTGGAATAATATCGGCCCTCTTTAAATCATCGGTCAGGGTAACAACAGTAAATGTTTCCTTTGCAGCAAACTTGGCATGCACAAAACGTCGTATGGCACCAATAGTAAAGCTGTCAAAGACAGGTGGTGTAGTGGAGGGGGTCGGGGAGTCAGGTGGTGTAATGGTGGGAGTACTCGGTGTTTCAGGTGGTGTGTCTGGCTGTGAACGCAGGTTGCGCTGCACCATCTTCCGCACTGCCTGGATTGTCATACCCATCACGTGAACGACACGGTCATACGGCCTGTGTGGAAAGACAATATTGTAGAATAGGGAAATGGTCGAATATTAAGGACAACATAGTTGTATTATTATATGTTATGGTATTATGTGGTGGGCTGAATCCAAGATCTATATACTAAGGTCTACCGGACAGCTGACCAAAATAAGCTCTCTCCCGCGCACAGTGTAGAGTGCGCCCCACACTAGCCTGCGCTCGACCCAGCTTCCCTCCCTCAATACCAGTACCTCTTCTTTTGTTGTTTATTTATTCCTTGTAAACTATAGTCCATGGGATCTAAGATCAGTGGAAGTTCAATCAGTTCATTCACTTTGAGTAATCGATCAAGAACAAACGAGGTGAAACAAAGTGGATGTATTATATTATGCATTTTAAACATCCTGAACCTAGCATAGACACACTGAGGATAGTTACTATACAGTTATTATTATTTTTACACACACGCACATTCAGTTTGTACAATACATTGTACGTGTTTGTGTGTGTTTGGTCAAAAAGCCCCTTTTGGGATTATATGGTCAAACTTGTTTTACTGTTCCACTACATCCTTCTACTTTATAAGGAATTAGGCGGCTTGTCATGTCATTAAGGACAAGGAGTAGCTTAACATAGGTAAGGTAGAATTTAAGCACACTCATACACACACACACGCGCACACACACACACACACACACACACACACACACACATACACACACACACACACACACACGGACACTGATTACATGTGTGTGTCTTTCGAAATAAGTTCGTGTTTTTATTACAAGGGACAAATTATTGTTCTCTTCCCTTTCTCCCTTTCAATTGGACAAAAACAATAGAGAATACATACATTTAAAAACATGGCTTCGTCTACCTTCGTTCACAAAATCGTGATTACTTCGTTCTCTGTTTATCCAGATGTAAGTAGTCAACTATGACCAACAAACAACAAACAACAACAAACAATCCAGCACTAGACCAATTAATATAATGTGTTCAAACAAACGTAGCCAAATGTAACAATACTCAAACATTCACACCAATATCAATAACACACACACACACACACACACACACAACCACTAACAAAATTTATCACACAAATACAGGGTGTCTCGCAATATTGTTTTCCCTGTAGATACTTCTACAAAGGAAAGACTGTTACAACGTTATAGGCATATACAACATACTACATACTTTTGCAACTATATGGCCTTTTACATTCGGCATTCTTAACCCGCTCTAATGATAGACTGGAATGGTTATTTTAGTAGTGTATGGTTTATGGTGTTATATAAAGTAATTATACCATGCTGCACCATGCACAACTTGGTTTTCATATCCCTTTCATTTGGCGGGAACATGGATTTAAAACAATGAACATGACAAAAATACCTACTTTACAAGGCAGTAGCTGTAAAATGTTGACAACAAAAATATATACATTTTATTGAATATTTTGGTTCATAATAGCGCTCTTTAATTTTGAAAGTGCCGATACGGTTTCTAAAGAATCGTGGAGTACCCTGTATACAGCCACTATTAAACTGGATCAGACATATCCACAAAACAAAAATGATCACATACAGTATATAGTGTCGCTAACAAAAAGTATGTAAGACAACCATAAAATGTCACTCAAACATACAGGCAACAATTGTCACACAGCCACACCTCTACACACTACCATGATTATAGTATTTATCACCACCCCTAGCAAGAAAACTACAATCATTATTACGAATAACAAAACTAATGAACACCCATACCAACGAATATAAGACTAACATTTATTTGTTTACGGTAACAAATACTCGTTTTAATATTGTTTACTTATATACACTACAACTACTTGTAATACTCGCACACACATTCACATCATATGTATACAGTAGCCTATACACAAATACACTGCCAGCGACAAAATAACGTATATCTATTTACACCATCAGTGATATAAAATAACACAAATATTACTATCAATAAGGCACGCAAGCAGGCATCCACTAATAATATTCCCACAATCACCAATAACTATACTCACACAATCACCTCCAATAAAAACAATTCACATTGGCCTACGCATACTATTACTATCATGATATTGTTTACATGTTACCACCCATCTCCACTTCCATTAATATCCCCATATCTGTATTCTTTGAAGCTTACCGTGTGGTAGAAACATGGAAGGTACAGTATCGTCTTGCAATGGCCGGTCATTTTTAGTCCTCTTATAAGTACCGAGAAGACGTGATTGCATATCATCCTTCAAGTTGTTAACGTCAAAATGAATGGAGCAAATCAATGCATGTGTTGGGTTGCTTTTATCTGTATGTTGACTGGCATTCAACCACAAGCGTCATATTTTTTAATTTTTGGGAATCGAAAATAATCTAATGTTTTCAGATGTTTTTGCTTGTTTAATGTTGTTAAGAAACCCAAACACAGAGCAGTTATTCGGCATAGTGATCCACACAACCAACTAGCGGGGCCTATAAACAAAGAATGTCATTCTAATATACATAGTGCGCCTACATGAACTTTCTGTGTTCAGGTTACCCATTTTGGTTTGAGCCCAAGTGCGAGAGGAGGGGCGCAGGTCTGTCATTTGACAGGCGCTAATCCACCCCTACCTGCGCGCCGGTTGACCTTAGTATATAGGTCTTGGCTGAATCTATTGGAATAATATAAGGTTGAATAACCTTACGAATTCACCTCACCTGAGGAAAATTTGTGGCACGTAGCTCATATAGAATATAATGGTATTAAGATCAAGATATAATCACCAAACATTGTCATTCCTATAAAATATGTTCCGTAAACGTATAGACAAAAGCGTTATGGCTAATAATTCCCTGCTAAGGCTTATTTTCAGTGCGTCAGCGTTCTTCTCTTGGTTGAACATATTGAAAAGTCGTAGCGCAATCACACCTTTGCATCCACGCGGGCATCTCAGCATACTGGCCATCTCCTGCAGGGACGTAGCACACCTTCAGTAGCTTGTGAGTAGGCACCTTCCTCGATCGCAGGCCAGTGAACATCTCCCGTTAAATTGCTCAAGTGTTCCAAACACTGGGAAAATATCAAACTGAAACAGACCTATCACGGTTGTTTCCCTAAACTCTCAATCCAAGCTCCGCCCATAATTTCCATTCATAAACTATTATACGTATATATTAAAGCATTTATGTATGGCTTTATATTTTCCCTTTAACAGACAATGTTTAGAGAGAGCGAGAGCGAGAGCGAGAGAGAGAGAGAGAGATGGGGAGGGGGTATAGAAGGATGAGTGTAGGAGGGGGTTGGTGGGGGCGCTTGGTTGGTGGAGTTGGTGGGGGAGGGACAGTATGACTGTAGGGGAGGGGGGTCTGTCTGGTGTCCGATCGCTTGCTCATGTTTTTGCGTTCCCTTTGGCTACCCTAAGAGGTAGCATCGTAACTATAATAATTTGACAAACCTTTATAACACCATAATTTACGGCGGGGTATCAATAACATTGTGTTCGAATGTCATTATTATGTAACCTATAGTCTTGCCACAAATTGCGAAAGGCGCTGCGACATCGGGTCTGAAATACACAGTAGGTGTCGATTATTTCCTGGCGAGCGATAGTGAGCCTGCTATTTTAAGAGGAACCGGCCTTCGGCCGGAAAATTTTTCTACCGAAAAATTTACAAATTTATCTTTAAGGGGGGTCTAGGGAGTATTTTTCTAAGCTTGATGGAGGTCTAGGGAGGAAACTAAAACAATATATGAATAAATGAATTAATAGACCAAACAAACGGCCAGTCTCCCCTTAATGTTGATTTATATCTTGTCCAAACTGTGTGGGCCTGAACTAAAGCTCTTTCTTAACTTATTACCAGGTATTATATTTTCGGAGGTTCGTTCAATCACATAAGGGGATAGTTGCATTTTTGTTGGTCTGTTAATTTATATATGAGTATATTTATTAGTTTCCTCGCTAGACCTCCACCTAGAGCCCCTTTCAAGATAAATTTGTGCATGGAGTCCTCAGTTTCCAGTCACCCATTAACTATTTGTTTTTTATTGTAATGCCCTTTACCCGCAAAATCGCCGACAGACTTGAACAAATATAATGTTAATTCCAGAAACACATTAATCAATGGACAATAACTGTAATGTCCTGTACCCGTATAATCCCGCAACCACTGTACTACCCGAGTTGACGTCTGGGATAGCGTAAAATAGTTTTTGGTGGCGAAGTATAAGAAACCCACCACGTGAAATACCACGAGACTATCACCTGGTTCTGTCAAGGAGAACTAATTAAGGTTGTTATCCTGTTGTACGTCCGTAGTAGTAAAGTCGGTAGCGCGCGAGTCTGGCTATTCTTAGCCAGCTCCCTTGTGTTCACTGACCAGGGTTCGAAAACTCCCAGGTCTGGCCCATTGCCTGGCGCGGTTTCGAACCCTCGCGGTTTCGAACCCTCGCGGTTTCGAGCGATAGCGAACCTATAATTTAAGAGGAACCGGGCTTTGGCCGGGAAATTTTTCTACCGAAAAATTTACCAATGTACAGTCAGAAACCGCAGTTTCTGAGACACCTGAATAGGGCCCGGACATTGGGAGCGTATTGTTTCTAGACGACAGCCCACTTTAACTATCACAAGGCCGCACATGTACGAACACACGTTTCGAACCAATAGATGCTTCACTCAGTCTATCATGTAAAATTATTGTGCTGTTATGCTACGATACGACTCATACTTCAGAATCTGATATAAAAATGACAAAAATACCATTGTTTGTTATTCCTTCCTGTATCTAAATTAAACATGGATAGCTATTAATAGATTAAGTATGTAAAGAAACACTACCAAACTGCAGTGAATGGACAAACTTTCGTTGTGTGTGTGTGTGCGAGATTCATCAGACGTCATCCATAGTAGTTACTATTAAACACATACCGATACTCGCATATAATTCATCCATTGTAAATCATGCAATAAATCTTGTTGCACTGTGTAAACATTGCAATATATCAGGTACTATAATAATAACATCGAAAAGTTATCTATAGCTATTGCCAAGCGTAATATCAATGCTTATATAGCCTTTACCCTTTAGAGTGTTATATACATTTTTTACTAAATTAATACCGATTACATAAACCTATCTGGGTGGATGGGTCTCGTCAGCCTTGGTTGGCAGCCTGTCTAGGGGAGTAAACCTTATACAAATCCGTACTGCTTACCTAAGGGTGAAGCAGGTTAGTGATGGATTAGCCGCACACCACTGTAGAAAACAGTGCTTATAAGATACATATAAAGCCTCGGAGTCGGATGAACCCTAAATTGAGTGGTCAATACTGCTAAGTCCTTCAGTAAACTGGCATGGGTTGTCTCTCTTACCGGGGATAGGTCCGATTGGGGGCATTTTGTGTATGGCCACCCTCTTTAAGGGGAGTAAGGCGTCTGGCAATAGTTAGAGATAGATAGATCAGCGTCCGAAAATTAACTGTGTGTGTTATAACATAATACCCCCCATATACCACTACGAAACTCATTGCCGTTTCATAACCTGACTTTAATAACCAGATGATAACACAATATTACATTGTATAGTTCGTTGTGTTATATGTCATGAAGCAGACACTTCTGTGTTAGGTGTTTGTCACCTCCTGTAGAGCATTACGTCTATCACAACACACATCGGTTCACTGACACAAACACACACACTAGACTAATCGTAACTAGCAATTCACGTCATAATTGTCATCGTTACTTTACGCAACAACTGTTTATTACACACCAATGCAAGGTAAACATTTACACTGTAATACTGAACATCTTCCTCTTCGAAATGAATACAAGTATGCATAACGTGGTTACTGGGAACAAGGAAATTAAGACAGCTTCCTGGGGGGTTGGAGACGAGAGAGCGAACCTAAACTACCAAATTAAGACAGCTTCCTGGGGGGTTGGAGACGAGAGAGCGAACCTAAACTACCAACTTTTGTAACAGCCAATGAATCGTTTAAGGTTGGAACCCGAGCCAATCTCGTGAGGCAGCAATTTGGAAGTATTTCTTTTAATGTTTATGTTCTTAAAACCTATGGTAATATTCATGTCTGTATTTACTGTAGATACGTAAGGGAATGTACTAAAGGTATTTTTGTCATTTGCATATCCATAAACATATGAATGCGGATCATAGCATAGCAGCAGCATTATCATTTTACATGGCAGACTGAGTGAAGCATCTATTGGTAGGAAACGTTGTGTTCATAGGTATGCGGCCTTGTGATAGTTAAAGTGGGCTGTCATCCAGAAAAAATACGCTCCCCATGTCCGGGCTCTATCAAAGTGTGGTTTCTGACTGTACCTTGAAAGGTGGTCAAGGGGGTGTAATTTTAATCTTGATGGAGGTCTAGGGAACAAACTAAAAGCCTCCTCTTAAAATAAGTTGCTATGGCAGCATCGTAATGTTGACACAGATGAATAATTAACTCATTCAGTACCGGTGCCGTTTATTTAACTATATTCCGGCTACTATTAGACGATTTTATTGTTTAAAAAGGGCCCCCAGCAATCAACAGGCTTCGAACTATCTCACGTAAGCCTTTTTACTACCACAGATTCTTCTTAATAAAACTGAATAAACTCGTCTAAATAAAGCTAGAATACAATTATTCAGACGTCGCCGGTAAAGCAGGGGTTAACCGGTGACTTTATTGTTATTTGATGTTACCTACATTTAGACAATATTATGAAGCTTAGGAAGGACATATGGTAGCTAAAAGGATTAATTGAAATAGTCTGTATCCTTTTAGTGAGTAGACGTCCTTCCTAAGCTGTACAAAATCGTCTAACAGTGGCCAGAATACAACGAAAGTACATCACCGGTACAGCAGGGGTTAACGATGACGGTGTCTCGGTGTTGTTCTCGACAAAAGAATGTGGTAATTTGTAAGCTGAATAATTCAATAAGAGCAAGATACCGACTTGGGCATCAATAACAAATAGCTTTGTTAAGGGGAGACGGTCGTTTTTCTGGTCCCCTTTCTCCCTCGTGTTTAGTCCCATTCGTTTTTAGATTTTAAGACGTTCGGCTCATTTGTTTGTTGATTTTTTGACCTTTCCCCCCATTTCATTGTCAATATTAGGACCCTAAGTGCCTTTTAGGTGTCGAGTTTTTCCTGGCGAGCGATAGCGAGCCTGTAATTTTGGGAGGAATCGGCCTTTGGCCGGGAAATTTTTCTACCGAATTTGTTTACAAATCCGTCGTCGACACCTGCCCAGGTTGTAACACAGCACCCCATACCATTAAACACATCATAGAAGACTGCATTTCACACAACCACTTACGCCAACAACACAATTTACACTCTTTGAGAGCTCTGTGGGAAAGCCCGACCGTGGCCATGGCCTTCCTTCAAGACTCGGGGCTGTTCGGCCAGGCAGTTTAGGGAACAACAACAACAACAACAAATCTATCTTGAAGGGGCTATAGGGGGTGTTTTTCTAAGCTTGATGGAGGTCTAGGGAGGAAACTAAAAACATATATGAATACATTAATTAATAGACCAAATAAACAGCCACTGTCCCCTTAATTGGTTTGGTGATTATACCAATCTGTATGCATCTTGTCTATTAACCCTTTTCTTACCGGCGACCTCTTTTTTTAGTTTATTATAGTTATGTTTAAATGCTTTGTACAGCTTAAGAAGGATCTATGGCAGTAAACAGGCTTACATTTGATAGTTCAAAGCCTGTTAGTAGCTGGAGGTCTTTTTTAAACTGAATGAAATCGTCTAATAGTATAGCAAGGATTAAATGAGAGACACGTCGGGGCACTGAAAGTATTATTGTATTCGGTGGAGTCCTACCTCCATTTAATGAGAGACACGTCGGGGCACTGAAAGTATTATTGTATTCGGTGGAGTCTTACCTCCATTTAATGAGAGACACGTCGGGGCACTGAAAGTATTATTGTATTCGGTGGAGTCCTACCTCCATTTAATGAGAGACACGTCGGGGCACTGAAAGTATTATTGTATTCGGTGGAGTCTTACCTCCATTTAATGAGAGACACGTCGGGGCACTGAAAGTATTATTGTATTCGGTGGAATCCTACCTCCATTTAATGAGACACGTCGGGGCACTGAAAGTATTATTGTATTCGGTGGAGTCCTACCTCCATTTAATGAGAGACACGTCGGGGCACTGAAAGTATTATTGTATTCGGTGGAGTCTTACCTCCATTTAATGAGAGACACGTCGGGGCACTGAAAGTATTATTGTATTCGGTGGAATCCTACCTCCATTTAATGAGACACGTCGGGGCACTGAAAGTATTATTGTATTCGGTGGAGTCTTACCTCCATTTAATGAGAGACACGTCGGGGCACTGAAAGTATTATTGTATTAGGTGGAGTCTTACCTCCATTTCGTTGTCAATTTTATATCTTTTGTGCCACTTAGTTGTTGATTTTTTTCCTGGCGAGCGATAGCGAGCCTGTAATTTTTAGAGTAACCGGCCTTCGGCCGTGACATTTTGTTAACGAAAATTATACAAATTTACCATGAAGGAGGATCTAGTGGGTGTTTTTCTAAGCTTGATGGAGGTCTAGCGAGGAAACTAAAATATAAATTAATACATTAATTAATAGACCAAAACACCGACCACTAGCCCCTTAACAAACATAATTATTGTCTGTTGCTACGAGCACGGTTAGTATATACTTATTACTGGAACCCATGTTGTATTACTTCTGTCACGTTATTCTGTGTTTAAGTTGTATTATTGTTTACTCTTATGTAAATATAACCACTGTCTACCTATATATATATATATATATGCTATAGATAGATAAATATATATATAAATAACTAAATATCTATCTATACAATCAATTATATTATATTTGATATATATTTAATACTATAGTTATAGTATTAAATGAATATATATCATAATTATATATGGTAAAATATGCCAAAAATATAGATCACTGATACACCCCCCTCCCCCCATATTAATAGAACATACAAAAAGTTATGTAAATGTCCGCGTTGTAAATTAGCCCTATCCTGTATGGAGGCCGACACGATTGACAGATTCACAATTATTTACAATTTATACCGAGTGGGTCCTTTGATGCCCTGATGGAACAGTGTGTGTGATAGCGTGGGTGGCAAAGGTTTATACCGAGTGGGTCCTTTGATGCCCTGATGGAACAGTGTGTGTGATAGCGTGGGTGGCAAAGGTTTATACCGAGTGGGTCCTTTGATGCCCTGATGGAACAGTGTGTGTGATAGCGTGGGTGGCAAAGGTTTATACCGAGTGGGTCCTTTGATGCCCTGATGGAACAGTGTGTGTGATAGCGTGGGTGGCAAAGGTTTATACCGAGTGGGTCCTTTGATGCCCTGATGGAACAGTGTGTGTGATAGCGTGGGTGGCAAAGGTTTATACCGAGTGGGTCCTTTGATGCCCTGATGGAACAGTGTGTGTGATAGCGTGGGTGGCAAAGGTTTATACCGAGTGGGTCCTTTGATGCCCTGATGGAACAGTGTGTGTGATAGCGTGGGTGGCAAAGGTTTATACCGAGTGGGTCCTTTGATGCCCTGATGGAACAGTGTGTGTGATAGCGTGGGTGGCAAAGGTTTATACCGAGTGGGTCCTTTGATGCCCTGATGGAACAGTGTGTGTGATAGCGTGGGTGGCAAAGGTTTATACCGAGTGGGTCCTTTGATGCCCTGATGGAACAGTGTGTGTGATAGCGTGGGTGGCAAAGGTTTATACCGAGTGGGTCCTTTGATGCCCTGATGGAACAGTGTGTGTGATAGCGTGGGTGGCAAAGGTTTATACCGAGTGGGTCCTTTGATGCCCTGATGGAACAGTGTGTGTGATAGCGTGGGTGGCAAAGGTTTATACCGAGTGGGTCCTTTGATGCCCTGATGGAACAGTGTGTGTGATAGCGTGGGTGGCAAAGGTTTATACCGAGTGGGTCCTTTGATGCCCTGATGGAACAGTGTGTGTGATAGCGTGGGTGGCAAAGGTTTATACCGAGTGGGTCCTTTGATGCCCTGATGGAACAGTGTGTGTGATAGCGTGGGTGGCAAAGGTTTATACCGAGTGGGTCCTTTGATGCCCTGATGGAACAGTGTGTGTGATAGCGTGGGTGGCAAAGGTTTATACCGAGTGGGTCCTTTGATGCCCTGATGGAACAGTGTGTGTGATAGCGTGGGTGGCAAAGGTTTATACCGAGTGGGTCCTTTGATGCCCTGATGGAACAGTGTGTGTGATAGCGTGGGTGGCAAAGGTTTATACCGAGTGGGTCCTTTGATGCCCTGATGGAACAGTGTGTGTGATAGCGTGGGTGGCAAAGGTTTATACCGAGTGGGTCCTTTGATGCCCTGATGGAACAGTGTGTGTGATAGCGTGGGTGGCAAAGGTTTATACCGAGTGGGTCCTTTGATGCCCTGATGGAACAGTGTGTGTGATAGCGTGGGTGGCAAAGGTTTATACCGAGTGGGTCCTTTGATGCCCTGATGGAACAGTGTGTGTGATAGCGTGGGTGGCAAAGGTTTATACCGAGTGGGTCCTTTGATGCCCTGATGGAACAGTGTGTGTGATAGCGTGGGTGGCAAAGGTTTATACCGAGTGGGTCCTTTGATGCCCTGATGGAACAGTGTGTGTGATAGCGTGGGTGGCAAAGGTTTATACCGAGTGGGTCCTTTGATGCCCTGATGGAACAGTGTGTGTGATAGCGTGGGTGGCAAAGGTTTATACCGAGTGGGTCCTTTGATGCCCTGATGGAACAGTGTGTGTGATAGCGTGGGTGGCAAAGGTTTATACCGAGTGGGTCCTTTGATGCCCTGATGGAACAGTGTGTGATAGCGTGGGTGGCAAAGGTTTATACCGAGTGGGTCCTTTGATGCCCTGATGGAACAGTGTGTGTGATAGCGTGGGTGGCAAAGGTTTATACCGAGTGGGTCCTTTGATGCCCTGATGGAACAGTGTGTGATAGCGTGGGTGGCAAAGGTTTATACCGAGTGGGTCCTTTGATGCCCTGATGGAACAGTGTGTGTGATAGCGTGGGTGGCAAAGGTTTATACCGCATTTATTAAGGGGAAATGAGCGTATTTATTTTTCTCATTTATGTATTACTTTATCATTTTTGTTTAGCTTCCTCCCTAGACCTCCATCAAGCTTAACAAAAAACAAAAAAACAAAATAGAACCTCCTGTTAATTTTTTAAATTTTTCGATAGAAAGATGACCAGGCCAAAGGCCAGTTTCTCTTGAAATACAGGCTCGCTATCGCTCGCCAGGACAAAAATCGACACCAAATTGACACGAAAAGTCTGAATATTGACAAAGAAATAGGGTGAAAAGTCTTAAAATCGTCATAGTAATAGGCCGAACGTCATAACATCTGAACACAAATGGGGCTAAACATGAAGTAGGACCAGAAAAACGATCCACCTCCCCTTAACCCCTTCTGTACCGTCAGTGTTGCCAATTTAACCAGTATTAGACAATTTTATTTAGCTTAGGATGGATGTCTGCTAATTGCAAGGCTACAGACTATCTCAATTAATAATCTTTCATACCATATATCCTTCCTAAGCCAAATAAAATCGTCTAAATGTTGCTAAAATCAAATATAAAACGTCACCGGTACTGAATGGGTTAAAATACCTGGTTCGATTTGCTCTTTAGATGTTTACGTAGGTTTTTATAATTACGTTAATATACATACAAATATTCAGCTTTGCCAATTCATCCTTTCAGCATACGATGACTCATTTATTTTCTATTTTATGGCTATTACGAGGCTATGTTATTAAGGTTAGGCAGGGTATATGGGAGTTAAAAAGTTAATTGAGATAGTCTTTACCCTTACGTCACTGACCCGTCCTAACTGTATAAAATCGTTTAACCCCTACTGTACCGGAGGGTACTGTAATAAAAGTCCCCCCCAGTCCCATGTAATGTGGCCAAAATGGCAAGATAGAACAACCTTCCACCTCAAGAGATGAAGGAAGACTGGCTCTCCCAGCCTTCAGTGGGTTTTATATAAGCTGAGAAGTGTTGCTATATCGAGAGCAGTGCTCAAACGGTCGTGGTACCAGGTACAGCATGATACAGGCAGTTACAAGGAAAGTACATTACTGACAGCTCCCAGCCATCGCTGGGACTGGGGAGTGACTCATCTACTGACGACTGGTAGCCGTCGCTGGGATTGGACGGGTTAATGGTGGCCTGAATATATCCAAACGCGTCATGAACCTCAAAGGGTTAATGATCCAGTGTTTATCGTTAGGTGTTACAGTATTATGGACCACGACTATAGGCCTACTTGGTTTACATTTTGTTTATGTAATTTTTAATAGGCGTTTTTTTTTTTGTATTCTTCAATTTGTTCCCCACACCTCCATAAAGCTTAAATCAAAAATACCCACAAGACCGCCTTCAAGATTAATTTGTGCATTTTTCATCAAAAAAAATTATCAAATTTTATGCTTGCTAAGGCTCACCAGGAATTAATAAACACCTAAATGGCACGAAAGGTCTTAAATTGACAAAGGAATGGGTCGAAAGGTCTTAAAATTGCCAAACAAATGGGGTGAAATTTTGTGTTGGGAATAGTCTCAACAGAGACAGCCCTGCAGCAATCCGTTACACCGCCCATAACACTGACCCCTGCTATGCTGCCTGCCACACCCCCACCCTTCACAGGATCCTCAGCGGTTAGGATAGTGGAAATGCCCTCCACACGGCACACCTCTACCCTACTCCTTATACCCTCACCAGATTGCAGTATTTTGGACCAGAACGTTCTGGGCTTCCTATCCTGTACCCTCGGCCGATGCTCTGGCTGCTAAGAGTCCGATCCCACTCATGTCCCTGATAGTGGTGCCCCCCGCACCCACCACTGAGCCTTCAGTATGCCTACAGCATGATTCAGGACAGGTTCCGGCTGACAACAGGAAGACAATTAAGACCGTGGTTGTCAGGCGGGTGAAACAGAAAAGGCAATCTCTCGAGACTGGCCCCCTGGCTACTGTGCAAATATTGACCAGGAAGAGGCTCTGGACCCCACCAGCAAAGGCAGAACTAGTAAGACTCCCAACAAAACGACAATCCTTCCCCCCTCACTTTCCACTACAGCTACAGCAGTCACCATTCCCAGCCTCTCTGCCATCGACACACGGCAGTCCCAGTCCCCAGTCCTGAAGTGAAGTGCTTAGAAGCCCACCAAGCACCTGCCAGTTTGCCAGAACTTGTTGTAATTTCAGAGTGTTGTGAAAACTCGAAGTCCTGAAGGACCTGGTCTCCCTCGCCCCCAACGATTGCTTTGTCCAGCTTGACACACAGTGAATAGCTGATCTCACAGCTATGCTAAAGGAGTGGATAGGAGACGATTGAGAGCACTGTCTGTGGCGACAGTGTGGTGACACCTCCTACATGCAATCGTAGTATGCACAAGTTGATCTAAGGTGTGGTTGGCCCATTAATGTGCTGTTCGAGACTAGCAAATATCTCTCTGAAGTGTGACGAGACCCCCACCCCTGCTCTGTTCTTGCATCTGTGATATCCAAAGGTCGACCTGAAGTAATTAAGACCGACCTCCCCCCTTCCATTCTCCGAGAATAATCGAACATAGAAATGCATGCCACGCTCGAGTAACCCATTTGCTGCCCCTTTTATTCTGCGAAGCTCTTCCCCCGGCGATAGTGCTATTGGTTAAATTTGTATGCATGTGCTTTTGCCATTTTAACGTTCCACTGTCATGAAGGCATACACCCAGAAATAACCGAAATAGCTGTCACCCTTTTGTTAACCCTAAAATTATCAAGACCACTCAGCGTCCAGACTAGTGGAAGGTATTAACAACCCATATATACTGTATACTGTTTTACTCGCCCTATGTGACACGTTCCTCCCTGCCCGCTGAGTGTTCCACGCCCTGAGAGAAAGTTATCGTAATTAGTGCAACACAAGTCTCTTTAGCGCCTCGTATGTCCTGCTTGATATGACGTGTTAGTCCCCCATTGATTGCAATATTGATTAAGTATTTTACATTTGTGAGAGTACCCCCCTTGCGAGGCAGCGATTCTAGGTTTAGCAGTATTAAGACTGAAGTAACAAAGTTGAGTGCGATAAAAGTCCAAAAGTAGTTTAATCAGTGCTCCCTGTGATTGTTCAATCTAATGCCAAAATGGTGATAATCTCGATTATTGTCAACGTGTAGTCAACCGAGACCATGATAGACAAATCCCCGAAGTCCGCTAATAGTGTAATCCCAAGATTGTCCATTCGCTGTGTTAGGCCGAGTGTTCATAGTGTATATATTCTTTAAATATACAGTATATATCCGTGTTTCGGTGTTACGCTACCTATACGCATCCTAGTGTTAATATCAATACATGTATACTGTATGTTCAGTGTTCATACTAGCGACAGAGTGGCTGAGTTGATTTGATGCATATTTTCGTATCTAGTGTTTAGTTAGTTAAGACACTTATTCTAGCCTTCATACTCTTACTTGCATGTTTTCAGTGTTCAGGCTAACCCCGAGTATTTTTGTATGATCGCTTAATAACGGGAAGAGTTCAGATTATGTTGAAGTAAATGACATAAGTGTTTTGAGTGTAGACTGTGTATAATTGTGTTGAGGATACTCAGTTGCGTGTTCAGTCAATTTTCCCAAGTGTTTGCGTTGGTACATATAATACGAACTAGGGACTAAGGGGAGGTTTTTGTATTATTCTTGACCCCCTTCTCCCTCATGTTTAGGCCAAACTGTTTCGAGATTTTTAGAAGGTCGCCCCATAAGCTTGTCGATATCAAAACCAAAACCGTTCACCTCATTTCTTTCACAATGTTAAGACTTCAAATTTTTTAACAACCTTAACCCTTTCTCGCATTTATGACGCAGAGGTTCTCTCACTCTTATAATTACCTCTCCAAAATTAGTTTTCTGCCCACAGCTAACTCAAAGACAACTGCAGAGGTTGAAGTAACTAAACTAAAGGTTTCTAAATACCCCTGATGATAACAAAGTATGAAAAGTATCACCAATAGGCTCAAAATTGCGTCATATGTCGGAGAGGGTTAACACTATCTGGTTCGACGTCTTGTGGGATATAAGGATGTTATATTTAATTATTATTGAGGACTGTACTTGCTTTTGCCATTTATAAAAAATATATTTTAGTTTGTCCACTAGCCTAACAATAACGCTTTCCCAGACTTCCTTCACAATAACAGAAGGCCAACCTCTAAACGAATTATAGGCCAACCTCTAAACGAATTTTTTACATTTTTCGAAAGAAAATGTGTGACGCTCCTGCATAGTAGCCACGTGCGGGCATGCGCGTGTGTCGGCTGCCCAGCCGTTTAGAAACCGGCTGGCGGCAGCCGGCCAGCCGGCTTTTCCTTAGTATATATCCTACGACAATGTAACTAATGTCTGGGATATTCTTGTTGTTTCACAGCTTGAAGCTGCCCTTATTCTTAACCAACACATCTTAGTATATTTTATTCTCGATAGTTGATTGTTTCATTATAATATATAAGATGTAAGTCTAGTGAGAGTGGGAGTAGACGAGCGGGAGAGAGAGACCGGCTGGGGGACGTTGCTTTGCGCGGGCGCGGAGAGACTAGTTTGGGACGAGCCTGATGTTGCCATTTGATCGCAACGTTAGGCTTAGTTTCGACTCACGCAAGGGGTAGAGGATTTTGACCCGGCAACGGTGTTGAGTGTTGCCAAGCATGGGATGTATTTCGCATGCCTAGGGTGTGGTCAGACAGATTCAAGACTCAGAGCTCACCTCACTGTCGTACCCTTCGGACCCCCTTGATATCTATCCCTCTCAACCCCACTTAGAAACTTTCTCTCTTACTTTGTACACCTTCTTTCAACTACTTCACCAATCTATTTAATTATCCCATCCCCTTGATAGACCTTATGTCTATTATTGTATTAACGACGAGCTCTCAGATAATTAGATAGGATTTTGGGCCTTATGCAGAGAGGTAATTGTTAATGAGACCTAGGAAGCTTTTTTTTTTGTCTCATATTTGGTGGTTTCATGCTTGCTAGTGTGTTCTTGTGGCAGGTGAGCAGGGGCTAGACCGGAGGGGAGTTTTTTTTTGCGATCCTTTAAGTAAAGTCTGCAGGTGCGAGTCCTGTGGACCTGCACAACTTTACTAGGATACCCGTGGGAGTCTGGGGGCATTTTCTTGTCTGTGTGCCTGTGTGTCTAGTGTTGTGTTGTGTGAGGGCCCTTGCCTAGTCCACTCAGCACTGCGCTAGCACGTCTTGCGTTTGTTGTAGGGTCGCCAGGAGAGAGTCAGATACTTGGGATCTGAGTCTCTCAAGAGAGCACCCTTTCAATTAGAGTAATTTGGCGCACAGACTTGGGAACGTCCCTAGGCTAGCGCAGGTGGCTCAGCCCGGGTATCCGAAGCCTATATCCTTCCGGCTAGACCTCTGCCACCTGGCAGATTAACAGCTAGGGGTTTATTATTTCTGTATGCTTGTTATTGTGCCACAGTTTTACCGTTCTTGTGAGCATTGTGAGTCAGGGTGTGGCTTAGAGACTCTGTCCGAGCAGGCTTGCCTGACTAAGAGTGAGAAGCACACCTGTATGTGGTTATGTTGCGAGTTGCTGCCTTTATTTAATTATACCTATGCCATTATACACTGTAGGTCCTATCACTAGTATTTATTCCTGCTTATTAGTTAAGAGTTCTCTAAACCCGTAACGTACTTTCTTTGCTAAGCATCAGATCCTACAGTAGCCGCATGCAGTTTAGAAACCTGCATCTTGTCTACCTGTACGATGTTTTGAGGACTGTTTGCTCTCACCTTCTTTCACGCAGGGGTGATTAGTTGTATTAATTAACGTAACGTTAAATGTACTTTCTTCTAGTTTGTTATTAAATTGTTTCTGCAATTTAATTCCGTTATCTATCTTTTCCTTGAAGCTTTAAGTCAACTTAATTGTGTGATCTTTTATATAGCCTGCTTGACTATCAGCAGTCTATAGTGCGTGCACCCTGTAACCGAGTCATAGGATACCTCGTTGTCCAGGCAGGACTCTTGACGGTTTAGGGTGGTTTGTTGCCTGGGTTTATAGATAAGGGTTGGATCTAGCGTTTTCCGTTGTTGCTTGTTGCCGCATACCTAGTCCAATAGAAAGAGCCCAGTGTTTATATATCCCAGGACGTAACAAATGTCACTGCCGAAGGCCAGTTTCTTCAAAGCTACAGGATCGCTATCGTCGCCCAGACAAAGAAAAAAAGACACCTGAATGCAGGGTAAAGTCTTATTATCGCCCAACTAAACCTCTTAAAATCTCCAAACTAATGGAGCGAAGCAGGGAGGTATACAGTACCCGTTGGAGTCCACCAGGGCTGTGTTAAGCCCCATTATCTTTGTTATGGTTCTGGAGACACTATCAGCAGATTATAGAGTTGGGCTCCCCTGGGAACTGCTATACGCTGATAACCTAGTGCTTATCGCAGATAGTGTGCGGGATGCTTAGGCCTAGTACAGATGATGGAGAGAGGACATGGCAAGTAAGGGATTAAGAGTTAATATATATAAATCCACAGTAAGTTAGGGCTTGGAAAGAGCTTGCAAAGTGGTGCATACCCATGTGCAGTATGCAGAAAAGGGGTGGGCGTGACTTCAGTTTTGTGTAGCATCTGTCCCTGCTGGGAAGAAGCGCTACACTAGAATAAAGGAACCTCTACCAAGGAAGCAGTCCGAAGTTGAACAATTTGTATACATAGCATGCAAAGCGAAGGTGAACTTGTGAACAATGACTGGCTCGAGAGTGTTAACTTTAGCAATGAGGCACTGGAGATGATGGACAAGTTCTGCTACTTGGGAGATACCATCTCTGCCGGAATTAGATGAGACTGGGGAAAATTCAGAGAACTGGTGCCATTACTTACTTTGAGAAGTCTCTCTCTTCCTCTAAAGGGAAAGGTGTACACTTCATGTGTTAGAAGCGCAATGACATAATTATGCTTCAGAAACGTGGCCTGTCAAAGTGGATGATATCAAAAGAATGCAACGTAACAAGATGAAAATGTGAGATGGATGTGTAGGACCAAACTGCAATAAAAGACATCTAGTGAAAAGCTGAGAAGAGAGTTAGGTATCAAGAGTATCAGGGATGATATTTTTATTGGTAGGCTTGGATGGTTTGGACGTGTGGAGAGGATGGATGAACTAAGTTGGGTGAAAAGATGCAAGTCTGTGAGCGTGAAGGGACCTGCATCAAGGGGCAGACCTAAGAAAGACTCGGGATCAGACCTTACGGACGTGAGACCGGAGATGCATTCCGTGTGGAGCACTCGGTCTTTAAATGTTATGTATGTATGTGTGTATGTATGTATGTATGTATGTATGTTATATACTGAAGGAGTGATTAGAAATAAGGATCTTGTGTAATAGACTGATGGGTAAGTAAAACAAATTAGATGAAATAATGAATATATCAATACAAAATGTTCAACTATGAAATGAAAACCTTTTCCCTTTCGGTGACTTCCTTTTACGTGTCCAAACTTTTACATATTTTTTCTTTCGCTCTTCTGTTTTTCTTCTCCCTGGAACCATCATCACTTCTCCCTCACCCCTCCTTCATTTCCCCTAGTTTATTTTTTTCCTTTGCTTTGGGATTCACAATTTCACTCCCTCCATCTTTTCCTCCTCCTCCTCCTCGCATTCACTCGACGCTTTCAGAATATTTTTGTGTTTTACCCTTTCTCTCAGTCTCTCTCTCTCTCGCTCTCGCTCTCGCTCTCTCTCTCTCTCTCTCTCTCTAGTGGTGGGTGGAGAGAGAGCCTTCTGCTTTGCTATCCTTACGTTCCGCGTTGTAGCAAATTCTATGATAGCATTAAGTCCGGACTGCCTAGTAGGGACCGCAAGGTCTGTGCAGTCTGTGTATATGTGTAACTCTATGTAAATAACTCTCTCTCCTTTTCTTAACATTGTGATACATACGATATCGGTCAAAGTGAAAACACACAAATCAAACAAACAATATACTATATCACTGTCGTAAGAATCTCCCTATCTCTCTCTCTCTCTTTGAAACAATTATTAGAGACAAAATAGTAAATCATCTACAAGAAAAGAACATATATAAGATTCACAGCACGGTTTCCGAAACAAGCGTTCATGCTTAACAAATCTCCTAAACCGTTTGTATGATATGTTCAACAAGTACGATGCAAGTAAAGCAGTTGACATAGTTTACCTTGACTTTCAGAAAGCCTTTGACAAAGTTTCCATAAACGTCTCCAGATAAAACTAAAGGTTCATGGCATACAAGGGAGCGTGCTCCACTGAATGGAATACTGGCTAACTGCACGAATGCAGCGAGTAGTAATAAACGGTAAAACATTGAACTGGACTAAATTCACAAGCGGTGTTCCCCAGGGGTCAGTGCTCGGACCTGTCCTCTTCTTGATTTATATAAATTACATTGATGACGGTCTCTCTCGTGTAGTATTTCAAAATTTGCTGCCGACACAAAAATAGCAATCACGGTAGTTCCTACAACTCAAATGCAATACATCCAAAATGATTTAGATAATCTTTCTATCTGGGCTCAGACTTGGCAAATGAGCTTCAATATCGATAAATGTAAAGTACTGCACATAGGTTACAGGAACAATAAGGCAAATTATTCAATGGTTGGTATTCAACTCAAAAGTGTCGACAAATAAACTGATTGAAGAGTAACAATTACAAATACTTTAAAACCGGGCCAATAATGTACTGAAGTAGTAAAGAAAGCAAATAAGATAATTCGATTTATTGGTAGGTCTTTTGAACACAAATCCAAACAATTTATTTTCACCTTATATAATTAACTGGTTCGACCTCATCTAGAACACTGCGTTCAATTTTGGTCTCCTTACTATCAAAAGGATATAGACAAACTTGACAGAGTACGGCGAAGAATACAAAAAATTATTCCCTGACTAAGAAATATATCATATGAAGAACGTCTAGAAGAATTAAACCTTTTCAGCTTGACTAAGCGCAGACTACGAGGGTATAATAATTAAAGTATTTAAGATGACTAAAGGTATTGATAATTTTATGCAAACAAATACTTCACATTCGATGATTCAATTTACACACGAGGGAATGACTGTAAAATCATCCATAGGCCCTTTCACTCCCATGAATCAAAACACTTTTTTTTCAACTGGGTAGTAAACTTATGGAATGGCCTGCCTAGCAGTGTTATAGAGTGCAGCACTGTTGAAACCTTCAAAAATCGCTTAGACAAATATCTCACCCTTAACCGCCGACTGACTGTGTTTACAGATGAATAACAAGACACGCCCACAGTACCTCTTTTGGTAGAATAGATAGTAAGATAGTTCTATTTTCTAATTTTCCTGTTGAGTATCATGTCAGTTTATCCATTCTGCATCGAAACGATGAATCCTGTCCCTTTTAAGCCATCTTTCTCTCTTAAATAATAGGCTACGTAGTTTAGATACAGACAGCCTAGTAAGGATCAGTAGATCTGTTGTTGCTTGTTTTCCTTTGTACTCTCTCTCTCTCTCCCCTATTCCCTTTACGTTGCTGCGGACTTCTCTCTTTCTCGTTCTAGTTCTATTCAATTTTCACCACCTCCCCTCCCATCCATCTTGTCTCCTTCCGTCCGTCCCCCTTCCTTCCTTCCTTCTTTCCCCCTCGCCATCGATTCTTTCTACTATTATGCTTAATTTAGTCTTCTGTATATCGCCTTTATATTTGGTTTACGATATTTGGCACGTTTTCGTCTCGTCTCTTTCCGCTCTACGTGTTTATTTAATTCTTAGTTTCTTCTTCATCATCTTCTTCTGCTTTCTGTTTTTCTTTTTTTTCTTTTTTTTTCTTTTTTTTTTGAGGGGGTGTCACACGGGCGGCTTTTCCGTCAATTTTTTACCTTCAATTGTAGTCTGGCATCTTCAAAATTTAAGGAGAGATGGGTCGCTTTTCTGGTCTCCCCTCTTCTTCATGTTTAGCCCCATTAGTTTGCACATTTTAAGACGTTCGCCCCATTAGTTTGTCAATTGTATTACCTTTCGTCCCATTTCTATATCAATATCAAGACCTTTCGTGCCATTTAGGTGTCGATTTTTTGTCCTGACGAGCGATAGCGAGCCTGTAATTTTATGAGGGACCGGCCCTACCGAAAAAATGTACACATTTATTTGGATGGGGAGTCTAGGGTGTGTTATAATAGCTTGATGGAGGTCTAGGGACGAAACTACAACAATAATGAAAAGATTAATAAATAAACAAATACATACGCCAATCACCCTTTAGTTCAGTTTTTGGGTGATTTTTGCATGTATTCATTATTTTTGCATGTATTCATTATTTTTGCATGTATTCATTATTTTTGCATGTATTCATTATTTTTGCATGTATTCATTATTTGTGCATGTATTCATTATTTTTGCATGTATTCATTATTTGTGCATGTATTCATTATTTTTGCATGTATTCATTATTTTTGCATGTATTTTTGCATGTATTCATTATTTGTGCATGTATTCATTATTTGTGCATGTATTCATTATTTTTGCATGTATTCATTATTTGTGCATGTATTCATTATTTTTGCATGTATTCATTATTTTTGCATGTATTCATTATTTTTGCATGTATTCATTATTTTTGCATGTATTCATTATTTTTGCATGTATTCATTATTTTTGCATGTATTCATTATTTTTGCATGTATTCATTATTTGTGCATGTATTCATTATTTTTGCATGTATTCATTATTTTTGCATGTATTCATTATTTGTGCATGTATTCATTATTTTTACATGTATTCATTACGTTTCTAGTTTCCTCCCTAGACCTCCATCAAATGAAAAAAAAAACATCCATTAGATCCCCATTCTAGATTAACTTGTAAATGTTTCGGTAGAAAAATTTACCGGCCCGAAGGCCGGTTCTTCCAACATTACAGGCTCACTATCGTTCGCCAGGGAAAAAGTCGACACCTAAATAGCAGGAAAGGTCTAAATATTGACGAAACAATGGGGCGAAAGGTCTTAAATTCGACTAACTAATGGGGCAAACATCTTAAAATCTGAAAACTAATGGGGCTAAACATGGGGGAGAAAGTGGTCCAGAAAACCGGTCCATGTCCCCTTGAGCTGCATCATCAATCAGCCACCTATACCCTGTTCCAAATTATTAGACCGGATATCGTAAACCCTAACCACTGTAACTCAAAAATGGCAGGAGCAAATGGGCTGTAAATCTTCACACCTGTTCCCCTGGCTGACCCTTCCCAAATAGTAGAAATATTAGCAGGATTACTCAATTTGTTTGTGAGATATTGAGGTTAATGTTGAAGAGTTATGGACTACTTACTTGGAGTAGGGTATACCATAATCAGTCTAGTATCTGATTCCAGTGTGAAAGAGACTCAAAATATTACGAGAAAATCCTACTCATCGAAAATTGTCGGAAAAAGCGCTCGTGTGACTCTGGCATTTCCTCGCTTTCTCCTACTCTCCCTCTTTATTTATTATATATATCTTCGTTCTTTTATCTTCATATTCACTTATTTCTTACTCTTCTTCCTTTCAGCGTTATTTTTTTGCTTATTGTTGTTATTTATTTCGTTCTTTCTCATCCCCTTCGTCTTATATTATCTTAAGGGGGAGGTATTTGCATTAATTGGACCCCCTTTTCCCTCATGTTTAGCATATCAGTTTTGAGATTTAAAGACTTAAGTTCCATTAGTTTGGAGATTTTGACACCTTTCGCCCCATTTCTTTGTCAATATGTATTCCTTTCGTGCCATTTAGGTATCGAATTTGTCGTGGCGAGCGATAGCGAGCCTGTATTTTGGAAAGACCCGGCCTCCGGCCGGGAAATTTTTCTAACGAAAAATGTAGAAATATATCTTGAAAGGGAATCTAGGGGATGTTTGTTTAAGCTTGATAAAGGGCTAGGGAGGAAACTAAATAATATAGTACATACATTAATATATAGAACAAATACCTATATATATATAAAAACACTACCCCTTCATGTCAATGTATTATTTTGCTTATTGTTGTTATAAAATATTTCGTTCTTTCTCATCTTTTGTCATTTATTCTCTTAATTCCTTAGTTTTCCTTTGCTTATTGTTCTTATTATTCATTTTGCTCTTTAACATATTGTTCGTCTTATATCATGTTACAGTAATGTCAGTGTCCTCTTGTTTATTATTATTTTGATTTTTGTTTTTCTCATCTTCGTTTTTTATTCTCTTGATTTTAGTGTTCTCTTTTTATTGTTTGATTATTGTTTGCATTTTTGATCATCTCCTTTGTTTTATATTCTGTTAATGTCAATGTTTTTGTTTATGTTTATTGTTCTTATTATTGATTTTGTTCTTGTCTCCTTCGTCTTATATTATCTTAATTTCAGTGTTTCGTTTCCTCTTATTCATATTTATTTATTTTGGTCTTTTTCATCTTACTGATATTATCTTAATTTCAATATACAATTTTGCTTATTGTTATTGTTAATTTTGTTTTTTTATTGTCTTCGTTTTATATTCTCTTGATTTTAGTGTTCTCTTTTCCTTATTGTTCTAATTATTAATGTTTTTGTTCTCATGTTCTTCGTTTTATATGCTCTTAAAATGTTCTCTTTTTCTCTCTCGTATTGTCCATTTACTTATGTAGCTCTAATGTATCTTTCCATTTAATTGTGTGTATATACTTTCTTCACTCCTTACCCTCGCTGGTAATTATATGTAGCTAGAGTATATGTTTATATACCTTATTATACATATGTATGGATGTACGCATATAGTCAGGCACATATTATGTTTTTTACAACAACCAACTTCACATCAAAAAACAATTAATGATATCAACAAATACATGTGGCACTCCGAGGACTCGAACCCAGGATACTCACATCGACATTCCGCGCACATATCCCATAGCTGGGAGTGGCCGACTCGCGACGGAGCTCGAACAGAAACAACATTTAAAGGTCCAGTTCTTAGGGTCCGGGACCACTTTCGCATTCCCTCGCCCCTGACTCTGTCTCGTTTAGTAGGTGAATTTGACAAGGGGAGGAGAATTCCTAGCCCCCCGCCCCCATTATACATATAGTCATATACAGTATGTACTGTATATTATATTATGTATTACAATTATAAAGTATACATAAATAACCTAGCTACCAACAATTTAATTCAATTGACCACTTGATTCGTCCTATAAGGAAGTTGGAATTGTAGACATTGATATTTAGCAGAATTACCAGATATAGTACGGTTGTAGTATATTTATGAATACATAATACCCAATTCAACATACCTTTTATCCATCAGAAACTTACATTAATATTGCATTTATGTTTTATATTGATGTTTACGGCTCCAACTTCCTTATAGCTTGAAACTCGCAAGGGGTCAATTTAAGGGGATAGGGTATATAAAGTTTTTTTTTTTTTTTTTTTTTTTTTTTTATTATTATCAATGATTATTTTTAGTTTCTTCCCTAGACCTCCATCAAGCTTAAAAATAAAATGTAAATTTTTCGGTAGGTTCCTCCTATCTATCTATCTATCTATATGCTCAGGCCCAATCCCCATTTTGGGGGTAGCCGACTCAAGACCGAGCAAGAACAGGGAAAACACAAAAACAACATAAAACAAAAAATAAACACAGAAAAAAAACACAAACTCACACACATCCAGGTCACCCAGGAGAAGACCCAGAGACCAGGGTTACCAAGGTCGCTCCAGCACTCCCCCGGCCCCTGACCACCCGGAGAGGTTCCGATCTCGGCAGGCAGACATGCAGCGGAGCCAAAGCCACAAGCCCTCCCACCACACTTCCAGGCACACCCTTCATATTAATCGTCCCCCGGGCCAGGCGCCTGATGGACTATTATCTAGTCGAACTTGCGCCCGACCCCTTACTCCAAATGACCACGTGTTCACTCAACTATTCACAAGCATTCTCCATTCACTCCTGTCCACCACCACTTCCCCTGCCTGATCTATAGTCATTCCTCTATCATCCAAAGCCTTTTTTACACAGTCTCTCCATCTCAATGGGGGTCTTCCTGCCCTTCTATCTCCCCTTGTACCTGACTCACATATTCTCTTTGTAAGCTTAGGTTCCTCCTAAAGGTCTTAAACTCGTCAAACTAATGGACCGAACGTCTAAAAATAAAACAATATAATGAGTCTAAACATGAGGAAAAAATGGGGCCCAGAAAAACGACCCATCTCCCCTTAATGTTTCGTACCTTGTGTGTCTTGTGTCTTTCTTCCAATTCCTTCTTTTCCCTCTCTGTATTATTCCTCGTTATTGTTCATGATATAATAATTAGTTGTAGTCTCTCCTTCCCTCTGCTTTTGTTTATATTATACTTGTCCTATTATTGTTTTGCGTTTCTTGCGTTTCGTGTTTCGTGGTTTTCTTCCAATTCCTCCTTTTCCATATATGCTTTCATTGGTGTATTCAAGTATATTGGTGTTTGTAATTGATGATTAATGTTAAGAACAGAGTGTTAATTATTCCTCGTTCTGCTCATATTATATTTTCGTCGCAATCTTCCTCCCCTCTGCATTTATTTATTATTTATCCATTCTTTTTCTGCTTTCTCCTCATCTTTCTTGGCATCTACCATTCCCTTTTCTTCTCAGGATTATTGTAATGTGTTATTTTTGTTCATATCTCTCTTCCAATTCCTCCTCTCTCCTCATCTCTCTTGGCGTCTTCCACTCCCCTTCTTCTTAATATTTATCCTCTCTTTGGTCTTCTAATTCTTTTTTAATAATATTGAAATGTGGCGTCGTTCCTTCTTTTATCTCTAATATTTCTGATTCAGTCTATTCATATTTTTCTTTCCTCGGTCTTATAAATTCCCATTTGTTTATATTCTTGACATTCACTTTCCTTACCTCTCTCTTCTCTCTCTCTCTTTCCATCTTTGCTATCCATTCCTTCCACTTTCCTCACTTTCGGGATTGCTATCTTTACTAGAATTATATCCTGGACACCTCGCTGGGATCGTAAGGTCTGTGTGGCTAGTGTACATAATTATGTAAATCAATGTAAATCTCTCACTCTTTCCACAGATTTTACAACTTTTTCGAATGCACTTTCCTTTATATATATATATATATATTTATATATATATCTATATATAATATATCATATGTGTTTTTTTACACTTGCTTTCTCCTTTGCTCTTTATTATGTTCGATTATTTTGTTTAGCTTGGCATATATTTACGATGACTATCTCAGTTTTCTCTTCACCCGATTCCTCATTTTCTGCTGTTCTAGCTTTTTTCTTTCTCTATTTTATCTGTTTTACTCCGGTTCTCTCTTTTGATGATGGTCTAACCTTTTATCAATTTCTGGCTCACTGTCCTCTCTCTAACCTTCTCTGTTTCCTCTACTTTATCCGCTTCTTTTTTATTGCGTATATTTTTAACTCCTACAGTACATTCTTACGTTATCTCAGTTTTTTCTATGTGTATATAATATCTTTTCTGTTTTTCTTTTCCTTTTTGTTATTTTGTTTAATTGTATTTTATCATGGATTATTGTGATGTATTTGTGTTCCTTCGTTTCCTGTATTGAGTTTTACTTCTAGTAATAATTAACCCCTTCTGCTCTGGTAACGTCTATTTATTCATATTCTAGCTACATTTAAACGATTTGGTGCACTTTAGAAAGGATCTGTGGTAGTGAAAATGGTAAAGTACGATAATTTGAAGCCTGATCATTGTTGGAGGCCCTATTTTCATCTAAATAAAATCGTCACATAGGCTAGTAGCCAAACTAAAATTAAAAGGATGCCACCGGTACTGAATGGGTTACGTTTGTCTTGCTTATTATTATTATTATTATTATTATTATTATATATATATATATAATTTTTTTTTTTTTTTTTTTTTGCTTCTTTATATCACAGGTTCGTCCTCTGCCTGTCTCTGTCTGTTTGTGTTCGTTTCTCTCTCAAACGGGTTTTAATCTTCTAATGTTAGCCAGACTATAATTAATATGAGGGACCCCATGATTTTGAAGGAGTAAAAGTTGTCACTATAAAGTATTCTACACACACACACAGACACACACACCCTATCTCTCTCTCTCTCTCTCTCTGCATTGCAGTTCTGGTTTCCCTACTTAACCATAGACAATTTGGAATCCGTTCCGCATACAGCAACACAATTAATGTCATCCCTAAAGATAAACCATGCAATGACAAATTAAGAGAACTCGATCTGTTTTCGTCTAAGAAAGGGAGTACATAAGGGGAGCTGATGGAGTGTTTTAACCCCTTGTTTGCCGGCGACGGTTTTTTCTATTATATTGTAGCTATGTCTAGATTATTTAGTGCAATTTAATTAAGAAGGATCTGTGGTAGTAAGAAGGGTTAAGAGAGATACTTTGAACCTGTCAACTGCTGGAGGCCTTTTTAAACTACGCAAACATCGTCTAATAGCAGCCAGAATTAAGTTAAAAAGACGTAGCCGGAACAGAAGGGGTTAAGATTCTAGAAGGATTTGGTAACGTAAATGCCAATAATCTATTGAAGATAGTCAAAGAGAGTTCCAAAAGAGGAAACAAAGTCAAACTAGCCTAATAGACATGAAAGCACACCTAGAGACAACTAAAAGTGTCTTCACCCACGGTATAATTAGTGAGTAGAAGAAGCTCCCTAATGAAGTTATCGACAATGGCTCAATGGACACATTTATAAACAAGATTAGACTCATACAATAGACAAGTTGGTTCGAAGTAGATAATGATGACTGACAACAGAACTTGGCAGAAATAACAGTTACAGAGAGTGGAAGGTAAAACAACAATAATATAATATAAACAACACATAAAACAAAAGGTGGAGGTATGCGTAGGATTTTCGTTTAATTTCTAACTAATCTGTACATTCCTTCAGGCGATTTTCAAACCCTGCATGTTTATTCCCTTAGACTGTTTATACATGCGGCAAATTGCCGGAGAAAATGGAGAATGGGGATAGAGCCTTCAAATTTACTATCCTTTTCTTCTACCTTCTCTTATTCCTAGGGTTGCCAGTGTATCTATGTAAATATCACTCTCTCCCTTATTATCTTATTCGTACCTTACCAGCTCACCTTCTCAACCTTCCTTCCTTGCTTTACATATTCCAGCCACCTCAACCTTTACTTCTCTCTCTCTCTCTCTCTCTCTCTCTCTCTCTCTCTCTCTCTCTCTCTCTCTCTCTCTCTCTCTCTTTCTCTTATTCGTATACCTTACTATCAGTAGTAGGCCTATAATATATTTCTCAATTAGTTCTTTACTATGAAATTCCCAGTAGACATTTTCTCATTCTGCTTGGGACCTTGTTTCCCAAACGAAATGTAATGCCGACCCAGGGACGGCAAAGCCTTCTGCCTTGCAGTCATTACCTCCCACTGTGTAGCAAATCCCACGCTAGAATTTGGGTCCGTACTGGATAGTAAGGACCGCAAGGTCTGTGTATCTATTTATGTCTTTTGTTATTCGATCCTTACCGGCTCATCTCGGAGTACAAAGGAGTACAACGAAAATAAAGCAACAACAGATCTAGAGACCCCTCTAGGCTGCTTGCCCTCCAAAACACTGATGATCAAGTGTTCAAACAGTGTTCTAGAGTGGGTAAGGGGAAACTGGAATTAATATCCGTGGCAGGATTAGGAGATGTTAGTAGGGGACAGTTGGGTTAGTACTATAACACAGTTATAAGAGATAGTTCGTGCATCTTGGAAAAGAGAATAACATCTTAGTCATTTATAAATGCAAAAATCCTTGATGAATCTGAGGGAGGGGGAGGAAATAAAGATATTAATTTACAAACGCAGTCAGCCGCATATTTGAAGCAAGATATTTGTCTATGCGAAGTGTATAATAATCAACGGTGCTGCAGTCTATAACGTCTAGGGGAAGCCCATTCCACAAGTTGACAACTCGATTGAAAAATAAATTTTTAGACTCATGTGAGTTAGAAGATTTACCAATCATTTTGCAACCGTTTCCCGCGTGTAATTAGATTGGTCGATAGTACTTACTACAGTTTATATTGTTGATGCATTTGATGATTTTGAACACTTGAATTAAGTCACCTCTTAATCTGTGCTAGGTTAAAAGAAATAGATATATTTCTCTAAGACTCTCCTCGTAGGGTTTGTTCTTTAGGCTAGGTATCATGTTGATACCTTTACATTGAACTCGTTCTAGCTTGTCTATACATTTTGGTAGAAAGGGCACCAGGATTGAACGCAGTATTCCAGAAGAGGGCGGACTAAGGAAATTTAAAAAGTTAGGATTACATCTTTGGATTTATGCTCAAATGATCTGCCTATAAAGCCAATTATTTTGTTTGCCTTCTTAACAACTGCTGTGCATTGTTGACTGGGTTGAAGGTTATTCGATATTGTTACTCCAAAATAAGTTTCTCTGTTTACACTCTAAGCTGGGTACTATTCATCGAATAGTTTACATTCTCATTTCGGTTTCCGATATGGAGTACTTTACATTTATCCGCATTGAAATTAATTTGCCAAATTTTAGCCCAATATGACTACTTATCCAGAATGTGTTGCATATCTTCAACTTGTTCTCTTGAGAGTACGTTATTTGCAATTTTAGTATCGTCAGCAAAGTTCGAGATTGTACAGGTGAGACCCTCCTACATGTTGTTGATATAAACTAGAAAGATAATTGACCCTAGTACTGATCCCTGTGGTACCTCGCTACTTACATTGCTCCTTTTGGAGCTTGGCAGGTAGTAGAATTTACCGACCTAGCCGCTCGTTGAGTGTTAAGGGGGTCACCTACTTTTGTTGTCTCTCTCCTTTTCTCTCTTTCTCTGGCTTATATCCATTCGGCCCCATTCAGCCAACTGTTTTAAGACGTTTATCCTCATCCAGGTGTCGATATCTTCCTGGCGAGCGATAGCGAGCCAGCATAGTATGGAGAAATCCGGCTTCGCCGGAGTAATTTTTCTATCGAAAAATGTACAAATATAGCTTGCTGTCAAAACAAAAATATAAATATGCTGGCTCGCTACCGCTCACCAGGAAAATATTGACACCTGGATGGGGGTAAACATCTTACAACAGTAAGCCAATTGGCGGCCGAATGGATACAAGCCATAGAGAGAGGGAGAGAAAGAGAAAAATAGCGAGGTGGGCTCCCTTAATTGTACTTCCCCTGGAGTTTTATAATATCTGCTCGATGGTCAGCTTTCAATTATAGTATGCACTTTAGTTTATTCATAATAGTTTTAAATAATAATGTAAAATGTATTGTTATTTCCAGGTCAACATTGTCTTTGTATTCCAATTTCCTGTCATATTTCCACACGAAGTTTTATATTATCGTATGACATTTCATTTTTAAATTAAGTCGTTCGCAATCTGCACACTTTTTATTGGCCTTTCATTATTTTTGCTAGACCTCCGAGTAATTAGCCTAAGGGGGCTCACCTCGCTTTTTTTCTCTCTTTCTCTCCCTCTCTCTTTGGCTTGTATCCATTCGGCCCCATTCAGCCTACTGTTTTAAGACGTTTACCCCCATCCAGGTGTCAGCATATTTATATTTTTGTTTTAACAGCAAGCTAAATTTGTAAATATTTCGATAGAAAAATTTCTTCGGCGAAGCCGGATTCCTCCGTACAATGCAGGCTCGCTAACGCTCGCCAGGAAGAAATCGACACCTGGATGGGGACAAACGTCTTAAAACAGTTGGCTGAATGGGGCCGAATGGATACAAGCCAGGGAAAGAGAGAAAAGGAGAGAAAGATATAAAAAGCCGGTGACCCCCCTTAATAAATGTTTGCAGAACTTTATGTTGTTGGTGTTGACCTTTGCTCTGTGTATATTAAGGGGGGAGTGGTTTTTTGGGGGGGATTATTTATATATTCATTCATGTTTGTTTTAGTTTCCTCGCTAGTCCTCCATCAAGCTCAAAAAGAAGAACAAAATCCCTTAGACACCTTTCAAGATAAAACTGTACATTTTTCGATAGAACATTGCCCCAGCCGAAGGCCGATGTCTCTTAAAATTACAGGCTCGCTATCGCCCGCCAGGAAATAATCGACACCTAAATGGCACGAAAGGTCTTAAAATTAACAACGAAATAGGGCGAGAGTTGTTAAAATCGCTAAACTAATAGGTCGAACGTCTTAAAATCTCAAAACTAATGGGTCTAAGCACGAGGGAGAAGGGAGTCCAGAAAAAACAACCAACCCGCCCTCACTTCCTTTGTCACTTTCCCTGGTATGAACTTCTACCTCTCCCCATCCCCCTGGTTCTCTTTAATCCTCCTGCCCCACTCTTTCTTTTAGTCTCTCTCTCTCTCTCTCTCTCTCTCTCTCTCTCTCTCTCTCTCTCTCTCTCTCTCTCTCCTAAGATACTTCTTCTTAACAATTCTGCTCTTCCAATCAATTATGCCTAATAATTCCAAAACTATATCTCGACTACCTCCCACTGACCATTCATCCTGTGCAGTTGGTGTATATATGCAACACTATAAGGAACACCCTGTTCTTAACATTAATCAACAATTACAAACCCCAATGTACTTGAATATACTAATGAATTATTATGTTTTTTACACCAACCAACTTCACATCTAAAGTCAATTAATGAAATCAACAAATACATGTGGCACTCCGAGGGCTCGAACCCAGGATACTCACATCGAAATTCCACACACTATGCATTACGCTATCAAGAAAGCATATGGTCCTCCAGGGATTCAAACTCGGGACACCACACCCAGAACATAAGCTCCTATACCATTGCACCACCAACACAGTATTTTCACAGTTGGTAATAAAGACCTGTCTGATTTTTATGGTCGACCATTTTTTTAACCCCTTCTGTACCGCAGCATCTTTTTAATTTTCTTCTAGCTATATTTAGAAGATTAATTGCAGCTTGAGAAGGATCTGTGGTAGTAAAAAGGGTTAAGTGAGATAGTTTGTAGCCTTTTAATGGGTAGACGTCCATCCTAAGCTGAATAAAATCGCCTAATAGTTGCCAGAATATAATGCAAAATACGTCACCGGTACAGAAGGGTTTGTTGTTGTTGTTTTTGTTCCCCGGCTGCCAGGCCGAACAGCCCCAAGGTCTCAAGCAAGGCCAAGGCCATAAACGAGTGCCCCCACAAAACCCTCCCTGCTTACCACTAATAAAGCCCGGGTAACCGAAGCCACTCTAAGGCAAGGAGCTGAAGTGGGCGCAGAATTGTCTGGGAAACCAAAGCCCCACTCAAGGCCCTGTGCCCCTCAGCAATTATGAAGGGAAGTTGACGGGCAAGGGAAAAATGTGACGCTTTGGCTCCCAATCTGCCAACTTTTAGGTTGGCAGTAGGGAGGTCAATCCACGGAAAAGACGCCGTCACTTGTGATCTAGAAGATATATAAGTAAAAGGAACAGTCAGAGTAAGCTATGGGTATGGCAGAGATAGCTCAGCTCTCACTCGATAGACCAGCCCATCATCACATGACTAGAACCCAATCCTCTCAGCATCAGCTAGGAAAGGCCCTAGAAAGCCGCCTTTGGCGGGGGGATAGCTCCCCTATTTCAACTCCTTTTGGAATTGAGCACCCGCCCAAGGGGTTAACTGTTTGTCCATCTGGTTGACTTTTTTCCAACACAGGTAAATGGAGTTGACAAGTTGAATTCCTGTGATATTAAGAGGGATGGTTGCCTTTTCTGGTCCCCCCTCTTCCTCATATTTAGCCCATTAGTTTTGAGATTTTAAGACGTTCGACCCATTAGTTTGGCGATGTTAACACCTTTCACCCCCTTTCATTGTCAACTTTAAGACCTTTCGTGCCATTTAGGTGTCAATTTTTGTTCTGGCGAGCGATAACCAGCCTATAATCTTAAGGGAAATCGGCCTTGGGTCGGGATATTTTTCTATCTAAACATTTATCTTGAAGGGAGTTTTTTTTTTGTGTTAAGCTTGATGAAGGTGTAACGAGAAAAATAAGCAATAAATGAATAAATAAATATATAGACCCACAAAATAACCACTGCCCCCCCTTAATAGTAATGGTATTATTAACCACTGCCCCCCTTAACCCGTGGAGCCCCGGCTAGTTTTGTAATGTTTGCGCACCAGAACCCGGCCGGTTTTCAAAAAATGGTTTTATTCCAGAAACAATAGCGAATGGGTTAGGAATGAAGGAAAAACCACGAAAAACCGCTCAAAAAGCTTAAAAAATGGTCCTACAGAGCCCCCGAAAACGGATTTTACAAGAGTAAAAAATTGAAGGCAATTATCCCCAAAAAACAGGTTATTGCGCGCTCGCGCGCACGCACGTGGACTTTGAGAGTTTTCAACCATCGGCACGGTTGCGTGGGATACGTACACAGTTCCCATACAAATCTGAGCCCCCTTGAGTGGCTACACCTGAGGTTACGGTCGGCGCAATTAGGGTGACGCGCCAGGCGCGTCTCTGGGGCTGTGCGTTACATACATCGCCGACGCGTCAGGCGCGTCGCTGGGGCTGTACGGGTTAATAGTAATGGTATTATTAACCACTGCCCCCCTTAATAGTAATGGTATTATTAACCACTGCCCCCCTTAATAGTAATGGTATTATTAACCACTGCCCCCCTTAATAGTAATGGTATTATTAACCACTGCCCCCCTTAATAGTAATGGTATTATTAACCACTGCCCCCCTTAATAGTAATGGTATTATTAACCACTGCCCCCCTTAATAGTAATGGTATTATTAACCACTGCCCCCCTTAATGGTAATGGTATTATTAACCACTGCCCCCCTTAATGGTAATGGTATTATTAACCACTGCCCCCCTTAATGGTAATGGTATTATTAACCACTGCCCCCCTTAATAGTAATGGTATTATTAACCACTGCCCCCCTTAATAGTAATGGTATTATTAACCACTGCCCCCCTTAATAGTAATGGTATTATTAACCACTGCCCCCCTTAATGGTAATGGTATTATTAACCACTGCCCCCCTTAATGGTAATGGTATTATTAACCACTGCCCCCCTTAATGGTAATGGTATTATTAACCACTGCCCCCCTTAATGGTAATGGTATTATTTTGATAACTATTATTAAAATACCAGAAATAAAGATCACCACGATGCCACAACAAACCAGCCGGAACCAGAAGAAAAAATGGAAATAGAAGGAGAGACCATGATAAAGGAGAGAAACAACATAGAAAATACCCCACCAAAGAAAACGGCTAAGAAGAACAGGAATACCAGTAAGGTGGAAATGTTTCCGAAAGTGCAAGACAGAAACACGAAACAGCAAAGAAGAGAAGAGACCATACCCACACAGGGCGACCACAGAAGAACAGAAGAAAGGAAAGGGGAAACGACAAAAAGAGAAGAACTCGCCTCAACAAACCAATGTCAAACAGCAACATCAACCACGAGAAGACGAGAAGACGAAGGAAGGAGGGCAACAACATGGCCGCCCAAAACCACACCTAGCCCCGCCCCACCTCAACACTCGAGAGGCCAGAATTGTTACAATAAATTACGCTCTGCCACCCACCTCAGGAAAAACAATAAGAGTAACCATCAGCACTTCCAGAAAGCAAGAGAGGAGAGCAAGATATAATCAAATGAGCGAGGGGCAGCATACCCAAATATCCCCCCTCCAGATTCGCCGCTCTTCCGCGCAGGTCCCCAACCATCATAGCGGGAATTTCTAAGGGGCCTACCTCAACCCCCTAATCTGCACCCCCGCACCTTCTGACCTCCAAATATCAGCCCTGGGACATGGCAGCACACGTCATGACCATCTCGACGAAACCAAAATAGAGTCAGCAATTTGAGGGCTCAAACCACTTGCATGCAAGACTTGAGCCTAAAAATGAACCTCTCACTTGTTTGTGTATTCATGCCATGGCTGTCTACCTTATTGTTTGAGAGTTCTTTACCCTACTAGGGAACTTTTGTGCTTCCACACCATGGTGTAGGGATAACATTAGGATCTCTCTTAGGCTGCGGTTTTAACACTGAAAGTAGCACCAAGAGCATGCCACAAACAAATTTCAAGATCAATCCAGTACTCTCCAAAACTCATGAAGTCTTTGCCATAGCAAGACGTCTCCAATAGTTCAGGCTTTGCGAGACACGGTCTAAATAACGGCACTCTGCATAAAAAGTCCATACTGCATATGACCAGAACCATGGTCGAGGACATATGTTTGTAGAAAGGCTTTTCAACCGAACCCTGGGTTCTTTGAACACTCTTATAAAGGTCAGAGGCAGATTGGGAAAGTTAGTACGGTCATGATCTTACTTCTTCCCCACGTTAGCCCGATACTAAGTTACTATGTCATAACACGAGTGACTCTGTATTAAAGACCCTACACCAAGAGGACCGAAACAGAACTTCACCAATGACTAGTATAACGGTCAGGATAGTCGAGCAGCCATAACTTAAGACATGCATAAGCTTATGCTCGCATTCATCCGGTAGTACACACCCTTTGACATGACATAAGGAACTACTATTAAAGGCCCCAAACCAACTAGTCCATCTGTATCCCTACCCCATTCACCACACGGCAGGACCACCTAAGCGGCTCGACAGGACCGAGAGAAAGGACTCGGCAATCAACACTTCAACCACCAGCGCCAGTATCTCCAAATCTACTCAGTGTCAGGATAGGAGTGTTGAGGGAGTTATATTACTTCAACCACCAGTGTTAATTAAGTGTGTCTCCGAAATCTAGGCAAGTGTTAGAATAGGAGTGCTAAGTGAATTGTATATGTCTGTTGTGGATCCTCGCCCGGGCTAGGCATATTTACTGTATAGTGATTATTTTACTTATCAGTGTAAAGTATATTATCGTTTTTTGTACTAAGTGACCATTAATAAGAAAACTCATGTGTGTACTCAGTATTATATTTATCCCTTACGACTGGTGTGCATGTGTAGTTTGGCTTTAGTTTCTCCAGTCAAGTAAGAACCTACCAATGTCCAAGTAAAACTCCCGTAACAAAAACGGGCATTACAATTATACTAATTTTAATGTTGCCTGTAATTAAAGTAATTCATGTTATGACTGACTAAAGCTATATGCGAAACGCTGTCAATAAAGTGCATCTCCTTACAGGGTGTTTATATTCATTTTGTCTACTTTTTTAAAGTTACCTTGTACCATAGATAAAAGGCTCTGTTCATGATATAAGGTATATATGTATTTACAGTATATATATATATATATATATTGAGTATATATGTCACAAATACACGTGAGCCACTAAATGTTTCTAATCTCTCAGTGGGGTTCGAACCGCCGACCGTCAGGACGATAGCCGACGCTTTAATCAACTACACCACGGCAGTGGTGTAGTGACTGCCGTGGTGTAGTTGATTAAAGCGTCGGCTATCGTCCTGACGGTCGGCAGTTCGAACCTCCACTGAGAGATTAGAAACATATATATATATATATATATATATATATATATATATATGAAATGCGAATAACAATAGATTAATAATTTTCTACAGGTATTTTTCACATGTAATTACTCTTTTCCTGAGGTTCATATTGTGATTTGGATGTTTGAATTACTCTGTACCATATGTTGAAAACAAAATATATTTTTGGAAATTATTTGTTGAACATTCCGTGGAAATTCTGATGCACAACAAAAGTGATAAATATTTTATTAAAGTTTTGTTTGAAAATGTTTTTTTATTGCACAGCACAAATTAATAATATATCTAGATTTTTGTCTTTGAATATATTTTTATGTACGACACAAATTAAAATGAGAGGAAAACGAATACACACATAAATGATTAAATGTTGAAAATATAACCCACTTCTACAATAAACCCAAACAAATATTGAAATAGGAGATGTACATACAAGAAATGCATATAGTTACGGAATTACACACGGGTGTATTATAACGTTGAATATAGAGCATTATTTTAGATTAATTAGTTCTAGTACAGATTCGAGCGATTTCACCAACGCAAATGTAATGTTTTGTATGATTACAGAAATACATGAATCAGAAACAAAACTAAGAAAATTACACACATTGAAAACTGATTTAAATCCGGATGAATATGAACACAGAGACAATACAATTTGCGCTAAAGATTGCCATTAGAAACACAGCATGGATTAACATTAATATTTGAATAAGGTACAGTCGGTCAAATAAGTGGAGTCGCGGCACCAAGTATATTTCAATCAATAATTGGTATCGGCAATATCTAAAACTGGATATATTTGTTTCGATTTAGATAGACAAACACTTACCCACCCTATTCAACATCTGACAGACATAAATACAGCACAGAGCGAGCCAAACATAATGACTGCTAAGACATGAATTATTAGTGCTCACCATACCGGCAAATAAACAAAGAATCAGAATAAGGTTATGGGGAGATTGGTAATTTTTCTGGTCCCCATTCTTCCTTATGTTTGGCCTCAATAGTTTTCATATGTTTAGGCATTCCGTCCATTAGTTTGGCGATGTTAAGACATTTCGCCCCATTTCTTTGTCAATATTGGAACTGTTCGTGTCATTTAGATGTCAATTTATTTCTGGCGAGCGAAAGCAAGCCTGCACTTTAACCCTTCTTTGGCGGCGCGCATCATATGTCGAGTGAAAGAAATTTGGACTATGTGGCGGCTCACAACATAAGTCGTGGGGCATTTTCAGCACGTAATGTTGCTGAGAGAGAGAGAGACAAGTGGTGGCAGGAGAGTAGCGAGCATATGACTGCTCCAGACCACCACGGTGGACCAACTGATATGAATCCCACCCTCCTCCACCCTCTCACACTCGCTACATAGTGAATTGTGTGGGGAAAGTACCGAATTACATGGTTTTTGCACTCGTGTTGCGCGATTGTTGCAAGAAAACTAGCGGTCATACAAGGATCGTTGGGGTGTCATTGGAAAGCTCTGTTTATGCCCTTTCAGGGATAGATACTTGTTTTACACTCTGAGTCTTATTTAGGCATGAAAATTATAATGTAAACAGCCCTATTTTGGGTAAAAACACCCCGCTGGTGGCTACATATTATTTACCGCCTAGGCCGCTCGTTAGGTGTTAAGAGAAACCGGCCTTTGGCCGGCACATTTTTCTATCGAAAAATTTACAAATTTATCTTGAAGGAGGGTCTTGGGTTGTTTTTTTAAGCTTGATGGAGATCTATGGAGGAAACTAAAAACACAAAATTTAAACAATATATAAATGAGGAATAAATACGCCTATTCCCCCTCATTAACACTAGAATCCAAAAATAATTGTATATACACGTACATAAAATATTGTGTACAATGCACCAGGAAAGAAGAAAGCTATGAACATTTTTGTACACAGAAAAATACTGAATTCATTAAAATAAATATTTTACCTTTAGAGTGAAAATGATGAATATTCTGGTGTTTAATTTTACACAATATTTTAATTTTATAAATGTAACATTGTATATTTGCTTTGTTTGTTATATTTTTTGTTAATAAGAATTATATTGCATACATTGATATACTTTTATATCTACATGTATATATTTCTTTTATTTTTAAATAAAATGTAAAACCATGCCACTAACTAGCTAACTCTTTATTCAGTTTACTATCTATTCTTGTATTCTTTCGATATTATAAAACTAAATTGTTTACATTTACTCGTTCTTCATTTTGCTGTATCTGCCGTGGAAGCAAATACATGGAGGTAAGCTGTGTATCCTAGGTTCGAGTCCTTGGAGTACCACATGTATTTATTACTTTCATTAGTTAGGTTTGTTTGTAAATTAATTGTTATGTTGGTGAAAGCAAATATGAAAATACTGTACTGTGCATAGGAACATTATTACTACTCTATTATAGGTCTAAACTTATATAGCCTATAACAGAAGAATTATCACATGAAAAAGGCATTTCAGAGAAGGAATGCACATTTCCTCTCGTGAGCGGTGACACAGAGGATATTGCCAGTTCATTCCACTCCTTATCTCAGTCAGAATGAATACTAGTGCTTGCATTCTTAAGGGGGCCCACCTCGTTTTTGTTCTCTCTCTCCCTGTTTCTCTGGGTTGAATCTGTTCGGCCCCATTCAGCCTTCTGTTTTAAGACTTTTATCCCCATCCAGGTGTCGATGTTTTCTTGGCGAGCGGTAGCAAGCCAGCATATTTTTGTATAATGTTTTTGACAGCAGGCTAAATTTGTAAATATTTTGATAGAAAAATGTCTCTGGCGAAGCCGGATTTCTTCATACAATGCTGGCTCGCTATCGCTCGCCAGGAAAAATTGACACCTGGATGGGGATAAACGTCTTAAAACAGTAGGCTGAATGGGGCCGAATGGATACAAGGCAGAGAAAGAGAGAAGTCGAGAGAAGAAATAACAGGTCACCCCCCTTAACCCGAGAACGGCACGGAGACTCTTAAGAGGTTTTAATGGGCGAATACGACGGGACTCTTAAGATCCAAGGCATAAAAAAAGCCTTTTAAAAGACCCCAGTGGCACTCAAAACAAAGGAATATGTGATTAAGTGAAATAATTCCCCTCCATACCTTCTATCACTCCTCCACATGTGTCCAACACCCCCCACTTCAATTATCACCTATTTTTCCTCTTATTCCCTTGTTTATCGGTATATTTTCCGCGCCAATATTCCCCACCTGGTTTCAAGGTTGAAGGAGAGGCATATAGAGATAATAGCAAGAGAGAGACTTCACTTGCAAGATGTCAGTGTCGATAGATAAGCGAGAGGGGGAGGGTGTGCGCCGTGCCTGCTCTCCTCTCATGAATGAACCGGTCGGCAAAACTTCGTCTTTTTCACCCCCCCCCCCCCCCCCCCCCCGGGAATACTATTCCCACTTGTTTTATTGCTGTTACATGTTTATATCTTCATATAAAAAGTAAAATAGGCGCATATGAATAAGTAATAACGATATTTATCGGATAATGACTATTTTTGTCGGGAATAATCCTCAATACATTCGCCTGGCGGGCACTTTCAAATACCATAGCTTCATAGTTTAAAGGTTAAGAGCTTTTTACCAATCACTGACACCATTTTACCACCCAAGTTATAGGTCACGTTGAATGGTATGACACTCCCAGCTGTAGGGTAGACTCATAGGAAAACTCGCACTTGCCTAGAAACTCTCACCTTCAACTACACAGAGTAATCCAGCTAGATCTCACAAACACCTCTTCCTCATATTAATTTCACTACACCTAAACAAGCACACTCCAATGCTCTTCAATACACCAACAACTGTTTTTTGTCTCTATCAACTTTGTGAGAGACACTTGTTACAGACAGCTTTGCCTTTTGTCTCTTCATACATAGGAACAAAATAAGACTAATATGACAAAAGCTACAGGCAAGGCAGACAGCAGGATATAGATCGACAGATGCTATATATCACACTTCCCAGAGAGTTCTACTGTTCTTATTGGGTCGTTATTCTGGTTCCCTTTCTTCCTCATGTTTAGCCCCATTAGTTTCCAGATTTTAAGACGTTCGGCCCAATAGTTTGATGATTTTAAGACCTTTCACCCCATTTCTTTATCAATATTAAAACTGTTTGTGTCATTCAGGTGTCGATGTAAGAGGAACCGGCCTTTGACCGGCATATTTTTCTATCGAAAACAGCTCGATGGAGGTCTAGGGAGGAAACTAAAAAAATTATGCAAATATGCATACATGAGCATATAAATACACTCATCCCCCCTTAACCCATTTACAACATAGACTCTGCTCACCAATGTTATAAATATGTTCCTGACTTACTTACCTCCTTCCTTCCTATATTTATATAGTGTTCCTGAATTGTTCCTGTCCCTTCACAATAAAACGAGTGGCTTGTTTATGTGTTAGTATTATCTCATTAACTACAACTATTGGCATTGAGTGAACATAATATCGCGGGAAACTGCACAAGGCCATGCGGCCCACACGAGGCAACTCCCATTCACACCCAGCCCATATCATCCATATGGGAATCCAACTTACGCTTAAACCCTTCAACTGTTCCTGAGCTAATCACTGCTCTGGGCAGTCCATTTTACACGTTTACATCTCTATTCCCAAACCAGTGCTTTTTTATATCTTTCCTAAATCTAAACTTATCTAACTTGAAACCATTTGAGCGGGCTATGTCGCCGTTCTTTAGCTTTAATATTTCATCTATATCGCCCTTATTTATGCCTTTTATCCACTTAAATACCTTTATCATGTCTCCCCTACATGTTCGTCTTTCTAGTGAGTGCAAGCCTAAGGCTTTCAACCTCTCCTCATACGATACGTTTCTAATGTTATGTTTAATTTTCGTCATTCTTCTTTGGACTACCTCTAAAGGGTCGATATCTATTCTGTAATAAGGGCACCACAATTGGACAGCATAGTCTAAATGGGGTCTTACTAATGCTAAGTATAGCTTTAAGGATACTTCAGCAGTCCTTTTGCTAACAATCGTAGATATGAATCCTAGAACTCAATTTGCCCTGTTCCTAACACTTATACATTGTTTTCTGGGTTTCAGATCATTACTAACAAGCACCCCCAGATCCTTCTCACACTCTGAGTTATCCAATTGTCTAGTTTGTATTTTGCTTCTAAATTACGAGTTCCAATCCTTAATACCTTACATTTGTCTATATTGAAATTCATCTGCCAATTTATGGACCACTTGTGCAAATGATCGAGATCCTTTTGAAGACATTCCCTGTCGCTAGCTGACTATTATCCTACTTATTTTAGTATCATCAGAAAATGTACTGATCCTACTCTTTAAGACTGAGTTAAGATCATTTATGTAGATAATGAACAGAAGGGGCCCCAAAAACTGACCCTTGGGGGACCCCACTTTTAACTAATCCCCAGTTCGATTTTACACCATTGATACTAACTCTCTGCTTCCTACCAATCAGCCATGACCTAATCAAATTGAGTAGCATTCCCCCAATACCATGTCCTTCTATCTTCCTTAACAGCCTTTCATGTGGAACTCTATCAAAGGCCTTACTGAAGTCTAAGTAAACTATATCACATGACTTGTCGTTTTCTACCGCTTCATATACCTCGGAAAAAACTGAGTAAATTTGTTAGGCAGGATCATCCTGGAGTGAATCCATGTTGAGAGAGTTTAATTAACTTGAAAATTTCTAAGTTATTTTTATTTTTCCTGGCAATAATAAAGTATAGCAATTTCCCTATAATTGATGTGAAACTAATGGGACGGTAATTTGATGCGATGAACTTATCACCTTTTATAAATATCGAAATTATATTTGCAAGCTTCCATGAATCAGGAACTATTCCTAAATCTAGTGAATTGTTAAATAGGTGAGTTAATGGGTAACTTAATTCGTCCTTGCATTATTTTAATACCCTAGTATACACCTCATCTGGACCTGGAGATTTCTGAGGTTCTATTTCCTTAATTACTTCGTCACTAGTGACCTGAACTGTGCTTAATATGTCATCTATACTACCGTTAAAAACTTGGTTGACTACTGGAACATGATCTACATTTTCTTTTGTAAAAACAGAAAGGAAATTACTATTTTGAGTATTGCACATTTCCAACTCATCATCTTCAATCCACCTATCACATTCTGAAGGGGCCATACTGTATCCTTTACCTTAGATTTATACAATTGATAAAATGCTTTAGGGTTGTTTTTAGATTCATTTGCTACCTTGTGGTGGTGGTTACACCTACAATTAACTCTACATGCTGATAACATGCACACCTAAAAGACTGCATTATATATATAATTATATATATATATATATATATATATATATATATATATATATATATATATATATATATATACAGTATATATATATATATATATATATATATATATATATATATATATATATATATATACAGTATATATATATATATATATCCACCAAAGGAACACTGTGGCCCGCGTGTGATCTAATACTACCCTGCATATATTTATACGAGGGAGCCTCGCAAAAAATATATTACAAAAATTTACATAAACTAATAAGCATGCACGCTCCAATGCTTTGGCAATTTCATGCGGAATTATATTTATAAGCACACCTGAACAATAGGTGCACACAGACACAGACACACACACACACACACACAGACATACACACACACACACACACACACAGACAGACACACACACACACACACACACACACACTTATTCATTGCAAATGAATAACTTTATTTTATTCCCCCCTCAAATTCATCAAAGGATTATTGCAAATATATATTACTAAGACGTTACTCACTTCTTCCCAGATATACGAAAGATCACTTATAACTATGTTATGTTACCCATATATATAACCCATCTGTCCCCTACTAACTTCCTAATCCTGCCACGGACATTAGTTCCAGAGCAGTAGTTTCCTTTCCAATTTTCCCTTACCCACTCTAAACCACTGTTTGGACACTTGTTCCTCAGTGTTTTGGAGGACAAGCAGCCTAGAGGGGTCAGTAGAACTGTTGTTGCTTGATTTCCTTTGTACTCCTTTGTACACAGACATACACACACATACACACAGACAGACACACACACACAGGCAGACACACACACGTCTTTAGACCCAGCCAGGGTCGGACGTATTTTTTTGGCACTCCTGGGCCGCTGAGGTTACCGTGACCTAGTACTTTTTCTTTAAGATAAGTTACACCTAGTACCTAATATACAACTCAGCAAAAGACTATCATCTAGTTCTGAAGCACAACAATCATATCACCATAAACAGTTTTAATGAGAAGAACAATTGTGCACAGTGAAATATAATGAGTGACATCAGTGGTGTAGAGTGGTGAGAAATAAACGGTTGTGGTTTTGTCTTGAGGTGTCTCGCTGTGTAAACAAAATAACAGTGACATATTACTCCCGTTCCGCACTATTTCGTCTCAAAAAGAGAAATGGTTACCCCCCCGAGCAGTGTATTGAGAAGCTAAAAAACTTAAATATCTTTCATGCAAGGGGTTCAGTGAAAAAGTCACAACAAGAAAGGAAAATCGAGCGGATAGTGATTATTAGAAGACAAAGAAAACCAATACCGGAAATAAAACCTTATGGGCACACAGAAATCCCAAGACAGTGGTATACTATGCCTACCCTACTACTCTCCAACGTCACGTCACTAACCAACTAAACTGGATGAAATCATCATAGCCACACGGTCAGTAAACAGTGATGTTGTAGCCATAACAGAAGCCTGGTAAATTACTCCCGAGATTTGCTCAATAGATAACTACCAACTCTTTACCCACCTGCGCGCAAACAAACGTGGCGGTGGCATAGCCCATTACTGTCACCAAGCCCTACCCAGCTGACCGTTCAAGTACCAGAGAATGTAGAGGCACTGTGGGTCATAGTGGGGCGGATAAGTGCAGATTGTATCTTGAATCGTTCAAATGATGATACAAGCACCAAATTTGGCATGAATATCCGCGAGGCTATATTTTAAGAAAACAATGTTAGCCACCAGAAAATCCAAGATGGGTGCCATTTTTCAAGATGGCCGCTAATGCAATAACGTTTTGACATAAAATTTGACACAGGTGTCCAATATAAAAGATATTGGTACCAATTATAATGTTATTTACTATGCTGGAAAGGATGCCATCATTCTTAAATGTCTCACAATCTTATGAACCACTTAAAAATGCAAGATGGCCGCCATTTTTCAAGATGGTTGCCAATGAGTTCATGAAAATACATATTGTGATGCACAATTTGATCAGTACGTCCGATATGAATTATATTGGTGTTGATTCCTATATTTTTGACCCAAGTAAATCCATTAAGATACCAAAAGTAAAGCTCAGAAGCACTATGAGACCATGTTAGTGACAAAAGAAGAAATCTGGTGGCCATCTTGCATTTTTCAGTGGATAATAAGATTCTGAGACATTAACCCGGGAACGGTGAGGGGGGGTTAATGAACTAGCTCCCCATGGGCGAGCATATATCTCCATTCAGGCCTATAATCGTCATTTACGATAAATATTGTTATTACCTATTCATATGAGCCTATTTTACCTTCACTATGAAGATAGTAACCTGTAACAACAATAAAACAAGTGAAAATATAATTTTTCTGGTCAAAATCGCGAATATAGAGGGACCAGCCCATTCATGAATTATGGAGAAAATTGAGGCAACCCCTCCCTCCACGAGGCCTCAAGCCACACTGAGCCTACTCATTCACACACTCGCTTGTGTAACACACCCGCTAGGCACGTAAGCACATCCCCCACACAGTTTGCTAATGTTAGCACAAAAATATACCAACAAATTAGGGAATAACAGGGAAAATAGGTGATAATTGAAGGGGGAGGGGAAAGGGAGGAAGGAGGGGATGTGGAGGAGTGATATGAGGTATAGGGGAAAAAAAACCCAATTGTTTAGTGCTGTTTAAATGGTATTTTTAGGCCTCCCTCTTAAGAGCTTTGCCGCCGTCGCCCAGTAAAACCTCTTAAGAGCTTTGCAGCCGTTTACGGGTTAAAGAATGATAACATGCTTTTCTGCATGTAAATAACATTAGAATTGGAACCAATATCATTCACGTTGGACATCTGTGTCCAATATCATGTCAAAACATTATCGCATTGGTGGCCATTTTGAAAAATGACATTTTCAGGTGGCTAACAAATTTTTCTTAAAATATAACCTCTGGAGGATATCCATGCCAAATTTGGTGTTTGTATCACCATTTGAACGATTGTTTCACTTATCTGCCCCACTATTAGGGTTACACCAAGACACAGTCCCAGAGAGGCCACTTCTATAATATACTGTGTGGTATACCATCCACCCCGCTCACCCATCAAAGATATATTATTACATCTCACCGACACTGCCGACAGCCTAAGGACAACTTACCCCTGTGCGAAACTTGTGATCTGTGGAGATTTCAATTAAATTTATAGCACTTCCCTTCAAGACCAGCTTCATCTACAACAAGTCGTCGATTTTCCTACCCACAGTGATCGTACGCTGGACATAATTCTGTCTGACTTGTGTGACATGTACCAGCGCCCGCAACCCCTGTCACCCCTAGGTCGGAGCACACATATGTCTGTCCTCTGGCTCCCCTCCCCCGCCATCTCCAAACCACCACCACCTGACACCTCCAAGAGCTATCGCCCTCTCACCGACTCTGGCATCAGAAGTTTCTGTCAATGGATTACCCACCACCCATGGTCAGAAGTTACAACACCCGATAATGTGGACACAAAGTGGAATAAATTCAACCTCACCCTCACCCAAACATATGAACAGCACTTCCCAGTGAAAACCACGAAACTCCACCCCTCTGGTGCAAACTGGATCACCCCCCATATTAAAGGGCTTATTCATCAAAGAAACTTAGCCCTTCGGTAATGTGATATGAATCTCTACAGAATTCTACGCAACAAAGGCATCCGGGAAATACGTAAAGCAAAAAATGGATATTACCCAAACAAACTGCAGAATCTGAAACAGGCAAACATCGGTAAATGGTATGAAGGTGTAAAGAAATTAACCGGCTTGAACAAGAAACAGACCCCATCGTTTCCCTGCGTAAACAACCTCGACCACGAAAAAGCGGCCAAAAAAATCAACCAGCATTTTGCAGCCATCTGTCAACGTGTCACCCCCCCCCCCCCCCCCTACAACCGCAGAATCTGCCTGCCTTCCTCCCATCACCAATACCTTCGGAAAATGTGGAAGATTATCAGGTTATGAGTCGCCTAAAACATTTGAAAACAAGATCTGTCACTCCAAGCGAACTCCCTGCAAAACTCTACAAGGAATTTGCATACAAATTAGCTAAGCCTCTCACTTCCATAATTAACGTTTCTTTATCACAATGCAAGTGTCCTACGGCATGGTGTTACGACCGGCACTACGAAATAAACAAGGGCACTTAATAATGGACTAGATGATAGGCTATATCTGCAACAACGGTATGCTAATTCCAAACCCTCGAACTATTACGCCGGTGAACAAAACACTTAAACCCTCCAGAGTTAATATACTGGATAACGGGGCATCAATTAACTGGGTTTTAGTGCACTTCTACGAAGGCTTTCCGGTGACGGCAAAGCCTACTCACAACAGGAGTACTTTACGTTAATAAAATGCTCTTAAGTAATAACAATGCTTGAATAAACTATAACAAGACTCGTCTTTCACGTCGGTTAACTCTTCACCTTCAGGCTGGAGCCATCAAAGACCACTATCTCACCCCTAACCACCCTCACCTCACACGCAACGAGTTAGAGAAACACACCACCATACTCGATAAAGAAAGTGACCCAAGGAGATTACCTATACTCGAAGCTTTATATATCCAAGCCTTACATCCCAACATCAACAACCAAACTCTGGACCTTCAGATCCTTCCTTCTGCCAAAAGGCACTACCCTACAGGACCTAACACCCCTCGTCGCCCCCCGGTGCCCTTGACGCAGCCCCCCGTGCTACCTCCTTCAGCTTCGTCTTCTGCAGGCGCCACACAACTTAGGCCACGCCCCTCGACACGCAGCCAATCAGCTTCGACCCCACCTACCGACCACCATCCCGCATCCAGTGCGCATGCGTGAAGCGGTTACCCCCTTTCTCTCTCCTAGTTTACCCTTCCACCAATAGCAGACTTTTGCCCCTGTTTTCCGCCTCCTCTGATCCTCCACCCTCTATATATACCTTTCCTGTTTACCTTTTATATCATTCCTTCCTTACTTGATAATGCTGGTTGTCCAGTGAAACGCGTCGTATATCCTGTATCTTCATGTACTTTAATGTAACCCTGTACCACCATGAATTTTGCTCATCTCCTTCATCTTCTTCCTGCCACCCAGCGAAAACTCATCAGAGACCTGGAAACTTTGAATAATAAAATTTCCAACGCAGAAATTGCCATTTCTTTCAACCTCGTATGTATTAAAGAAAATTTATTACCTGGCTTTACCAACATAAAACTTCACGTGAATGCCAGACATCGCACCAGCACCCTCCAGTTTCGTGAAGAATTGGTGAAGTACCAAATAATTGAAAAACGTGAGCTCGCCAACAACCTTCGTAAAGAACGAGATGCTCTTCTACGGATTTGGGAAGACGAAACCCCTCCAGACCACCTCAAAGCCGAAATCAACACAGCCCTCGAACAACTCCTTGAACAACACAGAAGACAAGCCGAAAACACAACCATAAAAAAGCTTGCCCGTCTTTATGGCGGAAACTTAAAACTACCCAAACCAACAAAAGGATATATAAACCTTACTAACACCATTCTGACCCTGGACCAAGAAGACCTCCTCAACAAAGGCCTCAACTGCCACTACAGCTCCAAACCTGGCCCCACCGGAAACGCCTAGAAACGGAAATCCTCCTGGACGACATCCTACGACTCAAGAAGGATGGCAAGGTCACCACTACTCCCTCCCTACAACCTACTCTCCTCGCTGAAGCCGCCAAAACCAGAGGAACTCACCATAGCAAAATACTCAACAAACAACACTTCCAAGCTGCCAAACTATTAAGAGACAACCCCAACATCATCATCCGTCGTGCGGATAAAGCTTCCTGCCTCGTGATCCATGACAAGGAGGAATATCTTAGAAAAATGGACGTCATCTTAAGAGACAACACTAAATTTAAAAAGATCACCCGCAACCCAACCGACGAAATCAAACGTATTGCCAATACCACCATCACCGCCATCAACGCCAAACAAGGAGGGATCCACCTTAAAAAACTCGTCGGAGAATACACCCCTGGTTATGCGTACGGAACCATCAAAACACACAAACCTGGGAACCCCCTCCGCCCCATCATCTCCCAGATCCCCACTGCCACCTACCAGATCGCCAAGGCCCTGAACAACCTCCTCACCCCCTACGTGCCCAGCCAATTCAACCTTAACTCAGCCCACGATTTCTTGGAAATTTTACGAGACGCCCCCCGTAACAACAACCACACAATCGCCTCTCTCGACGTAGAAAGCCTGTTCACCAACGTGCCAGTGGATAGGACCATTGACATGATTCTACGTCAAATTTATCATTGCCCTGATACACCTACACTGGACATCCCGGAGAAGGCCCTGAAAACACTACTGGAGCTATGTACCAAGGAGGCCCCCTTCCTTTGCCCCCGGGGCAACATGTACAAGCAGATAGACGGTGTGGCGATGGGCAGCCCCCTAGTTCTTTTTGCGAACTTTTTCATGGGTACCATCGAGGAAGAGCTCCTAGCTGCCCAACGACCCGCCGTCTACTGTAGATACGTGGATGACATCTTCGTGCAAATCAAGGACCTCCACGAACTACAGGAACTCCAGCGTCGCTTCATGACCTCCTCCGGACTTAACTTCACCTTTGAAAAATCTAACAATGGACAACTCCCCTTCCTCGACATCCTCGTAGCTCTGAACGACCATGGGTTCAAAACCACCGTCTACATTAAACCAACTAACACAGGACAATGCCTCAACGGCGATAGTGAATGCCCCCGCCGTTATCTTCTATCCTCCATCTCCGCCTATGTTAGGAGAGCCCTCACGCACTGCTCTACCTGGGCCGACACCCACCAGGAACTAGAAAGACTATCCTAAGTTTTAGTAAATAACGGATACTCCAACTCCGACATCTCCAGCACCATCAACCACCATCTTGAAAAATGGTACACCCAAAGCCCTCCCAACATTGACCCCCCCAATGAAATTAAGATCTTCTACCGCAATTACATGTCCTCTGAACACAAAAATGATGAGGCCGTCTTAAAAGAAATAATCTCCAAGCATGTCCACCCAACCAACCCGGAAAACAAAATCAAATTAATAATTTATTACAAATCCCCCAAGACCTCCAACCTCGTTCTCCGCAACAAACCAGCCTCCACCAAGATAAAGAGCCCGATGACCGACGATCACGTCATTTACCAACATACCTGTAATTATGAGGACTGTGGACCTCATTCCTATATTGGTATGATGCAGACTCGTCTTTCACGTCGGTTAACTCTTCACCTTAAGGCTGGAGCCATCAAAGACCACTATCTCACCCCTAACCACCCTCACCTCACACGCAACGAGTTAGAGAAACACACCACCATACTCGATAAAGAAAGTGACCCAAGGAGATTACCTATACTCGAAGCTTTATATATCCAAGCCTTACATCCCAACATCAACAACCAAACTCTGGACCTTCAGATCCTTCCTTCTGCCAAAAGGCACTACCCTACAGGACCTAACACCCCTCGTCGCCCACCGGTGCCCTTGACGCAGCCCCCCGCGCTACCTCCTTCAGCTTCGTCTTCTGCAGGCGCCACACAACTTAGGCCACGCCCCTCGACACGCAGCCAATCAGCTTCGACCCCACCTACCGACCACCATCCCGCATCCAGTGCGCATGCGTGAAGCGGTTACCCCCTTTCTCTCTCCTAGTTTACCCTTCCACCAATAGCAGACTTTTGCCCCCTGTTTTCCGCCTCCTCTGATCCTCCACCCTCTATATATACCCTTCCTGTTTACCTTTTATATCATTCCTTCCTTACTTGATAATACTGGTTGTCCAGTGAAACGCGTCGTATATCCTGTATCTTCATGTACTTTAATGTAACCCTGTATCACCATGAATTTGGCTCATCTCCTTCATCTACTTCCTGCCACCCAGCGAAAACTCATCAGAGACCTGGAAACTTTGAAAAATAAAATTTCCAACGCAGAAATTGCCATTTCTTTCAACCTCGTATGTATTAAAGAATATATATATATATATAATACAAGGTGTCAAACAAAATATAAAGAATGGTAAATGGTAATGGTAATGTATGTGTGTGGATATATTTATATATATATATTATATACCGGTATATATATATACTGTATATATATACAAGGTGTCAAAATAAATAATGGTAAAATCAATGTGTGATTGTGTGTATATATATATATATATATATATATATATATATATATATATATATATATATATATATATATATATATGGTGTCAAACCAGAGAAATATGTGCAAATTTCCAAGCCACCCAAAGAGGTACTGCACTGGACTCGTTATTTTATTAGAGTGGTTTCCCCAGGAGGCCTATATCCACTGTAGTGCAAATTGTAGTAGAAATTGAATTGTGTCAACCCTTTCCAACGAGAAGGGAAATGGCTCCTGGGTTGACACTGAAAAAACAAAATAAGAAAGCCAGGTTATCTTCAGGTAATAAATATGTGTGTGGATATATTTATATATATATTATATTATAGCATATATATATATATATATATATATATATATATATATATATATATATATACAGGTATATATGGTGTCAAACCAGAGAAATATATGCAAATTTCCAAGCCACCCAAAGAGGTACTGCACTGGACTCGTTATTTTTTTAGAGTGGTTTCCCCAGGAGGCCTATATCCACTGTAGTGCAAAATGTAGTAGAAATTGATTTTTTTTTTCTTTTTTCTTTTTTGATGATGGGTGAATGAAGGTGGGTGAATTTGCACTGTAGCCTAGTGCAAATTGTAGTAGATTTTTTTTTTTTTTTTTTTTTTTTTTTTTTTATGATGATGATGATGGTGATGATGATGGGTGAATGAAGGTGGGCCCCGAACCTCGGAAGTGATGATTGAATGAATTATTGAATGATTGAATGACTGAATGAAAGGGTGATGAAGGTGAATTATTGATGATGATGATGATGATGATGATGGGTGAATGAAGGTGGGTGAATGAAGGTGGGCCCCGAACCTCGGAAGTGATGATTGAATGAATGAATGAATTATTGAATGATTGAATGACTGAATGAAAGGGTGATGAAGGTGAATTATTGATGATGATGATGATGATGGGTGAATGAAGGTGGGTGAATGAAGGTGGGCCCTGAACCTCGGAAGTGATGATTGAATGAATGAATAAATTATTGAATGATTGAATGACTGAATGAAAGGGTGATGAAGGTGAATGGAAGAATGCATAAAGACTGAATGAATGAATGGGTGATAGTGAGTGGAATGGAATAATGAAGGTGAATAGGAGAATGCATAAATGAATGAATGAATCGTGCAAAGATCCTGGCTATAGGACATCTGCATCGAGTTGATGGTACTTGTTGTTGTTGTTGTTGTTTTTCCCCAAGCTGCCTGGCCGAACAGCCCCAAGGCCCCGAGCAAGGCCAAGGCCATAACCGAGCACCCCCACAGAACCCTCCCTGCCGACCACAATAAAGCCTGGGTGACCGAAGCCACTCCATGGCGGGGAGCTGAGGAGGGTGCGGAAATGCCCGGGAAACCAAAGCCCCACCCAGGGCCCTGTGCCCCTCAGCAATTATGAAGAGAAAGTTGAGGGGCAAAGGAAAAATGTGACGCCTTGGCTTCCAATCTTGGTAGATTGGGAGGTCAATCCACGCAAGAGACGCCGTCACTTGAGATCTAGAAAACATATAAGTAAAAGGAACAGTCAGAGTAAGCTATGGGTATGGCAGAGATCGCTCAGTTCTCACTCTGATAGACCAGCCCATCACCACATGACTAGAACCCAATCCTCTCAGCATCAGCTAGGAAAGGCCCTAGAAAGCTGCCTTTGGCGGGGGGATAGCTCCCCTATTTCAACCCCATTCGGGGTTGGGCACCCGCCCGATGGTACTTGTTGAAGCAACCATTGACATCGATGCAGAGGCTAACGAGGCAAGACTTGCTTCGAAAGCTCGTGTCCTTGCGAATTTGGCTCCTATAACACACACAGCACCGCTTTCGCTTTCCGTCTGGGATCATCTCGAGAACGTGTTCCAAGTTCCTGTTGTACCGGTCATGTTCCAGTACAACAGGACGTGGCTTGGAACCCCGTCCTCTTCGAGGACCTCTCCGACGGCCTCTTGGTGCCTGAGCCCTAGCTTGAACGTCCATTACTAGTGGAACCCAGTCGGCATCCATGACGGGTGCTGCCCGAGCGCCACCAGCAGCAGCAGCTGCACCCGGTACTACTGGTGCGGGGGGGGCAAGTGGTAGGTCATCCACTTCCTCCTCATCATCAGTAGCATCGTCCGAGTCCGATACTGGTGCCGCCTGGGGTGCATTCTCAGCGAGTGCTCCCCCGACGGCAACAGCAGCAGCAGCAGCATCTGGACCTGGTGAGGGGGGGGGGGGTCATGAAAGAGTGCTCCCCCAACGCCTCCACCAGCAGCAGGAGCACCAGGAGGAGTGCCAGGATCATCAGCAGGAGCGGCTGGGGAGTCTGGATTGTCGTCCGGTGGGGGCGACCCAGCTGAGCTTCCGGAGGATTGCCGCCGACGCCGCCTGCCTCGCCTGAGACGGGTGCATGGCTCGTACTGACCTTCTGGCAAATCCTGTGCACGCCGGATGCGTCTCCCCGACAAAGGCCACTCTGCAGGGTTGAAGTGCAACAAGGAACGGACTACGCTTTCCTGGAACGCCAGCATAGTCATCTTCCTGCGGGGGTTGCACTTCTTGAAGAGTACGAAGGCATTGAAGAGGGCCATTTGGATGAAGTAGAATACGATCTTCTTCGTCCATTTGACCGTTCTTCGCTGGATGGGGTAGTACTGGATCATCTGATCGAAATGATCCACCCCACCCATGTGGCGGTTGTAGTCGTCAACACAAACGGGCTTCATGATGTTTTTCCGAGACCGCTGCCACCTGCCTTGTACCTTCTTCTTGACAAAGGACTGCATTGGAATGGTGCTCTGGTCGTGGAAGGTGGACACCATGTTGACAATCCGTTTGTCTTTCCAAAGCATCACTAGGGTTGTGCCGTTCATCGCCTCAATTGCATCGTCTTCCAGTGTCGATGCATGGGCAATGTCGCGTAACCGCTTCGGAGCCCCTCGTGCAAGCCTCAGGGTGCCACACACATAGATATGGTGGTGTGTGAGCATGTGGTGGCACAGGTCAACTGAGTTGTAAAAGTTGTCCATGAACAACTTGTAACCCATGCCTTGCAGGGACTCCGTTAAACCCTCAACCGTTTTCTGGAGAGTTTGACCAATACCAGTGTAGACTTGAAAGTCATACACGAAACCAGTCGTGGACTCTGCCAGGATGTACAGCTTGATGGCGTACTTCTTCGGCTTCATCGGGTTGTAGCACTTGAATGAAAGGCGACCCTTCCCCCCAAGGCAGCCTTCGTCGATGGACACCTTCCTCTCTGGGACGTAGGCAAGCTTGAAGCCAGCAAGCAGGTAGCGCATCACCGTGCGGATCTTCACTAGCCTGTCTTTGGTCTGCTTGATGACTGCCTTGCTGTTGAACGTGTGGAAATTGCTCAGCAAGGCTTGGAACTTGGTGACCTGCATGGTCATGCGAAACGTTGGATAATTATGGACTCCATCATTTAACCAGTAGTGCCGCACAGTGGGGAGTTTGTTCACACCTATGAGGAAGTACAGGCCAAGGAATTTGGCCATGTCCTCCTCACTGAATGATGT
>CM064502.1:42431401-42578901 GCA_032716605.1 Paralithodes platypus
AGGAGTTCAACGTACAGTTATCAAGATGATACCCTGTCTTCGGAACAAACCATACATCTTAAAGAACTAAATTTATATCCATTAACCTATCGCAGATTGAGAGGTGACCTTATTCAAGTTTTCAAGATCATTAAAGGCATCGACAACATGAACCGTATTAAATATTTAACGATTGACCGATCAAACTACACGCAGGGAAATGGCTGCAGAATCATTGGTAAATCATTCAACTCAATTGAATCCAAGAATTTCTTCTTCAATCACGTTATCAAATTGTGGAATGGGCTTCCCCAAGATGTCATAGACTGCAACACCGATTATTCAAAGTTCGCCTAGACAAGCACCTTGCCCTGAACCCAAGGTTGACTGTATTTGTAATTGAATGAATATTTTCTTTAGTAGTGTTCGTTCAATAACATAATAGATCTTAATATAATTTCCCCTGCCATGGACTAAGCCTCAGGGCAGCACTTCCTTCTCACATCTTTTTCACATTCTCTCCGAAATACTATTGCAACACTTCGAACAGCAGTGTTTTGGAGGGCGAATAACCTAGAGGGGTTGCATGAGCTGTTGTTGGTTGTTTTCCTGTGTACTCCTTTGTATTTTGTTTTTTCTCTCTCTCTCTCCCTCTCTCTCTCTCTCTCTCTCTCTCTCTCTCTCTCTCTCTCTCTCTCTCTCTCTCTCTCTCTCTCTCTCTCTCTCTCCGCCGTTTATGACCTCTCCTCCCTATCTCCTTCATAATGTATTGTTTTCTTCTTTTTCTCTTTAATCACCCCTCCTCCCTATAAATATAATTCATTGTCTTCTTCTACTTCTTATCTTTCATCACGTCCTTTCTCTGTGTCTCCGCCGTTTATGACCACTTCTCCCTATCTTCCTCATTATTCATAGTCTTCTTCTACTTCACTTTTATCACGTCCCCTCTCTCTCTCTCTCTCTCTCTCTCTCTCTCTCGGCCGTTTATCACCTCTGCTCCCGTTTTCCCGCCGTTTGTTCTCGTAAATTCCGGTTAGGGTTTTCACATCTGGGGTCCTTGTACAAAGGAGTACAAAGGAAATCAAGCAACAACAGGTCTAGTGACCTCCCTAGGCTGCTTGTCCTCCAAAACACGGAGGATCAAGTGTCCAAACAGTGGTTTAGAGTGGGTAAGGGAACATTGGAACGGGAACTACTGCCCTGGAACTAATGTCCGTGACAGGAAGTTAGTAGGGGACAGATGGGTTAGTAACTGAGGGGAGGATGAAATAAAATTATTCATTTACAAATGCAGTCAGTCGCGGGTTTGATGCGAGATATTTGTCTAGGCGAAGTTTAAGTGAATCAATGGTGCTGCAGTCTATAACATCTCGGGGAAGCCCATTCCATAAGTTGACAACTCGATTGAAGAAGAAATTGTTAGCTTCGTGTGAGTTAAAAGATTTACCAATAATTTTGCACCCGTTTCCCCGCGTGTAATTAGATTGGTCGATAGTGAAGTACTTACCAGGGTCCAGAGAATATATTCTCTGGACCCTGCTTACTACAGTTCATATTGTCGATGCCTTTGATGATTTTGAACACTTGAATTAAGTCGCCTCTTAATCTGCGCTGGGTTAAAGGAAATAGATTTAATTATCTAAGACGCTCCTCGTATGGTTTGTTCTTTAGGCTTGGTATCATTTTGGTAACTCTACGTTGAACTCGTTCTATCTTGTCTATATCTTTTTGGTAATAAGGGCACCAGGATTGAACGCAGTATTCCAGAAGAGGGCGGACTAAGGAATTGTAAAGGGTTAGGATAACTTCTTTGGATTTATGCTCAAATTACTTGCCTATAAAGCCAATTATTTTGTTTGCCTTCTCCGACATATGACGCGATTTTGAGCTGATTAGGGATACTTTAAAGCCTTTGTTACCATCAGGGGTATTTAGAAACCTTTAGTTTAGTTACTTCAACCTCTGCAGTTGTCTTTTGAGTTAGCTGTGGGCAGAAAACTAATTTTGGAGAGGTAATTATAAGAGTGAGAGAACTCTATTTCTTATTGCTAATCTGGCAACCTCTGCGTCATATGAGTCTGAAGGGGTTAACAACTTCTGAACATTGTTGACTCGGTTTTAGGTTACTCGATATTGTTACTCCCAGATCGGTTTCTCTGTTTACATTCTTAAGCTGAGTGCCATTTATCAAATAGTTTGCTTTCTCATTTTGGTGTCCGATATGTAGTACTTTACATTTATCCGCATTGAAACTCATTTGTGGTGGGGGTTATGCTGTTGATCTTTGGGTTAGGCTACATGCTGTTTGTACTTATAGTTTATCCTTCTCTCTGCTCCCATTCTCTTTCTCTTATTTTTAAATTTTACTATTTATAGTTTTTTGGTTTTGCATTTTTCGTATAGTCTCTCTGTATCTCTTCCTCTTCGCTTTTACTGTATTTAGCTACTCTTTCTATTGTCATTCCTTCTCCCTTATTATTATTATTCTCTCTTCGCCCATCCTATTTCTGTTGTCATTAATCATACATTCTCGCTGTACCTGTTTTCCCTCCCTTTACTGTATTTTTCTTTCATTTCCATATTTATTATTATTATTCTCTCTTCTCCCATTCTCTTTATTTTGCTTTGGGGTTTAGCATGTTTCAAATACTGTCTCTATCTCTTTTTCTCCTCGCATTCCATTTTCATTCTTTCTACTTTACTCTTATTATTTTCTCTTCCATTATCTTTGTTTCGTTTTGTTGTTTGCATTTCTCGTATAGTCTCTCTGTATCTCTTCCTCCCCCCATTTCTGTGTTTCTCTTCCACTTTTATATATATTTGTTCTACCCTATTATTATTATCGATCTCTTCTCATATTCTCTTTCTTTTGCTTTTTGGCATTGCTCGTCTAGTATCGTTGTATCTCTTCCTCCTTGCTTTACTGAATTTCTCTTCACTTTCCATTTATATTCTTTCTACCTTATTACCATTATTCTATTTTCTATCATTCTCCTTGTTTTAGTTGTTGGTGTTTCTCGTATAGTATCTTTGTATCTCTTCCTCCTTGCTTTACTGAGTTTCTCTTCACTTTCCATTTGTATTTTGTCTATCTTATTAACATTCTTTATTTTACAATTTTCTTTGTTTTGCCTGGTTTTGATATTTCTAGTATTATCTCTCTGTATCTTTTTCTCCCCACTTCTGTATTTCTCTCCACTTTTCATTACTATTCTTTCTCCATTATTATTATTATGCTTTCATCTCTTACTATAATTCTTCTTTCTTCTCTCATTTTCTTTCTTTTGCTTTGTTGTAATTTATCGTATTGTCTATATCTTCATCATCGCGTTTCTTTATTTCTCTCCACTTTTCACTTTTATGCTTTCTACCTTACTATTGTTTCAAGTTCGTTTGTATCTTCTTTATTTAGTTTAGTTTAGGATGCTGAGGCCAAATTCAGAGAGTGGAGAGAGGGCATGGCGAGCAAGGGTTTAAGAGTCAATATTAACAAAACCAAGGTTATGCATTGTAAATTGAGACGAGGCAATGTGGAAAAGAGCGGTGCATACCCATTTGCAGTGTGTGGAAAGGGAGTGGGCGTTAACTCAATTCAATGTAGCATCTGTCGATGTTGGGTACACCATGGGAGTAAGCGCTGTAGTAGAATAAAGGGGCCCCTGCCGAAGGATAAGTCAGAAATAGACAAATTTGAGTGTGTAGTGTGCAAAGGCGAGCTTGTGTTAAGTGATGATCCTGTGGCTGTGAATTTTGGAAATGAGTCTTTGGAGCTGGTGAACAAGTTTTGTTACCTAGGAGATACCATCTCTGCCGGTGGTGGGGCCGAGGCTGCCACTGTTGCTAGAATTAGGTGTGGCTGGGGGAAGTTCAGAGAATTGATGCCAATCCTGACCATGAAAAGAATGCCTCTCCCCCTGAAGGGAAAGGTGTATGCCTCATGTGTTAGAAGTGCAATGACGTATGCCTCAGAAACATGGGCCGTTAAAATAGAGGATGTCAACAGAATGGAGCGTAATGAGATGAGAATGGTGAGACGGATGTGTGGGGCCAGGCTACAGGATAGAATAACAAATGTTGAGCTGAGGAGACGTTTAGGTAGTTTAGGTATAAAGAGTATTAGCGAGGTGATGCGTACAAGTAGACTGGGATGGTATGGACATGTGGAGAGAATGGATGAACAAAATTGGGTGAAAAAATGCAGGTCTGTGATTGTGGAGGGAGCTGCACCAAGGGGTGGAACGAGGAAGACCTGGGATCAAACTATACGCGCCGATGTCAAATCCAAGAACTTGACAAGTGAAGCAGCCCTTAACAGGGTTGCCTGGAATGCCGACATTAGGACAAGAAACTGAAACTGCACTTATGTGTGGAACACTCAGTCTTAAAATATTATGTATGTATGTATGTGTACTTCTGGCATCCCGTTCTATCTTGCTTTTCCTTCTTCCATTCTCGTTTGATTTTCGTATTATTCTTTTATTGTTATATTAATTTTCATCAGCTCCTTCTGGCTGAGGCAATATAGTTGATGAATATAAACACCATATGAGGAGGAGCAAAAATATTGACGTTTCGCATATAGTTTCTCCAGGTCAGGTCCTGAAGAAGAAGCTATCTGCAAAACGTTGTTAATAAAGTGCTCCTCCTCATATGGTGCTTATATTCATTCTGTCAAAATTCCAAAGTTATTTCAACAATATAGTTGATCTTTGTATAGCCTATAGTGTGTGTAGGCTACTCTTCTGTTAAAGTGTGTTGGTGATGTAATGGTTTAGGTGCTTATGATCTGGGTGTGGTGTCCCGAGTTCGATTTCCGGGAGGACAATATGCTTTCATTAGTATATTCAAGAACATTGGGGCTTGTAATTGATGATTAATGTTAAGAACTGGATGTTACTTATCTTCAACTCTTCTTTGTTATTCCTCTGATTGTTTGTACCACTCTTACTGAAGATCACTCTTACTGAATGAAAATATATGTTTATCATTTATCTTCATAATTTTACATGGGAGTTATAACAAGACTTTGCATTATCATAGTGCAGCCCTCTCTCCTCTCGTTTCTCTTTAAGGGGGTAGTACTGGCTTTTTCTGGACCCCCTTCTCCCTCATGTTTAGCATATTAGTTTTGAGGTTTTACAACGTTCATTCCGTTAGTTTGGCGATTTTGAGACCTTTCGCCTCATTATGTTGTCAATAGTAAGACCTTTCGTGCCCTTTAGGTATCGATTTTTTCCTGGTGAGCGATAGCAATCCTCAAATTTTAGAAGGAACCGGCCTTCTGCTCATTGTAAAATTAGAGGCTCGCTATCGCTCGCCAAGATTTTTTTTATAAATTTTTCTTGCAAGGGAGTGTAGGGGGTGTTTCTCTAAGCTTGATGGAGATCTAGCGAGGAAACTCAAAAATATATTAATAAATACATATATAGACCAAAAACCAAGCACTACCCCCTTAATTTCCACCTTTGTTTGTCTTTGTGCTCTACCCTTTATTTGTCAGTTTGTTTGTTTTCCCTTCCTTCTCTGTCTCTTGGTGCCCATTCTATATCATCCTTCCTTTGTCCTTTCCCGTATGCCAAGGAATGCAAAATAATACAAACAATTGGCATATTTGTCCTAGCGAGTCTGTTCGCTTCTAAGGGGGGACGGGCTTATTTATTTATCTAATAATGATTTAATTAGTTTCCTTCCTAGACCTCCATCAAGCTTAAAAAACACCCCCCAAGACCCTCTTTCAAGATAAATGTATCAACAAATTTATAGACAAATGTCCTGGTATCTCTTAAATTGCAGTCTCGCAATCGATCGCCAGTAAAAATCGATACCTAAATGACACGGAAAGTCTTAATATTGACAAAGAAAGGGGGTGAAAGGCCTTAAAATCGCCAAATTAATAGGGTAAACTTCTTAAAATCTCAAAACTAATTGGGCTAAACATGAGGGGGACAAAAAAAAAAGAGTCCAGAAAAACTAGCCATCTCCCCTTAAGTACATCGGATACGATACTCTCTAGCCCACTCATAAATATTAGTGGCCTTCACCTCTTTCTAATCATGGAATAATATATCTGGAAACTAATGTATGTACTGTATAAGATTTGTATATGCATCAACTATAAATTATAATATAAATATTAATATAAATAAATATAAAATATGTATACTATACTTGGTTGTATTTCAGCTGACGGTAAATTGAATCCTTTAACCAATGATTTCTCGATAACTAACGGATAAATACGAAACTACCATGTCTCTGCTTCATATTAGTGCCAAGTATTCATAATTAACAACATATTTCGCTACAAAGGTCTGCAGAATAGCGGAGTAATCAAGATGTAAACATGGCAATTTACCTTCAGCTGGGAAAAAACAGAGTATAGTTATTGCAAAGCAAGTTTCATAAACAAATCAATCCAGATAGTTATAATTGCAGCAAGGAAAATATGAGTTCACGATTTTTATGAGTGAATTCCTGTTTCTTACTTTCTCCCATTACTCCTCTGCTTTCCTTTGCTTTCATTGTCTTCTATTCTTCTATTATCACTGTTTTCTTGTATTCCATTTATTTTCTCTCTTCCTCCTCATCTCTTTCATGCTGAGGTTATACTGTGGACCTTCATAATATTCAGCTTATATGTCTAACGCTGCTCTCGTTTATCATCAGCGCTCTGTATTTCTGGTTTATCTTCCCTTATTCGTATATTAATTGTTATTTGTTTTGTTATTATCTTATATATTCTCTCTTTCCTCTGCTTAATTCGCGTTTCTGCTTCTTTATTTATGTGCGTTCCTCCCATTTCTCCTCTGCCATTTGTAATTTTCTTTCACTGTTTTCTTGTACACCTCTTTTATTATCTCTCTTCTTCCTTCTCCTCATCCTGAGGTTAGCCTGTTGACCTTCATATTATTACCTGGTGGTTAGGTTTACCTTATTTGTCTACCCCTGCTGCCTTTCTCATCAGCGCTCTGTATTTATAGTTGGTCTTCCTATATTTTTATCCCATTTCTCCTCTGTGTTTTAGTTCTTAGTTTCATCTTCCCTAATTTACCTTTGTTCGCTAATTCTATGTAGTTTTCTAGTATTTATGTTTGTTTTGTTTGATTTGTTCATTCATATATGTATTTGTTCATTCATATACTGTATGTATTGATGTATATATTTTCAGGTTTATATGTTTACCTTTTTTCATTATATTCCTATTATATTTTCAATATTTTTCCTTCTTATCTGGTACTGATGGCTGAGTATATACTGTTGATATTTGTATATTCCTGATGTATAGATAGATAGATCTATCACCCTCCTCTCTCTCTCTCTCTCTCTCTCTCTCTCTCTCTCTCTCTCTCTCTCTCTCTTTTGCTCTCTCTCCCCTCGCTCTCTCTCCATGGCTGGACATTAGAATTGAAAAGATTCAGCACTAGTATTTGTGGAAACTTTTTCAAATATAAGATATGTTTTACCTGGAACAAACCTCCCTCAGAAGTGGTAAACAGTTGTTCAGTAGAGCAATTTAAGAAGAGAGTAGATAATATTTTGCACACTGTAATGAGTGTAGTGCACTAAACAGTCTCTCTCCTTCCACTTCGAGTATCTTCCCTGAATGGACCGTAAAGTCTCTGAGATGCTAACTATTCCTTGTAATTCCTTGTAACTCTCACCCCCCCCCCCTGTCTCTCTCTCTCTCTCTATATATATATATATATATATTTATATATTACCGGGTAGATGGGACTCGTTAGCCTTGGTCGGCAATCCATCTAGGGGAGACAACCTTATACAAAATCTGGGTGGATGGGACTCGTCAGCCTTGGTCGGCAACCTGTCTATGGGAGTAAACCTGATATAAATCCGTACTGCTTATCTAAGGGTAAGGCAGGTTAGTGGATGGACTAGCCGATCACCACTGTAGAAAAAATAGTGCTAACAAAATACACAGAGGGCCTCGGAGTCGGACGGATCCTAAAATATTGAGTGGTCAATCCTGTAAGTCCTTCAGTAAACTGGCTCGGGTTGTTCCCTCTTACAGGGAATAGGTCCGCTTGGGGGCACTCTGTGTATGGCCACCCTCATTAAGGGGAGTAAGGCGTCCGGCAATAGATAGATAGATAGATAGATATATATATATATATAATATATATCTATCTATCTATCTATCTATCTATCTCTTTCTCTTTCTCTCTCTCTCTCTATCTCTCTTTTCTCTCTCTCCCTCTCTCTCTTTCTCAGCCTTCCTTTTCATCGTCCCCGTGCCTTTTCTCTTTAGTCTCCCCCCCCCCGGCTTCTCTACTTGTTTACCTCTTCTTAATGATGCCCTCTCTCTCTCTCTCTCTCTCTCTCAGCCTTCCTTCTCATCGTCCCTGTGCCTTTATCTCTTTAGTCTCCCCTCCTGGCTTCTCTGCTTGTTTACCTCTTCTTAATGCTGCCCTCTCTCTCTCTCTCTCTCTCTCTCTCTCTCTCTCTCTCTCTCTCTCTCTCTCTCTCTCAGCCTTCCTTTTCATCGTCCCTGTGCCTTTTCTCTTTAGTCTCCCCCCCTGGCTTCTCTGCTTGTTTACCTCTTCTTAATGCTGCCCTCTCTCTCTCTCTCTCTCTCTCTCTCTCTCTCTCTCTCTCTCTCTCTCAGCCTTCCTTTTCATCGTCCCTGTGCCTTTATCTCTTTAGTCTCCCCTCCTGGCTTCTCTGCTTGTTTACCTCTTCTTAATGCTGCCCTCTCTCTCTCTCTCTTTCTCTATCTCTCTCTCTCTTCTCTCTCTCTCCTCTCTCTCTTCTCTCTCTCTCGCTCTCTCTCAGCCTTCCTTTTCATCGTCCCTGTGCCTTTTCTCTTTAGTCTCCCCCCCTGGCTTCTCTGCTTGTTTACCTCTTCTTAATGCTGCCCTCTCTCTCTCTCTCTCTCTCTCTCTCTCTCTCTCTCAGCCTTCCTTTTCATCGTCCCTGTGCCTTTTCTCTTTAGTCTCCCCCCCTGGCTTCTCTGCTTGTTTACCTCTTCTTAATGATGCTCTCTCTCTCTCTCTCTCTCTCTCTCTCTCTCTCTCTCTCTCTCTCTCTCTCTCTCTCTCTCTCTCTCTCTCTCTCAGCCTTCCTTTTCATCGTCCCTGTGCCTTCTCTCTTTAGTCTCCCCCCCTGGCTTCTCTGCTTGTTTACCTCTTCTTAATGCTGCCCTCTCTCTTTATCCTTCCCTCCTCCCCTTTGATTTACACACCCTTAATTCTCTTAACCCTTACTGTACCGGCGACGTCTCTTATTATTGGATCTCTGGTACATTTAGACGATTTTATTAAGCTTAGGAAGGATATATGGTAGCTGAAAGGATGAATTGAGATAGTCTGTAGCCTTTGTATTGGTTGATATCCTTCCTAAGCCTATTAAAACCGGTTAATAGTTGTTAGAATATAAGGAACAGGATGTCACCGGTACTGTATGGGTTAACCTTTTCGGAGGATGTCACCGGTACTGTATGGGTTAACCCTTTCGGAGGATGTCACCGGTACTGTATGGGTTAACCCTTTCGGAGGATGTCACCGGTACTGTATGGGTTAACCCTTTCGGAGCCGGCAACGTCTTTTTAATTATATTCAAGCTATATTTAAATGATTACCTTCAGCATAGGAAGGACCTCAAGCAAGTAACAGGCTTCGAACTATCTCACTTAACCTTTTTTTACTACCAAATATCCTTCTGAAACTGCACAAAATCGTCTAAATATAGCTGGAATAAAATTGAAATGACGTCGCCGGTACAGAAGGGGTTAATGTCCCTTCTTTTCCGGCAACGTCTTTTCATTTTTTATTCTAGCAATATTTAGACGATTTTGTGCAGTTTAAGAAGGTTATGTGGTAGTAAAAAGGGTAAAGGGGGATGGTTCGAAGCCTGATTAATTCTAAAGGCCCATTTTAAACTGAATATAATCGCCTAATAGTAGCTCTTCCCTTTTGGTTTGGCGTATTCCGTTTCCATCATTCATCTCTCACGATTGCTCTCACTCCTCTCTCTCTCTCTCTCTCTCTCTCTCTCTCTCTCTCTCTCTCTCTCTCTCTCAATCAAACTTTATCTCTTAATACTGTATTTGTTATTGTTGTTGTCTCTGTTTGTAGCCTCCTTGTATTTTGGTTTTCCCCTTACTCCTCGGATGTGTGTAATATTCTGTTATCCTTTCCTGGTTCCTATGACTGTTATTCCTCTTTTATAGTGCACCTCTGCCTTTTATCCTCCCCCCTCTCTTTCTCTCCCCCCCCCCCTCCCTCTCTCTCTCTCTCTCTCTCTCTCTCTGTCTATCTATATCTATCACTTTATAATTTTATTTCTCTATCTATCTATCTATTTATCTATTTATCTATCTATATATGTATATATTTATCTCTTGCTTCTCTCACTCGCTCGCTCGCTCGCTCTCTCTCTTTCTCTCTCTCTCTCTCTCTCTCTCTCTATATATATATATATATATATATATATATATATATATATCTATCACTTTATAATTTTATTTCTCTATCTATCTATCTATCTATCTATCTATTTATCTATTTATCTATCTATATATGTATCTATTTATCTCTTGCTTCTCTCACTCTCTCTCTCACTCGCTCTCTCTCTCTCTCTCTCTCTCTCTCTCTCTCTCTCTCTCTCTCTCTATCTCTATCTATATCTATCACTTTATAATTGTATTTATCTATCTATCTATCTATTTATCTATTTATCTATCTATATATGTATCTATTTATCTCTCGCTCGCTCGCTCGCTCGCTCTCTCTCTCTCTCTCTCTCTCTCTCTCTCTCTCTCTCTCTCTCTCTCTCTCTCTCTGTATGTGCTTTGATTGTACATTTTTGTCTTGGTCATTTGTCTACACCTCAACAATCAACCGCTGGATTGTAACAACAATGATACACAGGCTAAGTGATTCAGACGCTGACGTGTTCAAACAAGCACACGTAAACACGTAAACAATGTAGCACTTTATATGTCCGTCATTTATGTACAGTTGGCAAATAAGTCGTGTCTCCGCTGCCATTACGTTTTGCTCGCTGTTTGTTGTATTTATGTCTGTCAAATGTTGAATTGGGTGTGAAAAGATAGGAACATGTTTGTATCTCTCTCGAAACGATGAAATAAAGCTTTGATAGTGCTGATGCCAATTATTGATCAAAATATACATGGTGCCGAGACATCACTTATTTGGCCAACTGTATAAGGAAAGGTACAATTTGTACAATGCACAGCTACTGACAAATGTTCGTGAGGTATTGCGATTTCCTTTCTGCAAATTATATCGATTAAGAATGATGTTCAGATCATATAAGCTATATATTAATAATTACATATTAAGCATTTGTTAATATATGTGTTTCTTGTATAAGGGAGACAAAAGGCAAAGCTGACTGTATCAAGTGTCTCCCGAAAAGTTGAAAGAGTGATAACACCAAATTGAGGGCGGGCGGTTGATGGTCATCTTCAAACTTTGTTTTCTATTTTGTGTATGTTTTTTTTTTTTTTTTTTTTTTTTGTATTATAAAATAAGTGGGGTGTGCTTGTTTAGTGTATTGAAGGATGAGGTGTTTGTCAGACCTAGCTGGATTACTCTGTGCAGCTGAGGCACAAACAGAATATAGCTGATTTGATCTAAAAAATAATCTTATTGGATATCATTTGCATAAGAACATCGCAAAAGTTCACGAACATTTGTCAGTAACTGAGCCTTTTCCCTCTGATTCGTGTAATAATTATCTTCTGATCTACCGAATTGTTCCTTTACCCCGTTCTGTACCGGCGACATCGTGTTCATCACATGCTGGCAACTATCAGACGATTTTCATCAGTTTGGTAAGGATCTGGAATACCTCAAAGGATTAAATGAGATAGTTTGGAGGTTTTTAATTGATAGCGGTCCTTCCTATGCAGAATACAATAATTGCTATAGGTCCTTTCTATGCAGAATACAATAATTCAATAGTTTCCAGAATATATAATAAGTAACACCCCGTTCTTTAACAATAATATCAAATACAAACCCCAATGTACTTGAATAAACTAATGAAAGCATGTGGCCCTCCCGGGATTCGAACTCGGGACACCACACCCAGAACAGAAGCATATCAAAAAAGGATGTCACCGGTACAGAAGGCGTTAAGGGGAGGTATTTAGTTTGTTCCCTAGACCTCCATCAAGCTTAAAATTACACCCCCTTGAGTCCCTTTCAAGTTAAATTTGTACATTTTTCAGTAGAAAAATTTCCCGGCCAAAGGCCGGTTCCTCTTAAATTACAGGTTCGCTATCGCTCGCCAGGATAAAATCGACACCTGAATTGCACGAAAGGTCTTAATATGGGGTGAAAGTTCTTAAAATCGCTAAACTAATGGGGCAAACGTTTCATAATATCAAAAGCAATGGGGCTAAACATGAGGGAGAAAGGGGTCAAGACAAAAATCCCTCAAGTGGAGATCTCCCCTTAACCATTTCACCACCATGACGTGATGTTCATCCTAGTCTGGTTACCATTAGACGATTATCTTGAGTTTATAATTCACCTCTACGACTCTTCAGGGGCAAAATATACGATCCCAATAAATTTGCACCTGGAGGGTGATTTTTTTCTTGAACCCCCGTCTCCCTCACATGTTTAGCCCCATTGCTTTTGAGATTTTAAGACGTTCGCCCAATTAGTTTGGCGATTTTAAGAACCCTCGCCCCATTTCTGTCAATCTTAAGACCATTCGTGCCATTTAGGAGTCGATTTTTTCCTGGCGAGCGATAGCGAGCCTGTAATTTAAGGGGAACCGGCCTTCGGCCTGGAAATTTTTCTACCGAAAAATGTACAAATTGATCTTGAAAGGGAGTCCAGGGGGAGTAATTTTAAGCTTCATGGAAGTCTAGGGAATCAACTAAAAACCTCCCCTTAATCCATTCTGTACCGGTGCCGTCCTATTGACTTAACCCATTCCGTACCGGTGCCGTCCTATTGACTTAACCCATTCCGTACCGGTGCCGTCCTATTGACTTATTGACTTTACCCATTCCGTACCGGTGCCGTCCTGTTGACTTAACCCATTCCGTACCGGTGCTGTCCTATTGACTTAACCCATTCCGTACCGGTGCCGTCCTATTGACTTATTGACTTTACCCATTCCGTACCGGTGCCGTCCTGTTGACTTAACCCATTCCGTACCGGTGCTGTCCTATTGACTTAACCCATTCCGTACCGGTGCCGTCCTATTGAATTAACCCATTCCGTACCGGTGCCGTTCTATTGACTTATTGACTTTACCCATTCCGTACCGGTGCCGTCCTATTGACTTAACCCATTCCGTACCGGTGCCGTCCTATTGACTTAACCCATTCCGTACCGGTGCCGTCCTATTGACTTAACCCATTCCGTACCGGTGCCGTCCTATTGACTTAACCCATTCCGTACCGGTGCCGTCCTATTGACTTAACCCATTCCGTACCGGTGCCGTCCTATTGACTTAACCCATTCCGTACAGGTGCCGTCCTATTGACTTCATTTGTGGCTACATAGTAGATGATGTTATTCAGTTTAAAATGGGCACCCAGCAATTAACAGACTTCAAACTATCTCACTGAACACTTTTACAACCACAGCTCCTCTTGAACTGCACACATTTCTCTAATTATATCTAGAATAATGTTAGAAGGACGTGGCCGGTACAAAAGGGGTTAATAACATACGTCCTTCTTAAACTGTATAAGGTAGTCTAATGTTAGGAATCAGACGGGATTAATAACAAAGGTCCTTCTATTTCTTAAGCTGCATAAAGTAGTCTAATTTTAGCCAGAATCAAAGGTAAAACGCGTCATGGTTAACCCCTTCTGTACCGGTGACGTCCTTTTCATTATATTCTGGCAATTATCAGACGATTTTACTCAGCTTAGGAAGGACGTCTGCCAATTAAAAGGCTACAGACTATCTCAATTAATCCTTTTAGCTACCATATATCCTTCCTAACCTTCATAAAGTCGTCTAAATGTAGCTGAAATCAAATATAAAAGACGTCTTTGTATCCTTCCCTCTTCCTCTGGGTCTAAGTTTTTATTACAGTTTGTTCTTTGCTCTCCTTTCTCTCATCTGTTTTCTGTTTCACTCTTTCATCTTCCCCGTTTCCCCTTTGCCTATGCTGTTTGTATTTCTCTCTCACTTTCTCCCTTGCTTCTCCTTAATTTGTAGTTAGTTCCTTTCTCCTATTTCTTCCCTGAGGTTTGTTGTTATATATTTTGTTGTTCTTTAGTTTGGTGTTTTCCTATTTTGCCATGTGGGTTTCATTATAGTCTCTTTTTTTTTTTTTTTTTTTTTTTATCCTCAATCTTCTAGTTTGTTCCTTTCTCCTATTTCTTCTTCGAGTTTTATCATGTATATATTTACCTTTATTTTCCCATGTGTTTTTATTATAGTCTCCCTTCTTTTCATATTCTCCGTTTCCTAGTTTCTTCAATTCCCCTATTATTTTTTATCCTGAGTTTTATCATTTATATATTCCCTTCTATTTTACCATGTGTTTTTTATTATAGTCTACCTTCTTTTCATATTCTCCGTTTTCTAGTTTGTTCCTTTCTCCTAGTTTTATCAATTATATATTCTCTCTTATTTGTCCATGTGTTTTTAGTTATAGTCTCCCTTTGTCATCTATTCTCCCTTTTTCAATGTCTTCCTTTCTCCAATTTTCTTCTGAGTGTTATCACCAATACTTTATAATGATATTCCTTTCTATTCTCCCTATGTCAGTGTCTTCCTCTCTCCTATTCCGTCTCTGAAATTTGTTATTCTTAACATTCCCTCTTATTTTCCCATGTGTATTTTCATTATAGTCCCCCTTATTTTCTTATTCTCCGTTTTCCAGTCTGTTATTATTTACCTATGCGTTTTAAGGGGGCCCACCGCGCTTGTTTTCTCTTTCTCTCCCGCGTTCTTTGGTTTGTATCCATTCGGCCCCAGTCAGCCTACTGTTTTAAGACGTTTACCCCCATCCAGGTGTCAACATTTTCTTGGCGAGCGGTAGCAAGCCAGCATATATATATATATTGTTATACAGCAAGCTAAATTTATCATTTTTTTTTTTAGAAAAATGTCTCCGGCGAAGCCGGATTTCTCCATACAAAGCAGACTCGTTATCGCTCGCCAGGAAGAAATCGACACCTGGATGGGGATAAACGTCGTGAAACAGTTGGCTGAATGGGGCCGAATGGATACAAGCCAGAGAAAGAAAGAAAGGGAGATAAAGAGAACAAAAGCAGGTGACCCCCCCTTAAATATAGTTTCCCTTCTGCTTTTATTCTCCGTTTTCTAGTCTGTCCCTTTCTCCTTCTTCCCTGATCCGTGTTTCTATTCCTCTCACATCTTCCCTGATTTCTTCCTCTGCTCTTCTGCTCTTCCGTGTTGTTCCTTCCTGCCACTGGCTGCTGTGTAATGCTGACCCGACAATTAAGGGGGGATGGTTCACTTTTTGGTCGATTGTTTCATGTATTTATTATTATTTTCTAGTTTACTCCCTAGAACTCCTTCAAACTTAAACAAAAAAACATCCATTTGATCCCTCTACTAGATTAATATGTACATTTTTCGGTAAAAAATGTCCTGGCCGAAGGCCAATTCTCCCAAAATTACAGGCTCACTATCGTTCGCCAGGAATACAAATCGACACTTAATAGCACGAAGGTCTAAATATTGACAAAGAAATGGGGCGGAAGGATATAAAATCACCAAACTAATTGGGCTGTGACGCTTCTGCATAGTAGCCACGTGCGGGCGTGCGCGCGCGTCGGCTGCCCAGCCGTTTAGAAACCGGCTGGCGGCAGCCGGCCGGCAGGCTTTTCCTTAGTATAAATCCTACGACAACGTAACTAATGTCTGGGATATTATTATGTTGTTTCACAGCTTGTAGCTGCCCTTATTCTTAACCAAAGCATCTTAGTATATTTTATTCTCGATAGTTGATTGTTTCATTATAATATATAAGATGTAAGTCTAGTGAGAGTGGGAGGAGACGAGCGGGAGAGAGAGACCGGCTGGGGGACGTTGCTTCGCGCGGAGAGTCTAGCTTGGGACGAGCCTGAAGCGTTGCCATATGCATCCGATTGCAACGTTAGGCTTAGTTTCGACTCACGCACGGGGTAGACGATTTTGACCCGGCAACTGTGTTGAGTGTTGCCAAGCCTGGGATGTATTTTGTATGCCTAGGGTGGGGTCCAGACAGATTCAAGACTCAGAGCTCACCTCACTGTCGTACCCTTCGGACCCCCTTGATATCTATCCCTCTCAACCCCCCTTAGAAACTTTCTCTCTTACTTTGTATACCTTCCTTCCACTACTTCACCAATCTATTTAATTATCCCATCCCCTTGATAGACCTTATATCTATTATTGTATTAACGACGAGCTCTCAGATAACTAGATAGGATTTTGGGCCTTATGCAGAGATGTAATTGTTAATGAGACCTAGGAAGCTTTTTTGTTGTCTCATATATGGTGGTTTCATGCTTGCTAGTGTGTTCTTGTGTCAGGTTAGCAGGGGCTAGACCGGAGGGGAGGCTTTTTGCGATCCTTTAAGTAAAGTCTGCTGGTGCGAGTCCTGTGGACCCGCACGACTTTACTAGGATACCCGTGGGAGTCTGGGGGTATTTTCTTGTCTGTGTCCCTGTGTGTCTAGTGTTGTGTTGTGTGAGGGCCCTTGCCTAGTCCACTCAGCACTGCGCTAGCACGTCTTGCTTTTGTTTTAGGGTCGCCAGGAGAGAGTCAGATACTTGGGATCTGAGTCTCTCAAGACAGCACCCTTTCAATTAGAGTAATTTGGCGCACAGACTTGGGAACGTCCCTAGGCTAGAGCAGGTGACTCATCCCGGGTATCCGAAGCCTATATCCTTCCGGCTAGACCTCTGCCACCTGGCAGATTAACAGCTAGGGGTTTATCATCTCTGTATGCTTGTTATTGTGCCACAGTTTACCGTTTTTGTGAGCATTGTGAGTCAGGGTGTGGCTTAGAGGCTCTGTCCGAGCAGGCTTGCCTGACTAAGAATGAGAAGCACACCTGTATGTGGTTTTGTTGCGAGTTGCTGCCTTTATTTATTTATACCTATGCCATTATACACTGTATGGCCTATCACTAGCATTTATTCCTGCTTATGAGTTAAGAGTTCTCTAAATCCGTAACGTATTTTCTTTGCTAAGCATCAGATCCTACAGTAGCTGCATGCAGTTTAGAACCCCGCATCTTGTCTACCTGTACGATGTTTTGAGGACTGTTTGCTTTCACCTTCTTTCACGCAGGGGTGATTAGTTGTATTAATTAACGTTACGTTAAATGTACTTTCTTCTAGTTTATTATTAACCCTTATTTAGCGGCGAGCAACATAAGTCGAGTTAAATAAAGCTGGACTATGTGGCGGCGCTCGACATAGGTCGAGTGGCAATTTCAGCACGTAATGTGGCTGAGAGAGAGAGACAAGTGGTGGCAGGAGACTAGCGAGCGTATGACTGCTCCAGACCACCGCGGCGAACCTACTGACACAAATCTCAGCTCCCTCCTCCCTCTCTCACTCGCTACATACTCAATTATGTACTGAAAGTACCGAATTACCTGCTTTTTGCACTCGCGTTGCACGGTTATTGCAAGAAAACTATCCATCATACAAGGATCGTTATGGTGTCATTCGAAAGCTCTGTTTATGCCCTTTCAGGGATAGGTACTTGTTTTACGTTCTGGGTCTTATTTAGGCATGAAAATGATCACGTAAACAGCCCTATTTTGGCTAAAAACACCCCGCTGTGCGGTACACATAAATAAACCGCATAGGCCGCTCGTAAGGTGTTAAATTGTTTCTGCAATTTAATTCCGTTATCTATCTTTTCCTTGAAGCTTTAAGTCAACTTAATTGTGTGATCTTTTATATAGCCTGCTTGACTATCAGCAGTCTATAGTGCGTGCACCCTGTAACCGAGTCATAGGATACCTCGTTGTCCAGGCAGGATTCTTGACGGTTTAGGGTGGTTTGTTGCCTGGGTTTATAGATAAGGGTTGGATCTAGCGTTTTCCGTTGTTGCTTGTTGCCGCATACCTAGTCCAATAGAAAGAGCCCAGTGTTTATATATCCCAGGACGTAACAAATGGCGACCTTGCATAGGATTTACTGAACAGAGGAATATAGTGGTCATTTGTTTTGAGATTCCTTATGATTAGAGGAATATAGTGGACATAGAGGTTTTTTTTTTGGAGCAACCAATATAACACATTAAAGACTTTAAATAACATTAGTATATACATACTTGCATTGGAGATAAGGCACATTCTATAACCGTGATAATTACTGCAGTACACAAACATGTCTAATACATCAGAACACAGTGATGGGTTAGGTCACGATACGGGCTCGGAGGGAGAAAGACCTGTGGAGTGGCTAGTCGATAGCGAGGAGGGTGCTAGAAGATTTTTAGAGGTGCCCCTTACCGCTGCCAGGGTGTTGAAGCTGAATAAGTATGGCTTAAAGTGTGTGGCAGGTCTTCAGGGTCACCAGGGTTTAAGTGGCATGAGGAAAGATCAGCTGAGGACTTTGATATTGGGTTTAGAAGCGAGAGACCTGGGTGGAGAGGCGACTGGGGGCCCCGGTCCCCAGCCCCCCCTCCACACTACCCCTGTATCAAACGTCAGGGTGCCTGAATTTAGTACATACCCCCAAGTTGATGGTCAATGGCAGCGTGGAATTCAATGACAAGGACCCTCCCCATTAAATGCATCTTCCCCTCCTCAAGGGTTGACTCCAGATTTGTTGTTTCGGCTTGAGATGGCCAAGGTTGAGGCTGCCGAGAGACAGGCTAGTGTGCAGGCTGAGGTTGCTAGAGCTCAGGTTGAGGCTACCGAAAGACAGGCTAGAGCTCAGGTTGAGGCTGCCGAGAGACAGGCTAGTGTGCAGGCTGAGGCTGCAGAGAGAACAGCTATACGAGAGGCTGAACTGCAGGCAGAGTCTACTAGGTATCGGGCTGACAGGGAGCTGGAGAGATCTCAAGTGGAGGTATCAGGGCGAAATATTGGTGGAGGTAACAGACATTGGGACCAATCATTGTCGCACCTGCTTAAACTAGTTCCTGTGTTCGATGAATTATGTGTGACTGAGTTTTTTATGCGATTTGAGAAGAAGTGTCAGGAACACCAGTGGCCTCAGGAAAAGTGGGCAGCATTAGTTTCATCAAGACTCCTAGGAAAGGGGCTAAAAGCGTATGATGCACTACCTTTAGAGTCCTGTGTAGTTTATGATGAGCTAAAGAAGGCTGTGCTACGGGCCTATGTGTTACAACCAGAAACTTACCGCTTGAAGTTTCGGGGTGTTACTAAGGGCAAGGATAGTACCTTCCTAGAACACGCCCGGGACTTGTCTGATGCACTACGACATTGGCTGCGTTCTGAGAGGGCAGCTACTTTTGAGGAGTTGAGTGAGCTGGTTCTCTTGGAGCAGTTCTTTAAGTGCACAGACGGGGACTTAACATTACATATAAAGGAAAACAATCCTAGAACTCTCCAGGAGGCAGCAGAAATGGCTGACCGCCGACTGTCATTAATTCGAGGGTGCGGAGCTGCAGCTAGGAGTGAGTCGGGTGCAAAGGATCGTACCCCTCCCCCTCCCAAGAATTATTGATACACATAAATACACAAAACCATCTAGCACTGACAATAAAACTGAACATAAACCAAATACCGTCCCGTATAAGAAGTCTAATGGTACCTCCCACTCCCAAGGGAAACCAAAGAGTAAAGAGTGCTTTGCATGTCACAAGGAGGGTCACTTTGCAAATGCTTGTCCGAACAAGCCAACAAACAAGGTTGTGTCATTGGCCCGCAGCATAGGGGTATCGCCTATATCTTCTGAGTTTGCCAAGGGTAGTTCGTCAGAGGTTGGGACACAGCCTGTGTTCAAGAGTCCGGAAGGCTCGAACCCTGTCCGCGACGTCTTTGGGGGTCATAGAGGGCATGGTTTTGTGAGGTGGGCTGGCGAAAGGCGAGGAGTTAAGCTATTGCGTGATACTGGGGCTTCTCAGACCTTGTTAAGGAACTTTACTGGTAGACCGATTAACGCTGCTCGGGTGGTGGTAGTTCAGGGGATCAATGCTACGAAGTCCTACCCGCTGGTGCGGATGGAGCTGGAGGTGGATGGTGTGGCGAAGGAGCTGGATGTCGGATTTGTAGAGAACTTGCCTGTTGGGGGCATCGACCTCCTCCTCGGCAACGACTTTGCGGTGCCTGCTTCTAAGGTTTCACCCTTGGTCGTTGCCGAGAAGGCGGCCGACGTTAGTAGGGAGGAACAGGAGTGGGTTGAGAAGTGTAGCATACAAACTATGGCGTGTGTTGTGACGCGTTCTCAGACATCCGGAGCCTTGCAGCCACCACCTCAGTCTATCAAACCGCGGAGGAAAGGTCACAAGAAAACGGGAAGTGTTGGTCAATTGGAGAGTTTGAGCCGGCAGTGTTTCTTGGTGACTCATTATTGGCACCTATGTTAGAGTCTGGAGAGGCCCCGGGGCCTGTCATCGCTAGTGCAGGTGCAGGGCAGGAAGAGACTCTGCGACAGCATCGTTATGCGCAGCGTGAGGAAAGGATGGCTCAGCGGGACATTGGAGGTGGAAATAAATTATTTAAGATGAACTTGGATAATCTCGCACCTGCTGATATATGTTCCTTGCAGCTGGAAGATCCTGAAGTCAGGGCGTGTGGTAATGGTGCTGTCGAACTGGAGAGCGATGGGGATGCGCAGCCTGGTGATTGTTTCTTGTCCGAGGGGATCTTGTATCGGAGACATCAGGATCCCAAGAAAAAGTGGGATGGCGGGTCAGGATTAGTGGACCAGTTAGTAGTATCGAGGGTGTGCCGTGAGAGCTTAATGAGATTAGCTCATGATGTGCCTTTGGCAGGGCACCTGGGGGCACGTAAGACGGAGGCAGCTCTGAGCAAGCTTTTCTGGTGGCCTGGGTTAAAGGCGAGTGTCGTGTCATGGGTGTCACAGTGTCACACTTGTCAAGTTGTTGGGAAACCCAATCAGGTCATCCCGAGAGCCCCGTTACAACCCATCCCTGTCATTGGGCCGCCCTTCAGCAAAGTAGTTATCGATATGGTTGGCCCATTGCCCCCCACTAGTGCCGGCAATAAATTTTTACTAACTGTAATGGATGTAGCAACACGGTATCCAGATGCTTACCCCATGCGCAACGGGATGGCTAAGACTGTTGTCAAAAACCTACTTGTCAATTTCTCTCGTTATGGCTACCCTCAGGAGATCCAGTCTGATCAGGGATCCAATTTTACTTCTGCTCTGTTTAAGCAGACCATGCAGCAACATGGGATAGTGTCTGTGGTGTCATCTGCCTACCATCCCGAGAGTCAGGGAGTTTTGGAAAGGTGGCACTCGACTCTCAAGAGTATGTTGCGGTGTTATTGCATGGAAAATGGGAAGGACTGGGATCTAGGTCTCCCATACGTTTTATTTGCTGCGAGAGAAGTACCTTGGGAGAGCTTGGGATTTAGCCCGAACAAGTTGGTTTTTGGACACAGGGTCAGGGGGCCCCTCCACATAATCAAGGAGATCTGGGAGGGAGTTACAAAGCCATGCTCGCTTCTAAAGTATGTAGTTGAAGGCCGTGAGAGAATGCTAAAGAGCTTGGAGGTAGCAGGTCGGAACCTTAAGCGTTCACAAGCTCAGATGAAGGACAGATACGACCAGAAGGTGAAGCTGAGGGAGTTTGAAGTAGATCAGGAGGTACTGATACTACTGCCTCTGGTGGGACACCCCTTGTCTGCCAAGTATTCTGGTCCATATCGGGTTGTAAGGAAGGTTTCTGATCTCGACTATTTAGTAGCTACTCTTGATCGTAAGAAAAAGAACCAACTTTGCTATGTAAATCTGATGAAAGAGTATGTAAGGCGCCCCTCCGAGCCTCTCACTGTCCCGGTGCTGATCTGCAGCGATCGTGGTGGAGAAGGAGGAAGGGACAGTCAAGCTGCGGGGGAGGATAATTGGGATTGTCATGTTTCCGCGGATCAGTGGGCGGGGAATTCTAGACAAGTGGCTCACGAGTTGATATTGCACCTGCCTGAGCAACAGCGTGTAGCACTTGTTTGATTCAAACCCAGCTGTTTTCGCGGAGCATCCTGGCCTCACTACTCAAGCGGTGCACGATGTCGATGTTGGGGACCACCCGCCCTTTAAATCAGTGCCATACCGTGTTCCCCCTATTAAATTACCAGCACTTAGGGAAGAGCTGGATTATATGCTGAAATGTGGGCTGATTTCTGAGGGTGCAGTAAGGTGGACTTCCCCAGTCACACCAAACCAGATGGCAAGGTGCGGCTTTGTATAGATTTCCGCAGGTTGAATGGTTTAATCCCCACAAATGCCTACCCTCTCCCTCGCGTGGACGACAGTGTGGATAAGATAGGAAAAGCCAAGTTCCTCACTAAGATAGACCTTGTTAAGGGTTATTGGCAAGTGCCCTTGTCTGAGCGAGCGCGAGAGGTGTGTGGGTTTGTGGTGGACGGTGCCACATATCGTTGCCATGTTATGCCATACGGGCTGAAAAATGCCCCTGCAACGTTTCAGAAATTAATGAACGACATTGTAGCCGACATTCCCAACTGTACGGTGTACCTAGATGATGTCATAATATACGACGATGATTTTAACAGTCACTGTGCTCACATCGGACAGCTTTTTAATAAACTGAATGAAGCAGGTTTGGTGGTAAACCTGGGTAAGTGCGATTTTGTCAAGGCCACAGTTTTGTACCTGGGGTTCGAGGTGGGGATGGGTCAGGTGTGCCCTCCACAGACACAGATCAAAGCCATCGATCAGTTTCCCCAGCCTACGACTAAGAAACTAATCATGCGGTTTCTAGGTATGATAGGCTATTATCGTCGCTTCATCAAAGGCTATTCGACTGTACTTGCACCTTTAACTGACTTATTATCTAAGGACAAGAAGTTCCGGTGGTCTCCTGAGTGTGCACAGGCGTTTTCCTTAGTGAAACACCTGTTATGTACCCACCCCATACTCAGGGCCCCGGACTTCAGCAGACCTTTTCAGCTGGCGACTGATGCCAGTGGCGTAGGGGCTGGGGCTGTCTTGTTACAGACAGATGATGAAGGTATCGAACATCCAGTGAGTTTTTACAGTAAAAAATTCAATAGTGCACAAAGGAATTACTCTGTAATTGAAAAAGAACTCTTGGCGATAGTGCTGGCGCTCAGGCACTTCGATGTATATGTTCCTGCTTTCGGACCAGTCGTAGTGGTTTATACCGATCATCACCCTCTGAAATTCTTGAATCAGTTTCATAACCGGAATATGAGGCTGACCAGGTGGTCACTCATGCTTCAGGAGTATTATCTGGACATATTGCCGGTTCTGATAACGTGATAGCGGATTGTCTATCAAGGGTGGATGATGTTGGTTAGACTGCCACAGGATTGAGGGTTGAGTGTGGAGGAAAATAGGCTGTCACTGTAGTTCAGCCGAAAAAAACAAATTAAAAAAGCAAAAACCTTATAAAAACTCTTTATTTTTATAACGGGTAGAATTTTGTATAAGATGTTGTAGCAGTATCTAAGTTGAATGTTTTCGCTTATTGTCGCTAAGTTAGTTGAACTTGCTCGGTGGAGCGCAACAGTCTTTATTTTTTTTATATATAGTGCCTTGTGTCGCAACAGTGTGTGGTACTATGAGAAGCTTTCTGTTAGATATGAAGAACTTAGTCAAGGGTCTTATATCTTGGGGGAGGTGTGACGCTTCTGCATAGTAGCCATGTGCGGGCGTGCGCGCACGTCGGCTGCCCAGCCGTTTAGAAACCGGCTGGTGGCAGCCGGCCGGCAGGCTTTTCCTTAGTATATATCCTACGACAACGTAACTAATGTCTGGGATATTCTTATGTTGTTTCATAGCTTGTAGCTGCCCTTATTCTTAACCAATGCATCTTAGTATATTTTATCCTCGATAGTTGATTGTTTCATTACAATATATAAGATGCAAGTCTAGTGAGAGTGGGAGGAGACGAGCGGGAGAGAGAGACCGGCTGGGGGACGTTGCTTCGCGCGGAGAGTCTAGTTTGGGACAAGCCTGAAGCGTTGCCATATGCATCCGATTGCAACGTTAGGCTTAGTTTCGACTCACGCACGGGGTAGACGATTTTGACCCGGCAACTGTGTTGAGTGTTGCCAAGCCTGGGATGTATTTTGTATGCCTAGGGTGGGGTCCAGACAGATTCAAGACTCAGAGCTCACCTCACTGTCGTACCCTTCGGACCCCCTTGATATCTATCCCTCTCAACCCCACTTAGAAACTTTCTCTCTTACTTTGTATAACTTCCTTCCACTACTTCACCAATCTATTTAATTATCCCATCCCCTTGATAGACCTTATATCTATTATTGTATTAACGACGAGCTCTCAGATAACTAGATAGGATTTTGGGCCTTATGCAGAGATGTAATTGTTAATGAGACCTAGGAAGCTTTTTTGTTGTCTCATATTTGGTGGTTTCATGCTTGCTAGTGTGTTCTTGTGTCAGGTTAGCAGGGGCTAGACCGGAGGGGAGGCTTTTTGCGATCCTTTAAGTAAAGTCTGCTGGTGCGAGTCCTGTGGACCCGCACGACTTTACTAGGATACCCGTGGGAGTCTGGGGGCATTTTCTTGTCTGTGTCCCTGTGTGTCTAGTGTTGTGTTGTGTGAGGGCCCTTGCCTACTCCACTCAGCACTGCACTAGCACGTCTTGCTTTTGTTTTAGGGTCGCCAGGAGAGAGTCAGATACTTGGGATCTGAGTCTCTCAAGAGAGCACCCTTTCAATTAGAGTAATTTGGCACACAGACTTGGGAACGGCCCTAGGCTAGAGCAGGTGGCTCAGCCCGGGAATCCGAAGCCTATATCCTTCCGGCTAGACCTCTGCCACCTGGCAGATTAACAGCTAGGGGTTTATCATCTCTGTATGCTTGTTATTGTGCCACAGTTTACCGTTTTTGTGAGCATTGTGAGTCAGGGTGTGGCTTAGAGACTCTGTCCGAGCAGGCTTGCCTGACTAAGAGTGAGAAGCACACCTGTATGTGGTTATGTTGCGAGTTGCTGCCTTTATTTAATTATACCTATGCCATTATACACTGTATGGCCTATCACTAGTATTTATTCCTGCTTATGAGTTAAGAGTTCTCTAAATCCGTAACGTATTTTCTTTGCTAAGCATCAGATCCTACAGTAGCTGCATGCAGTTTAGAAACCCGCATCTTGTCTACCTGTACGATGTTTTGAGGACTGTTTGCTTTCACCTTCTTTCACGCAGGGGTGATTAGTTGTATTAATTAACGTAACGTTAAATGTACTTTCTTCTAGTTTGTTATTAAATTGTTTCTGCAATTTAATTCCGTTATCTATCTTTTCCTTGAAGCTTTAAGTCAACTTAATTGTGTGATCTTTTATATAGCCTGCTTGACTATCAGCAGTCTATAGTGCGTGCACCCTGTAACCGAGTCATAGGATACCTCGTTGTCCAGGCAGGACTCTTGACGGCTTAGGGTGGTTTGTTGCCTGGGTTTATAGATAAGGGTTGGATCTAGCGTTTTCCATTGTTGCTTGTTGCCGCATACCTAGTCCAATAGAAAGAGCCCAGTGTTTATATATCCCAGGACGTAACAGGCAAACATCTTAAAATGTTAAAGCTAATGAGGCTAATCATGGGGGAGAAGGAGATCTACAAAAACGTCCCTTCTACATTTAACCACTTGCGAGTTTTGTTCTGCAAGGAAGTTGGAGCTGTAGACATCGATATATAGCAGAATTACCAGATAGATTACGGTTATAGTACATTCGTAAATTCATAACATTCAATTAAGCATACTTCCTATCCATCAAATATCTACATTACTATTGCATTGTTGTTTTTATATCGATGTTTACGGCTCTAATACTTTAAAACCTGAAACTCGCAAGTGGTCAATACAAGCAGTAGACCACCACCATAACATAGTGATTTCTGAGATAGGCGAGGTTGATGGGATGTGTTCCACTTCAGATAGTCGAAACATTTGGGAAAGTCAATCGAGTTAGGGGAGAGAGAGACTGCACAACAATTATTAGTTTGAGAGTGACAGAACAGTCTGAACCAGAGAATGGAAAACTCATAGCAGTCTAAGTTGGGAACACTAGAGCAAGTGAGTTTGTTGTGCTTATACAAACAACATTCACCTTTGGCTTGGAAACTTGGAGAGAACTTGTAAAAGGAGACAGAGAAAAAACTGCTGTCTCGCTGAGGAAAACAATATAAAGTTTGTTGGAGGAGAGGTGGTGTACAACAGAGGGGAAGTTAGATGAGAGGCCGCGAACATTGAAAAAGTCAATAGAAAGAGTGTCAGGCCGTGGTCCAGGACATTAAGTAGTATGGGGCCAATTAAGGGATCAAACACACACACACACACACACACACACACACACATACACACACACACACACATTAATTAGTAATTTTATATTTGCTTGTTTTCAAATGTGGTGCAATTGAAAGAAGTATAGTATGCTTTTGTGATGTAGTGTTAAGTAAAGAAAGTGTTTGTGAGAGCCAGCTGGATTACTCTCTGTGTAGGTGAGGCACAAAGAAAATCAGCAAGAAAGGCCAGGCAAATGAAACAGGAATTCCAGCAATTTCTTATCAGATGCCTATAAAGCCTCCCCGGGATACTTCCCTGTTCGATTGGTGCTTATAATCTCCATAATATACTTTATATTATCTAATTGTATTAATTTCGATCCCACCACCAAACACCTCCAAATGAAATTAATGAAAGCATGTGATCCGATAATTGAGTTGATACTGGTTGAAATGGGCTACTATACCCTGTTTCAAATAGGTAGTCCAGAAATCGTGTACCCTAACCTCTATAACTCAAAAAGGGCTGGAGCAAATAGGCTGTAAATTTCAACTCCTATTACCTGGCTGACCTTTCCCAAATGGTGGAAATACTAGCTTGATTACTCTAGACGTTTTTGAGTTGTTGTTGGTGTTGGTGTTCCCCAGGCTGTCTGACCGAACAGCCCCAAGGTCCCGAACAAGGCCAAGGCCGTAACCCACAGAACCCTCCCTGCTTAATACCACTAAGAAAGCCCAGGTGACCGAAGCCGCTCCCAGGCGAGGAGCTGAGAAGGGCGCGGAAACGCCCGGATCACCGAAGCCCCACCCAAGACCCTGTGCTTTTTAACAATTATGAAGGGAAAGTTGAAAAGCAAATGAAAAATGTGACACCTTGGCTCCCAGTCTGCCTGGCAGTAAAGGAACAGTCGAAGTAAGCTATGGGAATGGCAGAGATCGCTCAACTCTCACTCTGATAGACCAGCCCATCACCACATGATTAGAAGCCAATCCTCTCAGCATATGCTAGGAAAGACCCTAGAAAGCCACCTTTGGTGGGGGGATAGCTCACTTATTTCAACCCATATCGGGGTTGGGTACCCGCCCAACCCCGTTATAGAGGTTAGTGGTTATAGGTTAGTGGTCAGAGAGGTTAGTGTTCAAGTTTTTAGCCTACTTATTTGGAACAGGGCATAGTTGTGTCGTCCCGGTCTGGTGTGAAGTGTATGTGTGTTGGTGTTTCTCTCCTCCCCTTCGCCTATGCCTCTCCTTTATGGCTTTTGTTCTCTCCTCCTCTTCCTCTCTAAGCCTATAACTTTCTCTCCCCCCTCCACATCTTCTTGTCTTTCGCACGTTTTTTCTATTCACTGTTTTTGTTATGACTGTTTTCTCTTTTAGATCAATTGTCTGTTTTCCTTGTTACTCAAGTCAGTGTGTTTGTTATGGTATTTTCCTTTTCAGTTGATTTGCCAGTGTCCCTTATTCACTGTTTTTGTTATGTTATTTTCCGTTTAGTTAATTTGTCTGTTCTGTGTAACCCTAGTCACTGTTTTTGTTACAATATTTTCCCTTGAAGTTCATTTGTCTGTTCCTTATTTCCCTATCGATGGGTTTTGTTATGATATTTTCCCTGTCTGTTGATGTGTCAATCTTTCTTGTTACCCTATCCTTTGTTTCTGTTACGATAGTTTCCTTTTTAGTTCATTTGTTTGTTCCTTGTTACGCTAGTTTAATTTGTCGTTATGATATTTTATCTTTTTGTTAATTTGTCTGTGTTCTTGTTACCCTATTCTCTGTTTTTGTAATATTTTACCTTTTAGTTTATTTGTCTGTGTTTTTTGTTTACCTTATTCACTGTTTTTGTTATGGAATTTTCCCCTTTAGTTTATTTGGCTGTGTTTCTTATTTCCCTATTTACTGTTTTATTTGGCTGTGTTTCTTATTTCCCTATTTACTGTTTTGATTATATTTTCCCTTTTAGTTCATCTGTCTGTGTTTGTTTAACCCTATCCACTGTTTGTTATATTTCCCTGTTTAATTCATTTGTCTATTCGTTGTAACCCTAGTCTCTGTTTCTGTTACATTTTCCTGTTTAATTCATTTGTATGTTCGTTGTAACCCTAGTCTCTGTTTCTGTTATGACATTTTCCCTGTTTAATTCATTTGCTCCTGTTTCTGTTTTCCCTATCCACAGGTTTTGTTATGATAATTTCGTTTTTAGTTTATTTGTCTGTGTTTCTTATTTCTCTATTCAATGTTTTTGTTACAATATTTTCCCTTCAAGTTCATTTGTTCCTGTTCATATTTTCCCTATCCACTGTTTCTGTTATGATAATTTCCCTTTCAGTTGATGGGTCTGTCTTTCTTGTTACCCTATTCTTTTGTTTTTGTTACGTTATTTTCCCTGTTTAGTTAATTTGTTCCTGTTCTTGTTTTCCCTTTCCACTGTGTTTGCTCTGATGACTGTCACCCTTTGTTTTATACTTGAACACCTTCAATCTCCATTTGTTGCTATTTTACATGTAACACATTCCATAAACGTAAGGTATAATTATATGTCCTGCCAAATATTCGTTCATTAGCGCCCAGCAATAATTTCCCCGGTAATTAGCGAGTTGAAATTAATGGGGTAGTGTTTGTATTTTTGATCTATGAATTTATTTATATATTTACTTTTGACTTTCCTTGCTAGATATCCATCAAGCTTACAATAACAACCCCTAGACCCCGTTTCAAGATACATTTGTAAAACAAAATCGGTAGAAAAAATGCCCCGGCCAAAGGCCGGTTCCTTCGAAAATTACGGGCTCGCTATCACTCACCAAGAAATAATCGACACCTAAATGGCACGAAAGATCTTAATATTGACAAAGAAATAAGGCGGAAGGTCTTAAAATCGACAAACTAATGGAACGAACGTCTTACAATTTCAAAACAAATATGCTAAACATGACGGAGAAGAGAGTCCAGAAAAAGTTACTACCTCCCCCTTAAAATGAGCCCAACTTGCTTTCGTCTTTTCAGAATGTCATAAATTGGAATTGCGATATTGGTCGTATGTACAGTTGGCCTAATAAGTGATGTCTCGGTTCCAAGTATGTTTTGATCTATAATTGGTACCAGCAATAATTACACATGATCATATATTTTTGAGCGAGATATACTAACACGCTCCTACACTTACCCACCCTATTTAACATCTGACAGACATTAATACAGCACAGAGCGAGCCAAACATAATGACAGCTGAGACATGACTTATCAGCGCCACTGTACAGTTGGCCGCATAACTTTCATCCTTGTTTTTATGTTTGGAATTTACGTGTTCTGTACTGACGATGTCTTTTTGGTTTTTATTCTGGCTACTATTAGACGATTGTATCCAGTTTTAAAAGGGGCCTCCAGCAACTACTAACAGACTTCGAACTATCTCACTTAACCATATAGGCTATATTACCACAGATCCTTCTTAACCCGTTCGATACCGGTGACGTACTTTTCATAATATTCGGGTAACTATTAGATGATTGTATTGAGCTTAGCAAGGACCTCTAATCATTAAATGAATACAGACCATATCAATTAATCCTTTGAGCTACCACAGATCCTTCCTAAGCTGAATGAAATAGTCTACTAATGTCCAGAATATGATAAAAAAGGACGTCGCCGATACTGAATGGGTTAAGGGGGTAGTACTCGCTTTTGATGGACCCCCTTCTCCCTCATGTTTAGCATATTAGTGTTGAGGCTATTATATTTTCGTGTCGTTAGTTTGTCGATTTAAAGACCTTTCGCCCCATTTCTTCGTCAATGTTAAGACCTTTCATGCCATTTAGGTTTCAATTTTTTCCTGGCGTGCGAAAGCGAGCCTGTAATTTTATAAGAAATCGGCCTTTGGCCGGGACATTTTTCTACCGAAAATTATGTATACATTTATCTTGCAAGGGGGTCTAGGGGGTGCTATTTTAAAAGTCTGATGGAGGTCCAGCGAGGAAACTCAAAAATAAATAAATTAATAAATACATAGACCAAAAACCAAGCACTACCTCTTTAACCCTTAACTGGCAGCGCGCAACATATGTCGAGTGAAATAAATTTGGACTAAGTGGCGGTGCACGACAGCTGTCGAGCGCCACTTTCAGCACGTAATGTTGCTGAGAGAGAGAGCTGAGCGGTGGGACGAGCGTAGTAACCTTATGACCGCTCCCCACGACCACCGTGAACCAACTGAATTGTATCCTACCCTTCTCTCCCGTTTCTCACTAGCTACACAGGGAATTATGTACGGAAATTACCTAATTATAGGGTTTTTGCACTCGTGTTGCACGATCGTTGCAAGAGAACCAGTGCTCGTACAAGGATGGTTCGGGTGTCATTGGAAAGCTCTGCTTACGCCCTTTCAGGGATAGATACTTGTTTTATGCTCTGGGTCTTATTTAGGCATGAAAATGATCACGTAAACAACCCTATTTAGGGTAAAAAAAAAAAACGCTGTGCGGTACGGTCAAATAGACCGCCTAGCCCGCCAATAAGGTGTTAAACTGCACATAATCGTCTAAATATGGCTAGACTTAATAAAACAGACTTTGCCAGTACAGAAGGGATTAAGGATAGTATAAATTATGTGATAGACTTATAATCCACTCAGTACCAGTGACACCTTTTGCATTGTATTCTGGCAACTACTAGACGATTATATTCAGCTTAGAAAGGGCGTCTAGCTATAAAAAGGCCATACAGACTATCTCAATTGAAACAACTATTAGTGGTGATGGGCTGGTCTATCAGAGTGAGAACTGAGCGATCTCTGCCATACCCATAGCTTACTTTGACGGTTCCTTTTACTTATATATTTTCTAGATCTCAAGTGACGGCGTCTCTTCCGTGGAATGGCCTCCCAATCTACCAAGATTGGAAGCCAAAGCGTCACATTATTCCTTTGCCCCTCAATTTTCTCTTCATAATTGCTGAGGGGCATAGGGCCCGGGGTGGGGCTTTGGTTTCCCGGGCGTTTCCTCACCCTCCTCAGCTCCCCGCCATGGAGTGGCTTCGGTCACCCAGGCTTTATTGTGGTCGCCAGGGAGGTTCTGTGGGGGCGCTCGGTTATGGCCTTGGCCTTGCTCGGGGCCTTGGGGCTGTTTGACCAGGCAGCTTGGGGAACAGCAACAACAACAACAACAACAACTATTAGACGATTATATTCAGATTAGAAAGGACGTTTATCTATGAAAAAGTCATACAGAATATCTCAATTAATCCTTTTAGCTACCATACATCCTTCCTGGGCTTCATAACATCGGCTGCTTGTAACTAAAATCCAATATAAAAGACGTTGCCGGTGCAGAAGGGGCTAAGGGAGCCCACCTCGCTTGTTTTCTCTTTCTCTCCCTCTCTTTGGCTTGTATCCATTCGTCCCCATTCGGCCTACTGTTCTAAGACGTTTACCCCCATCCAGGTGTCAATATTTTCCTGGCGAGCAGTAGCGAGCCAGTATATATAAATTTTTTTTGACAGCAAGCTAAATTTGTACATTTTTCGATAGTAAAATGGAAGCCGGATTTCTCCATGCAATGCTGGGTCGCTATAATTATAAATGGGTGTAGTCCATGAATGTGTATGAGTGGGCTAGAGACTATTGTATCAGACTATGAAAACACACACACACCCACACCTTTCCAGACCCCTTGTAAGCTAATCCCCCCCCCCCCCACCTCCCTTTTCCCTTCAAGCTAAATATTTTTTTTTTTTTTTTTTTTAGAACACTGTCTGCTCCATAGGCCTGTTTCTCGTAAATTGCAGGGTTGCTTTCGCTCACCTAATAATAATAGACAAATGAATGAGATGAATTGTTTCACAATCGCCAAATTAATGAGATGAAACGTCTTAAAATCTCCAAACTCATGCATGGAAACAAACAGAGTCCAAACGAACCATCCTCGAACCAAATAGGGTTAAAGTTATTTAATGTTATGATAATATAGTTACATTAATCAGTCTATATTATCTAAGCATTGATAACATAATAAAACAAAGAAATATGGGATATATTATAATACTGCAAAGGATACCAGACCATAAATGCAAATAATACATGCACATAATTCGCTACTAAGGGGATGTTATTGTATTTATTTAGTTAGTTGATTAAATTATGTTTTTGTTTTATTATTTATTACATATTTTATTATTTTATTTATTTATTTTATTAACAGTAAATATTTTTGTTTTAGTTTTCTCCCTCTAAGTCTATCAAGCTTAAAAAGAAACATCCCAAAGACCTACCTTCGAAGTAAATGTGTACATTTTTCGGCAGAAAAATGTCTCGGCTGAAGGCGTGTTCCTCCTAAATTACAGACTCGCTATCACTCGCTAGGAAATAAAACGATACCTAAGTGGCACAAAAGGTCTCAATATTGACAAAGAAATGGGCGAAAGTCTTAACATTTAAACACTAATGGAGCTAAACATGAAGGAGAAGGGGGTTCAGAAAACAGTACAAATGCGTCCCTTTTAAGTTGGAAATGCTATTAACCTTTTCAGTTTTTAGCTACATTTAAACGGTTTTATGAAGCTTAGGAAGGACATATCGTGGCTAAAAGGATTAATCGAGATACTTTGTGATATTTCAATTGGTAGACGTCCTTCCTAAGAAGAATACAACCATCTAATAGTTGTCAGAATATAATGAAAAGGACGTCAGCGGTACAGAAGGGGTTAACCCCTTCTGTACCGACGACGACTGTTTGATTTCATTCTAACTATATTTAGACGATTATGTGAAGCTATATAAGAATCTGTGGTAGCAATATGCGTTAATTAAGGGGGTGACCTGCTTTTTTCTCTAGTTTGGTTGTATCCATTCGGCCAGATTCAGCCTACTGTTTTAAGACATTTACCCGTATCCAGGTGTCGATTTTTTCCTGGCGAGCGATAGCGAGTCAGCATTTTATGGAGAAATCCGGCTTCGCCGGAGAAATTTGTCTATCTAAAAATGTACAAACTTAGCCAGCTGACTAACTAACTCATTATCCAAAATATGAAGGCTCACTATCGCTCGCCAGGTATAAATCGACACCTGGATTGGGATAAATGTCTTAAAACAGTAGGCTGAAGGTGGCCGAATGGATAGAACCCAGAGAGAGAGAAAAAAGCAGTTCACCCCCCTTAAGATAGTTCGAAGCTTCTTATTGATGAACTGAAAAATATCGTTTATAAATATATATTATAGTTTTTACAAATTAAATCATAAATCTACTGCACATTTCCGCAAAATGATGATAGCGTCCATGTAAAGTTATATATTTGATGAAAGCCTGCCCATGCAATGTATACAGAATTTCATATCAATGCAGTTAAATATTTCATCAAATTCTGTTGGTAAAAGATCCACGCTCGAACGTAATGGTATTCGGGGATATAATATTGTGTGTGTGTGTGAAAGAGAGTGAGTGAGAGAGAGAGAACGTGTGTGTGTGAGAGAGAGTGATAGAGTGTGTAACTGTGTGTGTGTGTGATTGTGTGTGCGCATGCGTATGTATGCGTGAATATGTGGTGTGAGTGTATCTGCGAGTATGTTTATGTGTGTGTGTGTACGTCACCTACTTTTTTAGACTGATGTTTTACCCTGTTATATATATATATATACAGGATGTTCCAGAAATATGTGCCGAAAATCAGGGGATGTATTCCTGACACATAATTGAATGTAAATCACTAAATGACCATATAAGCAAATATCAATAGTTGTCGAGTTACAGCACCTAACAGGTCTGCTTGAATGTGTTTTACTCCGGGAATTGCTTGTAAATGAAACATTTACCAAGGACAACGTGATGTATGAACAAAATAAAACATTATTTCCAGTATGACAATAACATTTACTGTGCTGTATTAGTTTACGGTCATTAAGTAATTTCGCATCTGTCTCAGAAATGTTGTACAATCCCTGGATTTAAACACATTCCTGGCAGACCTCGGAGGTGCTGTAACTCGAAAACTATTGAGAATTGCCAATATGGTCATTTCGTAATTTACATTCAATTATGTGTCAGGAATACATCCCCTGATTTTCGGCACATATTTCTGGAACACCCTATATATATATATATATATATATATATATATATATATATACCTGGTATGAGTATATTCAGTGCCAGTGCCAACTCAACCAGTAGCTCTCAACCAATGCCAACTCAACCAATACGGTTAGGTTAGCATAGGTTTGGTAGAGATAGGTTAGGGCTTCAATTTGGTACAGATTTAGTTGGCCGTGATTGATTTAGCACTGGTACAGATCTACTGGTTGAAATGGTCTACTGGTAACATAATAATTGATTTAGGACTGGTACAGATCTACTGGTTGAAATGGTCTACTGGTAACATAATAATTGATTTAGCACTGGTACAGATCTACTGGTTGAAATGGTCTACTGGTAACATAATAATTGATTTAGCACTGATACAGATCTACTGGTTGAAATGGTCTACTGGTAACATAATAATTGATTTAGGACTGGTACAGATCTACTGGTTGAAATGGTCTACTGGTAACATAATAATTGATTTAGCGCTGGTACAGATCTACTGGTTGAAATGGTCTACTGGTAACATAATAATTGATTTAGGACTGGTACAGATCTACTGGTTGAAATGGTCTACTGGTAACATAATAATTGATTTAGCACTGGTACAGATCTACTGGTTGAAATGGTCTACTGGTAACATAATAATTGATTTAGGACTGGTACAGATCTACTGGTTGAAATGGTCTACTGGTAACATAATAATTGATTTAGCACTGGTACAGATCTACTGGTTGAAATGGTCTACTGGTAACATAATAATTGATTTAGCACTGGTACAGATCTACTGGTTGAAATGGTCTACTGGTAACATAATAATTGATTTAGCACTGGTACAGATCTACTGGTTGAAATGGTCTACTGGTAACATAATAATTGATTTAGCACTGGTACAGATCTACTGGTTGAAATGGTCTACTGGTAACATAATACCCATGCATTGTTTCCGTACCTCTGTCATATGTAAGCTGATTTATTCATATCCATTTCTGAGTAAATGCAGTACAAATATATGAAACGTACTTAATTGTATGTTTACGTTAAAACGTACTTAATTGTATGTTTACATTAACATGTATGTGTTTGAACCACTGGCGAGAGCACTGAACTAACTCCAACTTTTTGTTCTCTCTCTCTCTCTCTCTCTCTCTCTCACTCTCTCACCCCAATAACCAATATATTTGCTCGGTGTTGGTGCCTATGTTGTAGGGAGGAGGGATCAAGCACCCTTAGTCCCTTAGAAGGGGAGGGATTCATTTTAACAACCAACAGTTTTCTCTCAACATGCTCTTTTCGTTTTGCTGCCATTAAGGAACAATTGAGACATACAGTATACAACACAAACGTTCATCACTGCATCATTGTTCTATTACATGCTTCCTTGACATGAACAGTCAACTCGTTTAATCCAAAGAGTCTCATAATATAATATAGGCTTATTGGAAACTCGAAATTAAATATATAAATTAAATGTGCAATATATAAAATGGAAAAAGAATGAATAATAAACTATGAAAACGACACGGTTTCCATACAGCTATCTGAACACTATAATTGCATAACTACTATTTATGAGACTCCGTGGATTAAACGAGTTAACTGTACTATCACCGACAACAGTGTGTTCGCCCAAACAGCCACTGTATGAATTCAAAACACCCGGGGGCCGAATACGAAGCATCTGAAAGAAGTGTAATTTGCACCCCAAAAATGCTTAATTTTGTTTTCAATCCCCAGGTGTTTCGGATTCACACAGTGGCTGGTTAGGGGAACGAACTTTTGTCGTTGATTGTACAGCAATTCATATAATAATAGGAAAACTTTGGAAAACATGTTCTCCAATGGACCTTTCTTGAGGTATGAGTGAAAATATTAGTTTGGGAATTGGATTGTTTTAGTCTCTTGTTTTATATACTACTGCGACTACTACTACTACTACTACTACTACTACTACTACTACTACTACTACTACTACTATTTATATTTATAATAATAGTTATAATAATGTAGATGTGCAGTTTTCACATTTCAAAAAAATAAAAAAATAAAATAAAATAAAAACAAAATGGATACGCAACTTTGCGACCTAAAATTCTTAAATTGTTGTGTATTCTCTTTGTTAAATTAGTCTATCTATCTATCTATTGCCTGACGCCGCGATCCCCGAAGGGGTGGCCACGAACGAACCGCCCCCATGCACCTCTGTCCCCAGTCAGTCGACGCCCCTCCCCCCAACCAGCACCGCCTTCGTTCATGTAGTTCCTCACTCCATCCTTCCACCTCATATTCGGTCTACCTCTCCCCCTCTGTCCCTCCACCTCGCTCTCGTACACCCTCTTAGTCATTCTCTCACTTTCCATACGTTCCATATGGCCGAACCATCTCAAGTTGTTCCTTTTCACACTTTCCAGCACATCTACCTCCACACCACACCTCCTTCTTACTTCCTCATTAGTCTGTCTATCCCTCCATGTAACTCCGCACGCACTCCTTAAGTAATTCATTTCCACTGCTCTCACTCTTGGTCTGAGTCTCTCAACCAACGTCCATGCTTCGCTTCCGTAAGTCAGTGTCGGGATTACCACACTGTCATGCAAGGACTTCTTCACTTCCATACTGACCACCCTATTTCTTAAATTAGTGTATATATATATATATATTTATATTCCATCTATACTGGTATATATATAGTAAACATAGTGAGCTTCTATCAGTAAAATAGAAAATATTGAACATCATATTTTGTCCTTTGACATTACCAATTGGAATATTCATCTAATACTCGGTCAGCATAAAACAATTATTACGATTATCTAGCATTATGAATATGGTGAAATTCGAATAAATACTAAAACAAACAAAACAGATAGTGAACAAATTATGTGACCTTCACCTTTTACCTTGACCTTGTAACAAAAACAAAAATATTTGGACAACCGTCGCAGACTATAGTGTTAACAATAATAATGGAAATAAAAGCCACAATATTGAAGGGTTAACTTGTTCAGTACCGGTGTTGTCCTTTTCACTTTTTTACTGGCTACTAATATACGACTATAGTCAGATTAAGAAGGCCCTCCAGGAATGATCAGGCTGCGAACTATCTTGATTAACCCTTTTTACTACCAGAGAACCTCCTTAAGCTGCACAAAATCGTCTAAATATAGCTAGAATAAAAATTAACAAGATGTCGCCGGTATAAAAGGGGTTAATGCGTATCTGTAAGCAAAAGGGAGACATGCTCGAAAACAAAAACAAATCCGGTCTTGCGGTGTTCTATCAAGGCAAAGCGGATACAACAAGACGGTATGAGCTTTGGTGGCAAAGGTTATTGAGGGTTGTCGGTAAGGTGAATGGTTGTGTACTGTAGTAGGTAAGAGTGGTCACCGGTTTTTTTTTTTATCGTTCTCTCCTTTTTTCTCTTTCCATGGCTTGTATCCATTCGGCTCCATTCAGCCAACTGTTTTAAGACGTTTATCCCCATCCTAGGTGTCGATTTCTTCCTGGCGAGCGATAGCGAGCCAGCATTGTATGGAGAAATCCGGCTTCGCCGGAGAAATTTTTCTATCGAAAAATGTACAAATTTAGCTTGCTGTCAAAACAAAAATATATATATGGTGGCTCGCTACCGCTCGCCAGGAAAATTTTGACAGCTGGATTGGGGTAAACATCTTAAAACAGTAGGCTGAATGGGGCCGAATTGATACAAGTCCAAGAGAGAGGGAGATAAAGAGAAAAAAAAGCGAGGTGGTGTCCCTTAAAGAAGGTTACTGCATGTGTTGATAAGCCATAGTGGAGAGGAATAGGGTGGAGTTAAGGGGGGATGGGCCGGTTTTCTGGACCACTTTCTCCCTCATGTTTAGCCCCATTAGTGTTCAGGTGTTAAGATGTTTACCCCATTATTTAGTCGATTAAAAGACCTTTCGGCCCATTTCTTCGTCAATATTTAGACCTTTCGTGCTATTTAGGTGTCAATTTTTTCCCTGGCGAACGATAGTGAGCCTGTAATGTTGGAAGAATCGGCCTTCGGCCGGGACATTTGTCTACCGAAAAATTTACAAATTAATCTAGAAGGGGGATCTAATGGATGTTTTTTTTAAATTTGATGGAGGTCTGGATCCTTCTCCCTTAAGGGGTAAGGGAATACTATGTTTCCCCGCGTACCTCCTGCGTGTCAGATGAGGTGAGCAGAGTGTAGCCGGTATCACACGAGCGCTTTTTCCCTCAACATTTATCCTCAACACTGGTCTGGCAGCTTATGAGGTCAACATATATAATATTTCGGCCACTTAAATTTATACATCAACAGTCTAGTTTCCGATACCAGTGCAAATTATTCCAGAAACGTTGCCAGAAAAATGTTGATCATCGAATGTTTACTATAAAAGCTCTCGTGTGATACCGGCTTAAGGAAGAGATCTGTGGAGCATGTTAGGAGGTGTGAGGAGTAAGGAGAAGAGGGAGGGGAGTGAATGGTACAGCGTGGGCGGACTAAAGAGGTAAAAATAGCTGTTGAAGATAAGAATATAGTGTGTAGAGAGTGGTTGGGTAGTAGAGGGAATGAAGATTTGGAGAGACAGAAAAGAGGGAGGTACTTGGAGAAAAAGAGACTGGTGAAGAGAATAGTGAAGGAAAGTAAAAGGAGAGTAGATGAGGAAATTGGAAGGAATCTATGTGTAAAATGGAGGGAGTGTAAGCAACTGTTCTGGAAAAAGGTCAAGAAAGTTAGGGGGTAGCAAGGGAAATAGTAAGGGTGTGAAAGATAAGAATGGGCGAGTGATAACCGAGAAACAACAGAAAATCGAAAGATGAAGGGAGAATTTCAACGAATTGCTAAATGTAAGGAATGAAACACCAGCAAACATAATTGGATGGGGCATGGGAGAAAGAAGAAGAGAAGTAATGGAAGAGGAGGTGTGATCAGGAGATCAGAAGTGTGTGAAGCCATGAATAGAGTGAAGATTGGGAAAGTATCAGGAATAGATGGAGTGTATGGGGAAATGCTGAGGTATGGTGGTGAGATAGTGATCGAATGGGTATGGAAAATGTGTAACCTAGCATGGGAGAGAGGGAGTGCACCTGATGACTAGAAGACAGGCATAATAGTCCCCCTGTATTAGGGTAAAGGGGAAAGGGGAGTGTGTGGTAACCACTGGGGTATATGCCTTCTAAGCATAGTAGGGAAGGTGTACAGTAGGGTAGGGGATTGAGAGAGTCAAAGTGAAAACGGAGAAATGGATAGGTGACGAGTAGGGCGGGTTTAGGAAGGGAAGAGGATGTGTAGATCAGATTTTTGCCCAGAAATGTGTTGTGGAGAAATATCTGGAGAAGGGACATAAGTTTTATGCTGCCTTTATGGACATGGAGAAGGCCTATGACAGAGTTAATAGAGAAGGTTTGTGGAAAGTATTGAGAATATACGGCAAGTTGCTGAAAGCAGAGAAGAACATGAATGAGGGTGCAAAGGCGTCAGTATGTGTGTAGAATGAGCAGAGCGAGTTCTTTGATCAGAATGTTGGGTTGAAGCAAGGGTGTGTGATGTCCCCATGGTTGTTCAATATATATATGGATGGAGTCATGAAAAATATACAAGGAAGAGCAGTGGGTGTTGGTGCACCTCTGATAAGGGAGGAAAACGAGTGGAAGTTGCCTGTACTGCTGTTTGCTGATGATACAGTTCTGATGAGCGATAGTGAATGGGAGTTGCAGGGGCTGGTAAATATGTTTGGAACAGTGTGTGAAAAACGGAATTGAGGGTAAATGCGGGGAAGAGCAAGGTTATGGTCTTTGAAAGGGGTGGAGCCACAGAGTGTGAGGTAAGGTTGAACGGTCAGGCTATGGGGAATGTCAGCTCATTCAAGTACCTAGTCAGTGTGCTGAGAAAAGATGGGAGTATGGATGAAGAAGTGCAGGAGAGGATGCAACAGGGGAAGTGGGTTGTAGGAATGCTGAAAGCAGCAACAAGAAATAGGGTGGTCAGCATGGAAGTAAAGAAGTCCTTGCATGACATTGACTTATGGGAGCGAAGCATGGATGTTGGTGAAGAGACTCAACCAAGAGTGAGAAGGGTAGAAATGTGTTACCTGAGAAGTGTGTGCAGAGTTACATGGAGGGATAGACAGACAAATGCGGAAGTACGAGAGAGGTGTGGTGTGGATGTAGATGTGCTGGAAAGTGAAAAGGAACACCTTGAGAAGATTTGTCCATGTGGAACGTATGGGAAGCGAGAGAATGGCTAAGAGAGTGTACGAGAGTGAGGTGGAAGGACAGACAGGGAGAGATAAACCGAAGGAGAGGTGGAAGGATGGAGTGAAGAAGAAGTATATGAGTGAAGGCGATACTGGAAGGGAGAGGGGCGTTGACTGACTGGGCACAGAGGTGCTTGGGGCTGTTTCGTTCGTGGCCACCCCTTCAGGAATCTCGGCGGGATGTATGTGTGTGATTCTCAAACTAATCTAGTTGTTCTCTGTAAGCCACCTCGTCCCTCTTGCTTTTCATTAACACGCAATAATTCTTTGCTTTATGAGACTGGAAGCCTTCACTCATATTGTTTATGTAAATCCCTCCACAAGTAGGTCATGCCCCACACGGTCAGGATGGTAATGCCTGCTTCCAAATTTTCCAGCTCCTCGCCTCTTGGTTTCTAAGGCGCTTCTCATATGTGTTGTCCCCCCTGTTACTACATTCCTTGACGCGGTTGGGGGGCTTCGGGGCCGGCAACTGGAGCTTGATGGGGGATGCTTTTTGCCTTCTCCCCTCGAGCTCTCGTTGTCGGCTTAACTAATTTTGTGTAGTTTTTATTTTCTCTTTCTATGTTTTTCCCCTTCTGTTCTTATTATGTCCCTTTTGGTTTAATTTTGTGGACTTTTCCTCTTTGTTCAAATTATGTTCGGTTGGGTGAGTGAGCTGGTCTTTGCTGGGATTCGAGCTTTGACCCAGAACCAATTGTGGTGACAGTGGTGACATGTCGGCTCACCCCGAGAGTTTTAGGACCTGTGGTTCGGTAACATGCCTAATGTTATGGTTCCTAGGCGGGACCATCTCCGTAGTGCGGCTCCGGATCCAGGGGTGCCATTCCTTGGAGGTGGGACTCTTGGCTTTCTGACCGGTAGCCCATAATTATGTAACGACTGGAGATGTTTGCATCGTTTCATGCCCTCAGTCTCATCAAGCGGGTAATGCTTACACTTGAGCCTCTCTTTACATTTTAATGCCATCCCCTTCCGAGGGGTAGGATAGGAAGCTGACACTTGGGAATCTGTCCCCACTTGTGTCATTGGTGAAGGTTTAGGGCTCCATGATTCGTAAAGGTTGGCTTACTGGTATCCCTCCCGCCATACCTTCTCTCCGCCTGGTCTGCTTAGTACACACCTGGAACAGCATGGCTTGGTATTTATGGCTGGTGTTACTGAAACTCCTCCCCTGGTTCCGACTTTGACACTGACTACGACCTCTGGCGCAACTTCTGACATTTCCCTGGATCCTTCCCACCCTGCCGAGGGGCTTTCAGTAGCCTCCTCGGCTGCAATAGTAGGAGAGACTCATCCCTCTCCCAAGCCACACTTACCTCCTTCATCTAGTTCTAATGGCCCTGTTACATTGGAGCCATATGTCCCTCCCAAATCCAAACCTCGTCCACATCGTCCTACCCCGCCAACTTCTGTCCAGCTATTTCAAACTATTTTTGGCTCCAGTAGGTGGCCTAAATTTTTTAATATTAATTATGACATAGGTGATGATCTTGAGCTTGACTCCATACTACGCCATGACATCGGTGATGTTGAAATCCGTACGGGTACGGATGGCTATCGCCTCATTGAAGCTCGGACTGAGGCTCAGTCTCGTTCTCTTCAGGAGTGGTTGGTCGATCCACCGTCCCAAGTTTCCATCACGAAGCACAAGACTCTTAATAACTGTGTTGGGACAGTTGTTATCCCTCATGAGATCCGTATTGATACACCATTTGAGGACTCTGCATCTCGCATCCTGGAGAACATGGGCCCATCTGATACTCCAGCACTGAAGGTTGAGACATACCTGTCTCGGCGCGGTTCCCAGCGTGAAAACTGGCTTTCGTGGGACGTGACTTGCCCCCTTTTGTTAGGATAGCGGGCCGGCGGCTGGCTGTACGAAAACATGTTCCCCACCCTAGACAATGCCAGAGTAGCTGGAAGTTTGGTCACCCGGCCAAGTATTGCCAAGAGAACCCGAAATTATGCCCCCTGTGTGGAGGTTCAGCTCACCTTTGGGAGGCTTGCAATGCAACCTCCCGTACCTGCCTCAACTGCGGTGATCCCCATGCTGTCTTTTCCAACACTTGCCCACATTTTCATTATCATAGTGCTATCCTTGATTTGAAACTGAGTCGGAACTTCTCTCACAGAGTGGCTATTTCCCATTTGAAGGAACAGGGTCTGATACCTTCATTGACATATGCTAGGGTGGCTAGGTCTGGTTTGCATCCTACTCTCACGCATCCTCCAATTTCAGTGACTCGCCCTCTTCCAATCAATCGCTTTTCGCCACTCCGGGACCTACTGCCAGAGCCGAATCCCCCTCCTGAGGTAGCAGGGACCCTGTTCAGTGTCCTCCCTCCATCTCTACTACTGCTTTGACTTCCTCATCTAAGGTGACTACTAGGAGTAGTTCCAGTGTTATTCTGGCCCGAACTGCTGTTTCTTTCGTGCGCAGTAAGGACATATCTCCTCCCTTGGATCCTGCATCTAAGAAGAGGAAAGGTTCTGACTCTCATCCTACGGATAGATCTGCCTTATCACCCAAGCATGTGCGGAGTCAGGATAGGAGGAGACCTCGCCTCCTGACATCTCCGCAGGTCTCATGAGCTCCTCTGACTCCTTCCCAGGATGATATAGAGGCCCAACTGGCAGACATCGATGGTCCACTTATGGAAATAGATACCTCCCCGCCTCCTGCTAAATATGTTTCCCAGTGTGGCTGTGATAAATGCTTTATAGACTATTTTGGCCCCGCTATTAATGATAATGTGCATGACTTATGTGTAAAGGTTGATCACTTTATTGCCTCCTGCCACCTTCCTTCTGACTTTGCAGGATCTCATGATGCCCATTGTATATGTGTTAATTGTATTGGTCACCTGGCTGTTCAACCAACAGAATTAGTGGAAAGGATTCAACGCAAGATTTCTTCTCCCCCCGAACAATTGCCTGTGCTCCAGGTCCCGCCTTCCCATTGTGTGATACACGACGCTACTGGGGACGTGCCTGATCGTCCTCCCCCTCACCCTCTGCCTGTCCCCCTCCCCAATGTTGCCCGTATTCAGCGGGCTCAAAATCACAGTAATTTAAAATCTGTGATTACTCATGAACCATCATAGTATACTTCAGTGGAACATGAACGGTTTCGCCACTAGGCGTCGCCTTGGCGAAACTCAACGTTTACTTCACTTGCATACTCGTCTGTGTGTCTGCCTCCAGCATGTAGGACCTGTCCTTGACACGATAGGTGCTTATTATGTTGCAGCAGAGTCACCTGTGCGTGATGGTCATCTTCGGAGGGCCATCCTTTTACATCGCTCTTGTGCTTTTCAACCTGTTCCATTGTTAGATCCCCCATTCCAAGCTGTTGCTGTTAGGATGTCCCTTCCTAATAGTACAGCCCTTACCATCTGCAGTGTATATAATCAACCTAGTTGTAATTATAACATGTCTAGGTTGCCCCATCTTTTACGGTGTCTTTCTCCTCCATTTTTAATTTTAGGTGATTTTTACTCCCACTCTCCAGTATGGGGTTGTTCTTCTGCTGATGCACCAGGGCGTCTCATTGAGGATCTGCTTTTAAACTCTCCCCTATGCTGTCTTAACACCTTACGAGCGGCCTATGCGGTTTATTTATATGTACCGCACAGCGGGGTGTTTTTAGCCAAAATAGGGCTTTTTACGTGATCATTTTCATGCCTAAATAAGACCCAGAACGTAAAACAAGTACCTATCCCTGAAAGGGCATAAACAGAGCTTTCGAATGACACCATAACGATCCTTGTATGATGGATAGTTTTCTTGCAATAACCGTGCAACGCGAGTGCAAAAAGCAGGTAATTCGGTACTTTCGGTACATAATTGAGTATGTAGCGAGTGAGAGAGGGAGGAGGGAGCTGAGATTTGTGTCAGTAGGTTCGCCGCGGTGGTCTGGAGCAGTCATACGCTCGCTAGTCTCCTGCCACCACTTGTCTCTCTCTCTCAGCCACATTACGTGCTGAAATTGCCACTCGACCTATGTCGAGCGCCGCCACATAGTCCAGCTTTTTTTAACTCGACTTATGTTGCTCGCCGCTAATTAAGGGTTAATGAAGGTCCCCACACTTTTTATTCTTTAGCTCACTCTACTTCCTCTGCAGTTGATCTTACTTTGGCATCGGCTGAGGCGGCATCCCTTTTTACTTGGCCTGTTTTTTTTCTGACCGTTTTACTAGTGACCATCACCCTATACTATTGACTCCCACATCCCCTAATGCGTCAAGTCAGTTAGCCAGGTATAACCTTGCTAAAGCTGATTGGGACTCTTTTAGTTCTCTTTCAGCTGACATTGGGATTTTTCGTGATGATGACTCTCCACATGATAATTATATATTTTTCAAAGATTTTATTTGTTCCATTGCTGATAGCACAATCCCTCGGACATCCAGTACCCCTCACCCTCGACGAGTCCCATGGTGGTCCCCTGAACTGTCCAAGCTGGTTTGATTAAAACATTATTTAGAGCGTCGCCTTGCTCAGTCCACCCGTCACCTACGGGATGCTCGAGCATCGCTGGCAAATGGTGCGACATTACATGTTTGGGTGAAGTTTGTTGCTGCTATGTATTTTATCAGCGTGGTGAAACCCTACTATAATAAACTGTGTGCACTTTTCAAACGTACTGTTATCTCACAGAAAAAACAGTTGTGGCATACATATGTCTCCGGATTGGCCCCCCGTACGTCTCTGTCTTTAGTTTGGAAGAAATTTCACAAGATTACTGGTAAAAACAACCGATCTCCTGTTTATTCGGTTTTTGATCATGCTTCCGCCTCTCTGTTGTTTGACGATTATTCCATCTCGATGGCTCATGCTAGTCATCTGGCGGATGTAGGTAGTGACGCTAATTTACCCCGAGCGTTTGTTTCTCAGAAACTTCGTTCTGAGGACTTTTGTGGGGGTATGTCCTCCCCTTACAAAAGTGCTTCTACCGTCGATGTCCTCAAGGTTGCCTTGCGGGATTGCAAGGATGCTACCCCAGGCCTAGATGGAATTTCCTATAGTATGCTTCAACACCTGGACGATGAGGCTCTTACTTTTTTATCTGGTGTTTTTAACCAAATATGGCGGCATGGGTACTTCCCTCCTAATTGGAAACATACTTATACAGTCCACATTCCGAAGCCAGGAAAGGACCCTAGTTTACCCACCAACTCCCACCCAATTTCATTGACATCCTACATAAGCAAATTATTTGAGAAGATGGTGCACCCTCGGCTCTTATACTTTGCTTTGAACCATAACCTCATATCTCAATCACAGTCTGGGTCCCGCCCTCAACGCTCCACGCTTCATTCTTTGGCCTGTTTGGAGGATCAAGTCCGGCGAGGGTTCGTGTTGGGTCACCCCACCGTGGCTATTTTATTTTACATCACTAAGGCCTATGACACGACTTGGTGGTATCGAATTCTACAAATCTTATATGAGTCTGGCATGCGTGGCTCTCTTCTCCGATTTTTGCAGGGTTTCCTCTCTGATAGGACTTTCCAAGTGATTGTCAATGGAACCTTGTCTCGCCCACACTCTCTTCAGATGAGCATCCCTCAGGGGAGTGTTCTTAGTAGCATGCTGTTTGCAATTGCCATCAACGTGGTGGTGTCCTGCCTCCCTCCTCAAGTCTCCCACAGCCTTTATGTGGACGATTTCGCAGTTTACTATACCTCACCCAGTTTATCTCATATACAGCGGTGCCTTAATGCTGTCTTGAGGGACGTTACCCATTAGGCGTCTTCTACGGGGTTTATATTTTCCAGCGAGAAAACCAAGGCGATTCTCTTTTATCGTGACAAACGTCATCTACATGGTCAGAATATCTCCCTCTCAATGAATGGATATCGGCTACTATTTTCTGATCAGGTTAAGTTCTTGGGACTAATCCTTGACACACATCTTAACTGGTCTGCCCATGTAAAAAACCTTAAGGTGCGGTGCCTAAGACGTCTTAACGTCTTGAAGAAATATCACCATGTTTCCTGGGGTGCTGATCGTCGGACCTTCCTTATGTTATATACGACCACGGTTTTGTCCGTCTTAGATTATGGGTGTGCTATTTATGGCACAGCTTCCCAGACCATGCTCAAAACCTTGGATCCTGTCCATCATCTTGGTATCAGGCTTTGCACTGGAGCTTTCAAGTCGTCTCGCATTTCGAGCCTTCTCATAGAAAGTGGCCAGCTTCCTCTCCCCCTCCATCGAGAGCGTGTAATTTTGAATTCTGCTCTGCAGTTGCTGTCTACTGAGTCACCTGCGAGCAACTTGTTTGAAAAGGTGGGTGAGGATGAGTTCCCTCTAGCATTGTTACCGTCTTTTCCGGTTTTTGGCCCACAGACTCTTTACGCAACATGATTTACCCATGCCCCTTCTGCAGGCGGCTGACCCCTCCATCCTGTATTGGCTTTTATCATCACCTATGGTTTGTACGTTCCTTGCTCAAGGTTCTAAGTCCTCGCTCCCTGCTGTTCAGAGGTGTGTCGCCCTTCAGCATAATTATGCTAAGTCATGCCCCTGCGCATGTCATATATACTGATGGGTCTAAAAGGGATGGGAAAGTTGGTTGTGCTGCAGTTTCAGAGGCTTCTGTTTTTAGCTTGGCTATATCCCCATATTCATCTGTTTTTACTGCTGAATTGCGTGAATTGTTGGGGGCGGTTGATATGGTCCCTTCCTTTCCAGTCAACACCCCTCGGGTGGTTATTTATAGTGACTGCCTGAGTGCCCTAATGGTGTTACAAGATCTTTCTATGAGAGATCCACTTATTTCCACTATTCTCCGCCGAATACATGACCTTTCCTTGGCCAATTGGAAAATCCAGTTTTGCTGGGTTCCTGCACATGTGGGCATTGCGGGTAATGAGAGAGCAGATTGGCTCGCTAAAACAGCCTGTATCGGCCCAGGAGCAGGTCCTCTCTTGCGCCTGTCTGACATGAAAGCCGTAGTTCGAGAAATCATCTATCATACATGGCAACATGAGTGGTCTTCACAGCCCCTTACCATCCATCTTCGTGCTATCAAGGATGCGGTTTCCGTGTGGCCTTCCTCTTTTCAGGACAGGCACAGGGACCAAGTCGTACTCACTCGTCTCCGAATTAGTCATACCCGCTACACACATGGACACTTAATGGCCACTCCATATGCTCCTCCCCCGTGGTGCGCTACTTGTGACACATGCATTACTGTGCGGCACTTTCTCGTCCAATGCCCACTATATGGTCGACAGTGACAGCGTTACTTTTCTCAGCCTTCTCTTCAGTCTATCCTGTCTGACAATCCTTCCTTTGATATTGCCAACTTATTTGCTTTCCTTAAAGAAATTAACATCTTTCATCTGATCTAATATCTTATACTTTCTTCTAGTCATATTTTATTGTCTTTGTTAATGTTGTTTCTTTTAAGTTTTATTGATTTTACCCCTATTTTTTATATTCTTTTACCCATTTCCTCTTTTAGCCTCTCCCCAGCCTTATGAGGGCTTCTGCCCAATAGGCTGTAGACAAATAGTTTTTATTATTATTATTACTCATATGTGTTGTGAGATATATTAGTGATATTGCCCTTGAAGGCCTGATCCTCTTGGTCACTGCTGAACAGGGTAGCAAAGAGAGACTTTTGCATATCTCATTACAATATTAAATCCCTTATTAATAGTAATTGTTATATATATATATATAATTATATATATATATATATATATATATATATATATATGTACAAACTTACAACTATGCTCCACAGTTCTCATTATGCCCCTTGAATTAATTAAATAGACACATCAACGCAAAGGCATGCACATTTCTCTGTATTCCCTTTCACAGTCTACTCATGCCTTAACCCTTAAAAAGCGGCTCACCACATAAGTCGTATTTAATAAAGCTGGACTATGTGGCGGCGCTCGACATAGGTCGAGTGGCAATTTCAGCACGTAATGTTGCTGAGAGAGAGAGACAAGTGGTGGCAGGAGACTAGCGAGCGTATGACTGCTCCAGACCACCGCGGCGAACCTACTGACACGAATCTCAGCTCCCTCCTCCCTCTCTCACTCGCTATATACGGAATTGTATCGGGAAAGTGGCTAATTACCTGCTTTTTGCACTCGCGTTGCACGGTTATTGCAAGAAAACTAGCCATCATAAAAGGATCGTTATGGTGTCATTCGAAAGCTCTGTCTATGCCCTTTCAGGGATAGATACTTGTTTTACGTTCTGGGTCTTATTTAGGCATGAAAATGATCACGTAAACAGCCCTATTTTGGCTAAAAACACCCCGCTGGGCGGTACATATAAATAAACCGCATAGGCCGCTAAAGAAGGGTTAAGCAACATTGCCCCGGTTTGTCACCCTGATGCTGAGCGGCCTGGGATCACCTCTATCAAGCATTACGATCAGTAATGTCGAAATTCGACAGTTGTAGATACGTAACAAGTATTACATAGTAACGTATCAATAATAATAATAATAATAATAATATTTATTCAGTTAGCAATTTACAGAGTTGGTACCACATAGTACAAATAAGAAGAATATAAGAGTATATAAGAATATAAGAATATATATGTGAAACATTTATATCTTAGATTATTTTAAGTTAAGTACATTCCGATATTCTATAGTTGAGTAATTCACAGTATAAACGTCTACTATGAAACCCGGATCTAAGGTTCTATATTACTTGTCTTCCCTATAGTTTAACTACAATAACTACAATTACCATGCAGCTAACGATCAATGTATATGTGAATGTAGAAGTGGGCCTTAGGGTTTATTATTAAATAACAAATCCGCAATCCCAAATGCGCATTGCAGCAAGTGTTTGTTGGAGAAAGATAAACAAACCCTCTCCCACTCTCGTAATCTGATCCAAGATATCGAGACCCTAATTGCTGATCATCCTATACCTGCCGACTCTTTGACTCATCAACGCTCTACATCAACTCTTCTATCACAGCTAATCCATATTTACCAATCACTTGGCCTATCTTGTTTTTTTCATGTGCTAGTTTATCGTCTTTAACCTTAGTCAATAAGGTCATTTCTCTTCCTTTCGTTTCTGTTTATACGTTTAATTGTTTCAGTACCAACACGTATTATGGTGTGAACACCTTATCCCTGGCAAGGGACTGGGGTTCTCAAAATGGGGCTTCAGTCCTGACGTTAGTCTTGACTTACAGTGTGTTGGCATAATAATCCAGAAGGGCTGATAACCTCTGAAGTCCTATTTTATTTAACTAACTTTCCCGGGCTGACTTTTCCTAAATGGTAAAATATTTGGTCGATTACGTCAAGACTTTTTTAGTTACAGAGGTGTGTGGTTAAGGGAGCCCACCTCCCTTTTGTCTCTTTCTCTCCCTCTCTCTTTGGCTTGTATCCATTCGGCCCCATTCAGCCTACTGTTTTAAGACATTTACCCCCATCCAGGTGTCAATATTTTCCTGGCGAGCCAGCATATATATATTTTTGTTTTGACAGCAAGCTAAATTTGTACAGTTTTCGATAGAACAATTTCTCCAGTGAATCCGGATTTCTCCATGCAATGCTAGCTCGCTACCGCTCGCCAGGAAAAAAATCGACACCTGAATGGGGATAAACGTCTTAACCCTTAACCATCGGCGCTCGACATATGTCGAGTTAAAGAAAACGTGCCCATATGCGGGCCTCGACAGATGTCGAGTGCAATTTTGAGCACGTGTTACAACCGGGGTTACGAATAAAACAAGGGCACTTAATGATTGGACTAGTAATAGGGCAATATGCAACAACGGTACGCTAGATCCAATCCCTCGAACTTATATCCCGGCGAACAAAAACACCTACACCCTGCAAAGTTAATCTGCGATAACGGAGTATCCTTAACTGGGCATAAATATACTCTACTTCAGGCTGACCCACACTGGTATAGCCTGATAACAAACAAGATGCAAGTTACGTTAAAATGCATAAAAGGGAAGCTATGGAAAGATCAATTAAATCACTGCAAGATTTAATACAATAAAAAGATGCTTCAATACAGTTACTCTAAACAACAATAAACTCTTCACTCCTATCTGAAAGAAAGTGAAGTATAGTCCTACAGCATAGACCTGGAAACTTCTGAAGAAAGTCTGATGCTCATAAGATGCTTGTATCTTAAATTATATAAAGGCAGGAGGCAGGAGGCAGGACACCATATGTGTAGACTGAATACACTAAAAGATAGGACATATAATGTTAACTGACACGAGAATATTATAAATGCGCAACGGCAGTAATGCTCGACACTAAAAGAAATACTTCCTCATCAACGAAACAGTCTGCTATGGTTGTGCAACTCAACAACAACCTAGACTCATAAATGTTGTGAATAATAATGCGTACATATCAAAGAGCTTATATTAAATACTAATAAGTGTCTACTCAATTAATAATGTATAGCTGGAATACTCTAGGTAAGGAACTGTGGTTGAGCAAGACAGGCTCGTAGCCTAGCGATGTCCTTAACCCGTTGAGCCCCGGCTAGTTATAATATTTTGTTCACCCAAGTCCCAAGCCATTTTCACTTATTTTTTTTGTTTGCTAAAATGGAAGACAGGGATGAGAAATGAAAAAAAAACAAAAAAAAATCACCTCTGACATTTTTTTTTGGGGGGGCCGGTGGGGGTTGGGGGGGGAACCTCAAAAAAATTTGTTGAGCCAAAATGGAAGAGAATGGTGAGAAATGAACACACAAATAAAAAAAACTCATTTCGGTCATTTGGGGGGCGGGTGGGGGGGGTTTCAATAGTTCGTCTCCCCCGCATGACCACCCGTCCGGGAGCACTAGGGTAAAAACTGAGTATGGCATTGTACGGCATACATCCTAAGGAGTATCTCACATAAATCTCAAGCCTCTAGCTCCCATACGACCGGAGTAATGAAGGTTCAAAGTGGCGGTAAACTACTGGCCCGGCTCCCCCACACACTACGGTACCGCCCCCTCCTATTCTCCCGCCATTTCCTACCTTACGAGCCACGTAAGTGTTTTTTATATGTCGGACGCACGTGATGCGTCGCTGGGAGTTGGTGATCAAAGACTGCCGACACAACACGTGCGACGCTGGGTCTCAACGGGTTAAGACTGCATCCTTTACGTTACGTTAATTGACTGGGGTGCTCTCTTGATAGATCCAGATCACAAGTATCTGGTTCTATCCTGGCGACCCTCAAAAGACAAGAAAAGAGGCAGCAAAGTGTGGAACTGGAACAGGCCAACGCCCTCAGTCAACACAATGCTGCACTCGTAAAGAACGCAAGCGAAAAGACAATACAGGCTACCACAGCACCGGTCGAAGTCGTGTAGGTATAAGCAAACCATACACACATCGGTGACGACGACTACAGTTACCTTATCCCAGTCTAGCATTAAATCAAAGAGCAGACCACTAAATCAATAATGGAGACACACACCGAGTTCTTAACCTCTACTAACTAAGAACCCTCAAACCTAGTCTAAGTACATGTAAATATCTCAGAGGACGGCGCATGCAATATAATGGGCCGGCTATGGAAACTGTATGCAGAACCCAAGGGGATAAGTAATTGAATAAAGGTGAGAAGCACTGGAAAAGAAGAAGGTCAGAGAGAGAGATAGTGGTAAAGGGGTGATCGGGATAGAGTATGCAAAGGGATGTTAGAAGCATGCACGCCCAGCCTGTCCTGAGGAGGGTAGCTCCTCGGGACCCTTAGGATCCCACAAAGGCATGGTGGTCGGCCAATCACAGGCCGATACGTCACAAGGCAGTAGGCCTCCATGACGCGCCAAGAACCACCAGCCAATCAGAGGCGAGACAAAGCCCGCGCAGGCGGGAAAAACTCCTCTGGAAGGGAGGAGGGAAGCGGGAAGCAACACTCACTACCCCCACGCTGCCCGCTCGCTCTCTCTCTCAACTTCACTACAATGCATCTTGTATTCTACTCATGATATAAAATACTTCCCGTTGTCACAGACGAAAATAAAGACCACCACTGGACTGTCTGTAACAATGCAAGTACTATGAAAGAAAGAACAACATTCTCTGATAACTGTAGCCCATTTCACTGCCCTGGCGATCGCTAGTGGCTACCGGGAGGCGATTCTGCCAACGCTGGTAGGCGTCACACACGTAATGTGCTCTGAGAGAGAGCTGAGCGGTGCGAGGAGCATAGATTCCCGCCTGACCGCTCGCCACCACCGCCTTGGGTCGACTGAAATTTATTACACCCTCCTCCACCCTCTCTCACTCGCTACACAGGGAATTATGTAAGGAAATTACCTTATTTTAGGGTTTTTGCACTCGTGTTGCACGATCGTTGCAGGAGAACCAGTGGTCATAGAAGGATGGTTCGGGTGTCATTGGAAAGCTCTGTTTATGCCCTTTCAGGGATAGATACTTGTATTACGCTCTGGATCTTGTTTATGCATGAAAAAGAGCACGGAAACAACCCCATTTAGGGTAAAACCTCCCGCATGTCGGGTAATAGAAGTTACCGACACACCCGCTCGTAATGTGTTAAAACAGTTGGCTGAATGAGTTCGAATGTATACAAGCCAGGGAAAGAGAAACAAGGAGAGAGAGATAAAACAAACCCGGTGATCCCCCCTTAAGATTCTAGGCTTACTTATACCACATAGCACTATAAACCCATGGGGGAAAATATTATACGTTATTTATGTTTTGTTTACATTTACTCGTTCATTTATTTCATCCACAATTACTTCACCAAATAATTATTTGTGTTGGTCTTCCATGTTCTGTGTTTGTATCTCCACGGCCTTAAGGGACAGTGGCAAGTTTTGGGGCTATTAATTAATGTATTCATTTATTTGTTTCCTCGCTAGACCTCCACCAAGCTTAAAAAAACACACCCTAGACCCCCTTCAAGATAAATTTGTAAATTTGTCGATAGAAAAGTGTCCGGCCAAAGGCCGGTTTCTATTAAAATTACAGGTTCGCTACCGCTCGCCAGGAAAAAATCGACACCTAAATGGCACGAAAGGTCTTGAAATTGACAACGAAATGGGGCGAAAGGTATTAAAATCGCCAAACTAATGGAACGAACATCTTGAAACCTCAAAACTAATATGCTAAACACGAGGGAGAAGGAGGTCCATAAAAAGCGAGTTTACCCCCTTAACGCTTTTTGGTGCAACGTCTTGCGGTTCATTATGATACGGTGTTTATTTGAGTATCCATGGTTTTGGTTGCTTTGCCTTTTTCAAACGTTATATTTTAAGTTTCGCCCGCAGACTTAAAAACAAAAACAAAAAATCACCAAACACCCTTCAGAAAATAAAGTGAGAGAGAGAGAGAGAGAGAGAGCGAGAGAGCGAGAGAGAGAGATAGAGAGAGAGAGAGAGAGAGAGAGAGAGAGAGAGAGAGAGAGATAACAATAATAATGATCCCCAGGCCCCCTTCAAGCTAAATGTGTATATCAATCGGTAGACAATTTTCCGGCCAAAGGCTGGTTTATCTTGAAATCAACGCCTGAATAGTGATATTTCTTATGATCGCCATATTATTGAGATGACACGCCTTAAAATATCCAAACCAATGAAGGCTAACCAAAAAATAAAATAAAAATATTAATAAATGAAAAAATAAATGAAAATATATACCGGTATATAACAAATCGCATCACATAGAGTTAAAGGCTAAATTGGTAAGTGAATCCGTGCCATATCTAAAACCTACCTTCAGTATAATGATATGAAGGTAAGCCCGAGGTCGATTTGGTTGCAGTGGTTCTCGTTGTTGAAAACCTGCCAGGAACGCTGAACTATGACCTTTACTGGCTGGGAAGAGAGAGAGAGAGGGAGAAAGAGAGGGAGAGAGAGAGAGAAAGTGGCAAATAGATAGATAGATAGAGAGAGATAGTTTGTGCATGATTGAGAGTTTTCTTCGTTTTTGTCTGTGAATGAAGGAGATAAAAGGCAAAGTTGCCTGTAACAAGTGACTCCCCTAAAGTTAAAAGGGTGAAGAATGCCAAAATCAAGGTATGTTAGAGTCAAAATGTCTGGACACACAGAGCTTTAAACAGTTAGGTCATAGGATGAGGGAAAGACAGATTGAGGGATTGTAGAGAGAGGATGTAGGGAATTAGTGAGAGGAGGTGAGTTGACGAGGCAACATGCTTTTGACTCTACCCTTTCGAGAAGTGTGGTATGGGTTTAACCCCCGCACACATGCGAACAATACTCGATACATGGGCACACTGTGCCCCTAAATAGAGCATGAAGCTGTGCGGGGTGATGAACCAACGGAGACGGTTGAGCACACCTAATTTCTGGGAAGCTGTTTTAGCAAGAGTGGTAATATGAGGGTTTGATAGATGGATAGATAAATATATATATATATATATATATATATATATATATATATATATATATATATATATATATATATATATATATAGAGAGAGAGAGAGAGAGAGAGAAGGTGGAGGGGGAGGGGTTATTGTTCTCGCTGTCAGAGAAATCCCGCCAGACAAACCAAAAGGCTCAACCTACAAGCTAACAAAAAATGGAGGATACACAAAGGTGGGCATCATGCAGTGGGAATCTGACCTCAAGAGAAAGGTGAGATCTGGAAACATTGGATCCAATCAGTGGTGGTCTATGGCAGAGGATCGCCAAGAATATTCCCTGAAAGGACCAAATGGATCTTTTGACACCTCAATCATTGAAAAAACTGTACTACTGGCTTCTCACTTTTCAAGCAAAATTCAAGTGCCTGACTCTCAACAGCAACTTCCAATTCCAAAGAAAACCAACCACGTCCTTAGACAATATATCAAAGTGATTGAAGAAGAGTCGTTATATAGTACTTAATTATTTGAACACTGAAAAGGCCTTAGGTCCTGACAAGATTAGCTAAAGAGTCCTTCGTAAGTTTGCAATGGAACCTCCATATTTAATTCCTGCATCACTCACAGCAAATGGCCTTCCTGGAAATAGACTGATGTTAGGCCCATTCAAAAAAGAAGAAGAGCAAGTCTGATGTCTCAAATTACAGACCAATTTCCTTGCTTTCACTGTTTGCTAAGGTGCTGGAGATCATACTCTCCAGGTTTATCAATGATTATTTTGACAAATAAATTTTTTTTAATGACAGGCAATATGGATTCAGGATAGATCAGAAAGATCAGCTGCCGACTTCCTACTGAGCTCTCCACTATATGGAACCAGGTACTGAACAACAGTTGTACGTCCTGGGATATATAAACACTGGGCTCTTTCTATTGGACTAGGTATGCGGCAACAAGCAACAACGGAAAACGCTAGATCCAACCCTTATCTATAAACCCAGGCAACAAACCACCCTAAACCGTCAAGAGTCCTGCCTGGACAACGAGGTATCCTATGACTCGGTTACAGGGTGCACGCACTATAGACTGCTGATAGTCAAGCAGGCTATATAAAAGATCACACAATTAAGTTGACTTAGAGCTTCAAGGAAAAGATAGATAACGGAATTAAATTGCAGAAACAATTTAATAACAAACTAGAAGAAAGTACATTTAACGTTACGTTAATTAATACAACTAATCACCCCTGCGTGAAAGAAGGTGAGAGCAAACAGTCCTCAAAACATCGTACAGGTAGACAAGATGCAGGTTTCTAAACTGCATGCGGCTACTGTAGGATCTGATGCTTAGCAAAGAAAGTACGTTACGGATTTAGAGAACTCTTAACTAATAAGCAGGAATAAATACTAGTTATAGGACCTACAGTGTATAATGGTTTAGGTATAATTAAATAAAGGCAGCAACTCGCAACATAACCACATACAGGTGTGCTTCTCACTCTTAGTCAGGCAAGCCTGCTCGGACAGAGTCTCTAAGCCACACCCTGACTCACAATGCTCACAAAGACGGTAAACTGTGGCACAATAACAAGCATACAGATATAATAAACCGCTAGCTGTTAATCTGCCAGGTGGCAGAGGTCTAGCCGGAAGGATATAGGCTTCGGATACCCGGGCTGAGCCACCTGCTCTAGCCTAGGGACGTTCCCAAGTCTGTGCGCCAAATTACTCTAATTAAAAGGATGCTCTCTTGAGAGACTCAGATCCCAAGTATCTGACTCTCTCCTGGCGACCCTAAAACAAACGCAAGGCGTGCTAGCGCAGTGCTGAGTGGACTAGGCAAGGGCCCTCACACAACACAACACTAGACACACAGGCACACAGACAAGAAAATGCCCCCAGACTCCCACGGGTATCCTAGTAAAGTCGTGCAGGTCCACAGGACTCGCACCAGCAGACTTTACTTAAAGGATCGCAAAAAGCCCCCCTCCGGTCTAGCCCCTGCTCACCTGCCACAAGAACACACTAGCAAGCATGAAACCACCAAATATGAGACAACAAAAAAGCTTCCTAGGTCTCATTAACAATTACATCTCTGCATAAGGCCCAAATCCTATCTAGTTATCTGAGAGCTCGTCGTTAATACAATAATAGATATAAGGTCTATCAAGGGGATGGGATAATTAAATAGACTGGTGAAGTAGTGGAAAGAAGGTATACAAAGTAAGAGAGAAAGTTTCTAAGTGGGGTTGAGAGGGATAGATATCAAGGGGGTCCGAAGGGTACGACAGTGAGGTGAGCTCTGAGGAGAATAGCTCCTCTGGACCCCTCCAGGATCCCACACAAAGGCACGGTGGTCAGCCAATCACAGACCGCTACGTCACCCGGCAGCAGGCCTGCAGAAGGCGCCAGGAACCACCAGCCAATCAAAACCGAGAGAAAAGACCACGCGGGCGAGCAACTCCTCCGGGAGGGAGGAGGGAGGAGGAAAAGCAACACTCACCTCCCCCACCCTGCTCGCTCGCTCTCTCTCTCTCCTTCACTACAATGCATCTTATGTATTATAATGAAACAATCAACTATCGAGAATAAAATATACTAAGATGTGTTGGTTAAGAATAAGGGCAGCTTCATGCTGTGAAACAACATAAGAATATCCCAGACATTAGTTACATTGTCGTAGGCTATATACTAAGGAAAAGCCGTCCGGCTGGGCAGCCGACACTCGCGCATGCCCGCACGTGGCTACTATGCAGGAGCGTCACACAGTGAAGACTGCTTCGTGATTGCTCTCGACATCGTTGGAGCTTGTGATCGAGTTTGGCATCAGGGGCTCCTTGCAACACTCCAGGCACTTGGGCTTAGTGGAAATTATCTGGCACTAATTGGAGACTACCTGCAAGAACGTTCATTGCAAGTGGTTGTTTATGGAGCTTACTCAACCAGACACCAGATTGGACCCAGTGTTCATTGTCCTAGCTCCTCTGCTCTGGAATGTATACTTCAATGACCTCTTCAACCTCATTCCAATACCTTATGCCTATGTAGATGACTGTACCAGACTGATCAAATACCAAGAAGAAGAACAGGCTTCTGCAGTCATCAAAACCAATCAACGACATTCAAGTAATACATCCTGTGGGCAGATCTGGCAAGTCTCCTTTGATCGTGAAAAAATCCAAAGAATGGAAATAACAAGACATCATAACCTACCAACATGAGATTTGTTTAATTCTGGGTACACAACAGCTACACAAAGAGGACTCTATAGAGATACTGGGAATGAGATTTAACTCAAAGATGACATTGGTATATCATGTCCACGACCTGACTACAGAAGCTGCCAAAACACTGATAGCTTTATGTAGAATTGAAAGATTCTTTGACAGTGGATGCTCTAGGGTTCTCTATGATACCCAGGTGAGCTCCCATCTTGAATATGCCCCCACTTACATCCTCTGGACAAGGTTTAACACCTTACGAGCGGCCTATGCGGTTTATTTATATGTACCGCCCAGCGGGGTGTTTTTAGCCAAAATAGGGCTGTTTACGTGATCATTTTCATGCCTAAATAAGACCCAAAACGTAAAACAAGTACCTATCCCTGAAAGGGCATAAACAGAGCTTTCGAATGACACCATAACAATCCTTTTATGATGGCTAGTTTTCTTGCAATAACCGTGCAACGCGAGTGCAAAAAGCATGTAATTAGCCACTTTCCCGATACAATTCCTTATATAGCGAGTGAGAGAGGGAGGAGGGAGCTGGGATTCATGTCAGTATGTTCGCCGTGGTGGTCTGGAGCAGTCATACGCTCGCTACTCTCCTGCCACCACTTGTCTCTCTCTCTCAGCAACATTACGTGCTGAAATTGCCACTCGAGTTATGTCGAGCGCCGCCACATAGTCCAGCTTTATTTAACTCGACTTACGTGGTGAGCCGCTAATTAAGGGTTAAGAATGAACTTGCAGCCTGATTGCAACTCTTGGAGCAGAAAAAAGGCATCAGTGGCCCCAACAAAACAATCCAACATAGAAGACATGTTGCACAAAGAGGATACCACATCTACAATCAATCTCTACATGTCATTTAGGATGAGGGAGTAAGGGTTACAATAAGTTCCTTCATCAACCTTTGGCCCCTGGTTGTACCATTAGCTTGGATTGCTCTCCACCAGCTAAGGTTCAGTCCTCGATCCACAAGAATATGAAACACGTTTGTCCAGTTTCATTGTGTCAGTACTATAACCTCAACTCAAAATTTGCATAATGAAGTTGGACTTCAAGATGGGAAGGGGTCACATCCAACCCTTAGTTCTAGTAATGTCGGAGCTATACAGTATATACACGTCCTAGCACATACTCGCTCATACATTCAATAACTAGTGTATATAAAAAAATAGATATATACAGTATATAAATATATATATCTAATTTTGTATATACACTAGAGAGAGAGAGAGAGAGAGAGAATATACTCTTGCATGGAGTTCAATCCTTAATGGTGATGTGACGTACAGGTTTACGCCATTTGAAAGGTAAATTATTGAGATGCAACCAGACCATTCCTTTTACTGCAAGCTCACTTCTATTGCAGCATTTTTCGTTCAGTTTCTCGGTTGGCAATACAAAGATTCTTCGTTTTTATATTCTTCTTGTTTTGGCCTCACTAACTCGCACATTTGTATCTTTCTCTTTATCTATCTACCTTTATTTATCTATCAATATATCTCTCTTGCCTTACTCCCCTTTATCTGTCATTCCGTCTGTATATATATATATATATATATATATATATATATATATATATATATATATATATATGTGTGTGTGTGTGTGTTTCCCTACTGTTCAGTGTTCAGGGTTTTCCAATAAGCCAGCCGACATCGCCAGTAAATAAATAAATATATGCCCTTCATACATTTATAATTTCATCGGGTGTAGAGATTAATATGCTCCCCCATGTTTAAGGAGGAAGGGTTGGGTTTTCTGGCCCCCCTTCTCTCTTTCGTGCTTAGCCCCATTAGTTTTCAAAATGTTAAAATGTTCGGCACATTAGTTTGATGATTATAACACCTTTCGCCCCATTTTGTTGTGAATTTTAAGACCTTTCGTGCCATTTAGGTGTCGATTATTTCCTGGCGAGTGAAAACGAGCTTGTAATTTTTTGAGTAACCAGCTTTCGGCCGGAACATTTTTCTACCGATAAATGTACAAATATATCTTGAAGTGGGGTTTAGGGGGGTTGTTTATTTTAGCTTGATGGAGTTCTAGCGAGGAAACTAAAAACTAAAATAATAAATCAGACCCAAAAACAACCACTAACGTACCCCCTTAAACAGATTACTGCTTCCTGTCCAAAGTAATTACCATCCCACACAGGTGCTACAGCCAATTAGTAAAATCCGCGGACCTTGGTAATGTGTTCAGTGATTTTGTGTGTAAAGACTTTGACTTATAAGTAATTTTTTTTTTTTGCATAATAAATATAGAGCTTTTTAGACTATTTAATATGAATGATATTTTATGTACACCATAAATAAAGAGGTGGAAACCATTAAATGGTGGCCACCCCTTCGGGGATCACGGCATCAGGCAATAGATAGATAGATAGAAACCATTAATGTAAATCAAGATATAAAAATCAATACTTTTACATGGCAACGGTGCGTCTGAAAACATAAATAAGTATATACAACAAGATTCGAATAAATACCAGAGCACATGTCCCGGAATTGTTATGACTTGCTGTACAGTCGCGCTAATAAGTCATGTCCCAGCTGTCATTACGTTTGACTCGCTCTGTCTACCTACCTATGCCTACCTATGTTGAGTTCGCCACTGTTAGTGGCACCGAGGAGCGCGCCGCCCCTCGTTCTGGGTGGTGATTTGGTGCAGCAGACTGTTCGATGGGGTAGCACGCTCCCCTGCGAAGATGGGCTGGTCTGGCACTTTTTTGCAGTTCGACATCGAGGGCTCTTTTGAAGTTGTCTAACGAGACGCCCCTCATGTATCTTACTCGCCGCGGTAGTTTGTTGAAGAGACGTGAGCCTCTGTGTGATAACCAGCCCTCTCTCAGAGAGCCGACAGCACCCCTGTTATTCATCCGGGGGATATCGTATTCCCAGCCTCTCCTATCACTGAATTTCATGACTATCAGGGTATGTAGGTTTGGTACTAACCCCTCTGCGATTTTCCATTTGTATATTATTAGGTAACGTTCTCTTCTACGTTCCAGCGAGTACAGTTTCAGTGTTCTTAAACGCTCCCAATAGTGCAGCTGTTTTACTGAACTTATATGCGAAGTGAAATTCCTTTGTATACTCTATAAGTAATTTATTTCACATGCTTTGTATGGGGATGTTAATACGCTACAGTATTCAAGCTGCGGTAGCGCTAGAGATTTGAAGAGCGTTATCATAGGTAATTCACCGCGTGTTTTAAATGTACACAGAATCAGCGACGGCGAATCGCCGTCAGTAATATACTTTCCTTGTAACTGGTTGTACAAGCCTGTACCTGGTACCACGACCGTTTGAGCACTGCTCTCGTTATGGCAACACTTCTCAGCTTATATAAGACCCCCTGAAGGGTGAGAGAGCCAGTCTTCTCTCATCTCTTGAGGTGGAAAGGTGTTCTCTCCTGCCATTTTGGCTACAGTGCTGGGGACTGCAGGGCTTTTATTACTGTATACTATGGTAGAGTACGGGTTAACAACATTATTATCTCTGTATCGTATTAATTGGAATTTTTCTTCATTGAATTGCATGTTGTTTTCCCTGGTCCACTGGAACACTACATTTATGTCTTCTTGCAGCAGGCCCGTGTCCTTCTTGTGTGTTTACTATCTTGCTTTTTATTTTATTTTTTATTTATTTTTTCTTTGTGACTGAGGGAGGCAAAAGGCAGAACTGCCTATAGTGAGTGCCTCCCCCATAGTTGAAAGAGTGACAGGGCCAAAATCAAGGGACGTTCGAGCCAAAATGCTTGGACACACAGAGTTTGAAGCAATTTAAGTCATAGGAAGAGGGAAAGAGTGATTCTGGGAGAGAGTTCCAGAGCTCAGCTGTTGAGTAGAAGAAATATGAGAGTAGCGTTTCACTCTTGGGTTGGAGAGTTGCACAGAGTAGGGGTGGGATTGAGTAGCAAGACAGGTACCACGTGCCCTACGCAAAGGAGGTGGTATACACTGGGAAAGCTCTGAGGAACACTGATTATTATAGTAGCGATAGAATAGCGAGAGATGCAACATTGCGGCGGAGAGAGAGATTGCAGAGAGTTGGTGAGTAGACAGGAGTTAATGATACGAAAGGCCTTCCTTTCAACTTTGTCTAGGAGAGTGGTGTGAGAGGAACCTCCCCACACATGTGAACAATACTCAATACAAGGAAGGACGCACTATGCCCCTGTACAGAGCAAGAAGCTGTGCAGGGGTAAAGAACCCCCTAAGGCAGTTGAGCACACCCAGCTTCTGGGAGGCTGCCTTAGCAAGAATGGTAATATGGTCCTTCCATATGAGAGCAGAAGAAAAAGAGACACCAAGAATATTGAGAGAAGATGAAGGAATGATTTTTGTATTGAAGAATAGGGGATAGTCCACTGGGAGTTCCTTACGGGTAGATAGATGGAGAAATTGGATTTTGGAAGCATTGAAGGTAACAAGATTTTTTCTGCCCCAATTGGAGATAGTATTTAGATCAGAATTTAAGAGTTCTATGGCTTCATTACGTTTGTCGTTGAGGGATTGCTGGCTGGGGCGTTCTGAAAAACTAATGGAGTAGTGTAAGGTTGAGTCGTCTGCGTATGAATGGATGGGAATTGAGGTACAGTTGGGAAGATCATTTATAAAAATTAGAAAGAGAATAGGAGAGAGGACAGAGCACTGAGGAACACCGGAGTTTATAGGGTGAGGAAGTGAACGATGGCCGTCCACAACCGCGGCTATGGAAACGGCCGGAAAGGAAATTAGAGACAAAGGCACAGATGGAGGGATAGAAACTGAAGGATGGTAGTTTAGAAATTAAAGATTTGTGCCAGACTCTATCGAAGGCTTTCAATATGTCTAGTGCAATAGAAAAAGTCTCACCGAAATAAATAATAAAGTAAGGAAAGGAGGACAAAAGAGGGAAGAGTCAGTGAAAGATGCAAATGGAGAATTAATAGTGGAACCAGTTTAAGTGAGGAAAAGATATGCCGAGTATTTTGAATCTTTGTTAAATGCAAGAGATGGAAGAGAAACAGTGATTGAAGCAGAGGTGGATGGAGATAGGTTACCCAGGCCACCCAGGTGGCAGGGAATGAATGAAAGGATTGAGGAAAATGAGGTGAAAGAAGCAGTGAAACAAATGAGAGCGGGAAAAGCAGAAGGTTTGGATGGTATTGCTGTGGAGTGTATAAAGAAGGGTGGAGATGTGATATTAGATTGGTTGGTGAGACTTTTCAATGTGTGCTTTGCTGTGTCAATGGTACCAATAGACTGGAAGAGTGCATTTATTGTGCCTTGTACAAGGGAAGGGAGATCGGCAGGAGTGTTCAAGTTATAGAGGTATTAGTTTATTGTAAGTGGTTGGAAAGCTGTATGGCAGGTTGTTGATAGAGAGGATAATAAAGTGTACGGAAGTTGCAATAGGAGAAGAACAGTGCGGTTTTAGGAGGGGAAGAGGGTGCGTGGATCAGATGTTTGCAGTAAGACAGTTATGCGAGAAGTATTTAGAGAAGCATAAGGAGATATTTTGGGCTTTTATGGACTTGGAAAAAGCATATGATCGTGTGGACCGTGAAGCAATGTGGAAGGTGTTAAGGATTTATGAAATAGGAGGAAATTTGTTAGAAGCAGTTAAGAGTTTTTATGAAGGGAGCAGAGCATGTGTGAGAGTAGGAAATGGTGAGTTGAGTGAATGGTTTGAGGTAAAGGTAGGTTTGCGACAGGGTTGTGTAATGTCACCATGGCTGTTTAATATGTTTATGGATGGTGTGGTGAGGGAGGTGAAAAGGAGAACTATGGGAAGAGGATTGGGTTTAGTAGGAAAGAATGGTAGAGATTGGGAGTTGAATCAGTTACTGTTCGCTGATGACACAGCATTGGTGGCGGATTCTGAGGAGAAACTGCAGCGGGTAGTCAAAGAGTTTGGTGTGGTTTGTGGAAGGAGGAAACTGAAGGTGAACGTCAATAAAAGTAAAGTAATGGCGTGTAATAGGGGAGAGCATAGGGTGAATCTAGATGTGAGGCTGGATGGGGAAATATTGGAACAAGTAGAGTGTTTTAAATATCTAGGAGGAACGATAAGCAGGAGTGAAGGTATGGAAATGGAGGTAAAACAGAGAGTGTGTGAAGGAAGGAAGGTTTTCGGAGCAATGGGAAGTATGTGGAAGACGAGAAATCTCGGAGTGAATGTAAAAAGTGCACTGTATCAAGGGGCAGCAGGAACATTTGTCAGCCAGAGTGGACAGAAGGGTGCTGAGCTGGTATGGTCATGTTGAACGAATGGGAGATGAAAGTGAAAGACTTACAAAGAGAATATGTGAGTCAGGTACAAGGGGAGATAGAAGGGCAGGAAGACCCCCATTGAGATGGAGAGACTGTGTAAGAAAAGCTTTGGATGATAGAGAAATGACTATAGATCAGGCAGGGGAAGTGGTGGTGGACAGGAGTGAATGGAGAATGCTTGTGAATAGTTGAGTGAACACATGGTCATTTGGAGTAAGGGGTCGGCCGCAAGTTGGACTAGATAATAGTCCATCAGGCGCCTGGCCCGGGGAGACGATTAATATGAAGGGTGCACCTGGAAGTGTGGTGGGAGGGCTTGTGGCTTTGCCTCCGCTGCATGTCTGCCTGCCGAGATCGGAACCTCTCCGGGTGGTCGGGGGCCGGGGGAGTGCTGGAGCGACCTGGGTGACCCTGGTCTCTGGGTCTTCTCCTGGGTGACCTAGATGTGTGTGAATTTGTGTTTTTTATCTGTGTATATTCGTTGTTTTATGTTGTTTTTGTGTTTTCCCTGTTCTTGCTCTGTCTTGAGTCGATTACCCCCAAAATGGGGATTGGGCCTGAGCATATAGATAGATAGATAGATAGTGCAATAGAAAAAGTCTCACCGAAGTCCCGAAAGGAGGATGACCAAGAGTTAGTAAGATATGAAAGAAAATCACCAGTAGAGTGACCCGTAAGGAAGCCATACTGGCGATCTCAGAGCAGATTATGAGAAGAGAAATTCTTAAGAAATTTGGAAACAAGAATAGTTTCAAAAACTTTAGAGATACAAGAGATGAGAGAAATTGGACGATAGTTGGAGGGTTGAGAGCGGTCACCCTTGTTTGGGACAGGTTGAATGTGAGCAAACTTCCAGCATGAAGGGAAGACATTAGAGGATAGACAGAGATGAAAGAGTTTGCCTAGGCAGGGAGTCAGCATGGAAGCACAGTTTTTGAGAACAACAGGAGGAACACCGTCCGGACCGTACGCCTTCTTAGTATTAAGCCCAGAGAGGGTAGAAAGTACATCTTTAGAAGAGATTGGGATATTAGGCATAAGTAAGAGAGAGGAGGGTGGAGAGGGAAGAATAGCACCGGAATCATCCAAGGTGGAGTTTCTAGCAAAAGTTTGAGCAAAGAGTTCAGCTTTGTCAGAGGAAGAAGTGATGGTTGTGCCATCAGAGTGGGAAAGGGAAGGGAAAGACGAGGAAGCAAAATTGTTGGAGAGGTTTTTGGCTAGATGCCAGAAAGCTTGGGAAGAGCTAGAGTTGGATAGTTCAGTGCATTTATTATTGATGACAGAGTGTTTGGCAAGTCGAAGAACAGATTTGGCTTGATTCCAAGCAGAAACACAGGAAGAATGAGAGTCTTGAGTTTTAAGGAGTCGGTAACGTTTGAATGCTTCCTCCTTATTGCGGACAGCAGTAGAACAGGCGTGAGTAAACCAAGATTTTTTAGCATTAGTCTGAGAGAAAGAGAATGGAATGTATGCTTCCATGCCCGATAGGATTACCTCGGTAATGCGTTCAGCACTCTCCGAGGGTCCCCGGCCACGGAAGCAGAAATAATTCCATGGGAAATCAAAGAAGTACTGCCAGAGAGCCTCCCAGTCAGCAGCGCCAAAGAGCCACAAGCGCCACCGGCTAGGAGGATCGGGTGGCCGTACTGGAGAGATAGTACAGGTGACAGAGATAAGGTTATGGTCGGAGGAGCCCAAAGGAGAGAAAAGATCGACAGTATAAGAAGAAGGGTTAGAAGTTAGAAACAAGTCAAGAATGTTGGGCCAATCTCCGAGGTGATCCGGGATACGGGTGGGTTGCTGAACTAACTGCTCTAGGTCATTTAGGATAGAAAAGACGTAGGCTTGTTCACCAGGTTGGTCAGTAGTGTGAGAGGAGAGCCATTGGCGGTGGTGAACGTTGAAATCTCCTAAGATGGAGATTTCTGAGAAAGGAGAAATGGATAGAATGTGTTCCACTGTAGAGTTTAGATAGTCAAAGAATTTGGGAAAGTTGGTTGAGTTAGGGGAAAGATAGACAGCACAGAAATATTTAGTAAGAGAATGACAGGAAAGTTTGAGCCATAAAGTTGAGAATTCAGAGGAGTCGAAATCGGGAACACGAGAGCAAGTGAGTTTGGTGTGCACATATACACAAATCTGCCTTTGGCTTTGAAACTAGGATAGAGAAAGTAGGAGGGCACAGAGAAGGGGCTGCTGGAGGGGCTGCTACAGACACCTGAGTTTCGGTGAGGAAGAGAAGATCAGGTTTGTAGGAGGAGAGATGGTGTTCAACAGAGTGAAAGTTAGAGGAAAGTCCGCGAATGTTGCAGAAATTAATAGAAACAGTATCAGGCCGAGGTCCAGGTAATTGTGTGGGGTCGTCAGGGGATGGTCGGGCGGGTGTGGGGGCATTTATGGTCCCCCCCCCCCCCCCTTGGGGACTCCGATGCTGGGCTAAAATTCATAATTTTTGTTTAATTTTGGTGTGAAGGAATTAAGTGTGGTGTGCATGTTTAGTGTAGTGAAGTGGATAGGAGGAGGTGTTTGTGAGAGCTTAGTTTTGTGTCATCAGCAAAAGAAGACACTGTAATGTGTCTGGTGTTGGCATCTATGTCGTTAATTAGAATGAGGAAAAGAAGGGGCCCTAGCACTGTTCCTTGGGGCCCTGAGTTTTTGCCATCCGAAGGCTCAGATGTGACTTGATTTACTGCTACTGATTGTTTCCGGTTGGTTTACGAGGAAATTGTATATCCACCGTCCGATTTTCCCAGTTATACCTTTCGCTTTTAGTTTGTGGGCTATTATACCATGGTCACATTTATCAAATGCCTTAGCAAAATCGGTGTAAATGACATCCACGTTTTTCTTTTCTTCTTGCTCTTTAAGAATTTTGTCATAATGTTCCAATAGTTGTGAGAGACATAATTTCTTCCCGCTCTGAACCCATGTTTACCGGTGTTGTGTAGTTCATTTGCCTCCATGAATGCTGAGATTTTGCTTCGCAGGACTCGTTCGAAAACTTTAATGATGTGGGAAGTTAGAGCTACCGGGCGGTAATTTTTTGGTAGTGCTTTACTCCCTCCTTTATGCATTGGGGCAATTATTGCGTTTTTCAAGCTATCTGGTATTTCACCAGTGTTTAGACTCCTTCTCCACATTATAGCCAGGGGTTTTTGAGAGGTTTTCTTTACATTTCTTCATAAGGATCGAATTCCATGAGTCCGGGCCTGGTGCCGAGTGTGATGGCATGTTGGAAATGGTCTCTGCTATATCTTTTGGACCGGAATCAATATCCAGCATTTGGGGGGTTTCCGTGGTGCTGTATTAATGTCTGTCAGATGTTGAATAGGATGGTTAAGTGTAGGAACCTGTTTGTATATTTCACTCGATATGAAGAAATGAAGCTTAGATATTGCTGATACCAAAATTATTGATCAAAGCATACTTGGTGCCGAGACATCACTTATTAGTGCGACTGTACTTTTGCCTGTACTTTTGACTGAATACACTGGTTCCTTCCATTTTTAAGGGGGATTGCTTGTTTTTTTGTTTTTTTACGTTTATCTCCCTCGTGTTTAGCCCCATTATTTGTTTTATATTTTAAGACGTTCGGCCCATTAGTTTGGCGATTTTAAGACCTTTCGCATAATTTCGTTGTCAATTTTAAAACCTTTCGTGCCATTTAGATGTCGGATTTTTGAGGTGAGCGACAGCGAGACTGTCAGTTTAAGAGGAACCGTCCTTTAGTTTGGCAATTTTGAGAGCTTTCACCCCATTATTTTGTCAATATTTAGACCTTTTGTGCCATTTAGGTGTCGATTTTTTCTTTTCAAACGATAACGAGCCTGTAATTTAGGTGGAACCTGCCTTTGGCCGGGACATTTTTCTACCGAAAATTTTACAAATATATCTAAGAGGGAGATATTGGGGATGTTTTACTAAGCTTGATGTAGGTCTAGTAAGGAGACTAACTAATTAAATAAATAAATTAATAAATAAATCGACCAATATATAAACCCTTCCCTTCTTAAATTCTTGGCGCCCACATATCTATTTTATTAAGTTATCTCTTTGGCACCCACAGACCTATTTTATTAGTTATCCCTTTGGCGCCAATAAACCTATCTTAGTAAGTTATCTCTTTGGCGCCAACATACCTATTTTATTAAGTTATACCTGTGGTGCCAACAGACCTATTTTATTTAGTTATCCCTTTGATGCCAACAGACCTACAATATTTTATTAAGTTATGCCTTTGGTGCCCAGATAACTATTTTATTAAGTTATCCCTTTGGCGCCATCAGATCTATTTTATTAAGTTATCCCTTTGGTGCCAACAAACCTATTTTATTAAGTTATCCCTTTGGCGCCAACAGACCTATTTTATTAAGTTATCCCTTTGGTGCCAACAGATCTATTTTATTAAGTTATTCCTTTGGTGCCAACAGACCTATTTTATTAAGTTATCCCTTTGGCGCCAACAGACCTATTATATTTAATTACCCCTTTGGCGCCAACAGACCTACTTTATTTAGTTATCCCTTTGGCACCCACAGACCTATTATATTTAATTACCCCTTTGCCTCCATCAGACCTATTTTATGTATCTTAAGCTTAACTGTGACGTCTTATTATTATATTTCAGTTACATTTAGACGATTTTAAGAAGCTTGCGAAAGATGTATGGTAGCTAAACGGGTTAATTGAGATAGTCTGTATCCCTTCATTGGTAGACGTATTTCCTAAGATGAAAAACATCGTCTAATAGTTGGCAGAATATAATGAAAAGGATGTCACCGGTACGGCAAGGATAAATATATAGTCTAAAAATGGCCACAATATAATGAAAAATACTACAAGGTTAATTTTTTGGCTATATTTTGTAACGTTGCCAGCAGCGCGCATACTCGCTCCTAATATCTTTGTACTCAGAAGCTTTGGCTTTTACTATTATATGATTTTTGCATCTTTGCCCATTAGGCTTTGTCAGTACACAATTATTACATGGTATGTTCAGCAATATATTATCCTTTAAATTCATGTTAGTTTTCTTTCCTCAAGCCAATATTGTCTTCATTCTCATAGGAACAAAAAAATGAAATAAAATGGCACCTATATCTATATATACGGTAATCTATTATATATATATATATATATAATATATATATATATATATTATATATACCGGTATATATATATATATATATATATATATATATATATATACTGTATATATATATATATATATATATATATATATATATATATATATATATATATATATATTAAGGTAAAATCACAAATACATGTGATCAAATTATGTTGTAAAACTCGCTAGTTAGCAGCTCACAGATGATTTAGGACGGGTATTTAACCCTCACTCTCCCCTGTTTTCTTGTATTACCCTGAAGATGTCTTGAGAGAATAGACGAAAGCTTGGTGTTCCATTGTTTCAATTTTCCTAGCGAGTTTTACTACATATACAGTATATATACATATATTTATACAGGGTGTCCCAGGAGGAAAGGTCATAACTTTGGGAAATGATAACACTAGGTATTCTAAACCTAAAACGTTCTATAATACATATTCCCAATCTCAACCAGAATTGATATATTGCATATTTAAAATTATATTTTCTTATGTATTTCCCCATAAGAGAACAGAACAGAACCCAATCAAAGTATGCTTCACCAATACCAATGCCCGTGGTATCCGATACAAATTCTCAGTCTTGGAAATCATTTCATATACTAAAAATCACCATATAATAGGAATAACAGAATCCTGGCTCAACATCGAGGATAGAGATTTCGTAGCTGAATCTTCTCTGACAGGCTATAATACGTTCGAATGTTGTAGAAAAGACCAAAATGGAGGTGGTGTTTTACTATATGTCATAAAAGGTCTTAATCCTGTACTTGCCTCCTATTAGACAATAAATCATACTGATGCAATTTATTTTAATTTACAAAATAAATCACATGACAAGGTAACATTGGGACTAATTTAAAGACCCCCAGCCCAACCATCAACTATCGATTTGGAATTATATGACCAAATAGTAGAGATAAGTAACAAGCAAAATGCGGTAATTCTTGGTGATTTCAATTTGCCAATGCCAGAGATCTTGACCTGTATGTGAGGTTATGGGTTTTCCCCATTTAACACCACACTGGCCACAAAAGAGGTCTTGCAACCTGGCAACAACTGTCACCCAGGATCTGTCTAGGTAGACATCCATCCACCAGTAGACGATGTTACACAAGCTACCCCTATACCAGTGAAGTATAGAAGTTATATGATTTCCCACGGACTGGGAGCTGCCTCTATACTTCACTGGTAGGGGGTAACTTGTGTAAAGTCGTCTACTGATGGATGGATGTCTACCTAGACAGATCCTGGGTGACAGTTGTTGCCAGGTTGCAAGACCTCTTTTGTGACCAGTGTGGTGTAGTGGTTAGCACGAGTGTCTGTTGATCGCAAGGTCCAGGGTTCAAATCCCGGGTGGGTTGTGTGAGTTTTTTCTCAAATGGCATTACTTGATTTAAAGGCTAACAACCTAACCTAACCTAACCTAGTATGATATTAAAACGAAAGTGACCCATTTATAATACCAGAAACCAATAAGTCTCTCTCTCTCTCTCTCTTTGGCTACCGTGTGTTATATCGGATCATTCTGGTAACAATAAGTGTGGTCTAAGCTCTCCGAACCTACCGCAAGCAGGCAGGCAGGGGAGGAACCTCGACTTTCAGAACTGCCAGAAAAAAACACCGATTCAGCCGGAGAGATAAAAAAAGACGATCCTTATTTGACTTGGTAATATACCGAGGGGAGGAATCTATTAGGGAAGGTAAGTGGAGCATGAGGCTCAGCGGCCAGACCAGACCAGATGGCTGGAGTAAAATAGGAAAGAAGAGTAATTGGACAGAGGAAAAACAAACTGAGAAGTGAGAAGTACAGTAGAAGACTAAACGTTCTCGGGTTCAACCAAGTTGCTTCATTGTAGACCAGACCAGACCAGATGGCTGGAGTAAAGTAGGAAAGAAGAGCAATTGGACAGAGGAAGAACAAGCGGAGAAGTGAGAAGTACAGGGTTGCAAGGAGTATTTTTATATTATAATACTGAGATGGAGCAGTATATTTTTAGCTTAAAAACTCGTAGAGGGCTGCTCATGGGCTGCATAATATGCGGGGGCTGTGTGGTAATTTATGGGTTACTAGGAAGGATTATTTGAGTAATTTGATATGATCCTAGCTATAACCTCTTCTATACCAGCGACGTGTTTTATATTTTATTGTAGCTATACTTTAGACGATTTGGTGCAGTTTAAGAATGATCTGGGGTAGTAAAAAAGGGTTAAGTGCGATAGTTGGAAGCCAGTTAATTGCAGGAGTCCCTTTTTAAGCTGAAACAAATCGTCTAATTGTATCCATAATAAAGTTAAGGGGAGGCAAACCGTTTTTCTGGACACCCTTCTCCCTCATGTTTAGCCCCACTAGTTTTGAGATTATAAGGCGTTCGGTCCATTAGTTTGGCGATTTTAAGACCTTTCGCCCCATCTCGTTGTCAATTGTAAGACCTTTCGTGCCATTTAGGTGTCGATTATATCCTGGAGAGCGAAAGCGAGCCTCTAATTTTAAGATAAACAACCGAAAAAATGTACACATTTATCTTGAAGGGGGGTCTCGGGGGGTCTAGGGGGTGTTTTTCTAAGTTTGATGGAGGTCTAGGGAGGAAACTAAAAACATATATGAATAAATGAATTAATAGACCAAACAAACGGTCAGTCTCCCCTTAAATGGCCGGCACCGGTACTGAACGGGTTATAACTACCAAGAGTGGGGCTGTTGACGCTATGAGATAGAAAAAAAAAAAAAAAAAAAAAAAAAAAAAATAAAATAGAATAAAATAGAAAATAAAAATAAAAGTAGAAACAATGGGAATTGGGCCTGAGCATATAGATAGCTAAGATAGAAGATATTTCCACTCTTGCATGGTGTGGGGAAGTACAGGGTAACCTAAATATTATGTCAGTGGTTGTCTGATACGTGTGGTGTTGTTATCTGCTTCGCGTAGATTGCACATTAAGGGGAGGCTGGCCGTTTGTTTGGTCTATTAATTAATTTATTCATATATTTATTTAGTTTCCTCCCTAGACCTCCATATCAAACTGAGAAAAACACCCCCTAGACTCCCCCTTCAAGAAAAATTTGTACATTTTTCAGTAGAAATATTTCCCAGCCAGAGGCCGGTTCCTCTTAAAATTGCAGGCTCGCTATCGCTCGCCAGGAAATAATCGACACCTAAATGGCACGAAAGGTCTTAAAATTGACAACGAAATTGGGCGAAAGATGTTTAAATCGCCAAACTAATGGGCCGAACGTCTTATAATCTCAAAACTAATGGGGCTAAACATTAGGGAGAAGGGGTCCAGAAAAACGGTCTGTCTCCCCTTAACCTCTAATGTACCGGCGATGTCTGTTTAATTTCATTCTAGCTATATTTAGACGATTGTATGCAGTTAAAACAGGATCTGTGGTAGTACAAATGGTTATGTAAAATAGTTAATAGTTTAGAAGCCTGGTAAGGGCTGGAGGCGCTTTTGAAACTGAATAACATCGCCAAATAGCAGCCAAAATAAAGTACAAAAGACGTCACCGGTACAGAAGGGGTTAAAGGTTATACTATTATGGCCGACACATTACCTCCCTAAGTTTCTACACAAGAACCCTAGAGCTCTGTTGGCTTTTACCCAGATACTGCTCACATGTGCGTCCTTGTATTGAGTATTGTTCACATGTGTGGGGAGGATCCTCTCGCACAGCACTTCTAGACAAAGTAGAAAGGAAAGCATTTCGTATCATTAACTCCATTCGACTCACCGCGTCTCTGGATTCTCTCTCTCTCTCTTCGCCGCAATGTTGCATCTCTCTCACTATTCTATCGGTATTACAATAATCAGTGTTCCTCAGAGCTCCCTCAGTGTTTACCACCTCCTCTACGTAGGGTACGTAGTGCCCGTCTTGCAACACAATCCCACCCCTACTCTCCAACTCAAGAGTGAAACGATACTCCCAATCTTTCTTCTATTCAACAGCTGATCTTTGGAACTCTATCCCTGAATCCACCTTTCCCTCATCTATCTATCTATCTATTGCCTGACGCCGTGATCTCCGAAGGGGTGGCCACAAACGAACCGCCCCCATGCATATCTGTCCCCAGTCAGTCGACACCCCTCCTCCCAACCATATTAATGTCGATATTAATGTTGATGGTTACTGAGCGGTGATCGCTTGAACTAAATTCATCGCCTACCACGACTGGGTTTACTAAATCATCTTTCGTTGCGAGGATAAGATCAAGAATATTGTTGCCACACGTGGGGGAGTGGACAAACTGACATAGTGACCTTTCCACTAAGTTATGTGACGCATGTCCAGTGTGAGCATGCTGTACAGAACGCCTAGTCATGCCCCACTCTCGCTAGGATCGTCAGGGCAGGAACTTTGGCTGTAGTCTATGTAGAGTTTCCTAACTTAGTTCATGTGAGCCGTTGTACTATAAGTAATATGAATATGTATTTTGTTTTCATCTGAGTCAACGAGTTCTATTTTATATCATTAGTTATAAGTATTGTGTGTAAAACTTATTTGTAATGATGGGAGAGGCAGCCACAGTTGGGGGTCAGTGGGTGCGCCATGCGGGAGGTGGGCCTAACTCACTAGCACTCCCCCCCTCCCCCTCCCCTCAGTGCTAGGAAAGCCTTTGTCTATCCCAGAGGAGAGAGAGAAATTACGTAATGATTGTCAGTGGGCGGTCCTTAGTAGTTCACGTTGGGCTCACTAGAGGGCCGGGTATAAAAAGGGAAGTCTAGCCATTTTTTCTTCAGAACTCATTAGGCAGAGCGACTTCTCATTTCCCTTGCTAACTACATATATTCTTCTGACTGATGTGAACTTTCTCTACTACCTTACATTCTTATCTCCTCTTTTCCCTACCCTTTTTAACTTCCATGGTCCCGTTGGTGCAGAGCTAGTCAGCCAACGTATTATCGCTTGAGTTCTCACGAGATACATGCCTATTAGATAGCCTATTTTGGAAGGGTTAACTTAGAATAGGATTGATTTATGTTTGTTGCACTTGTATATGCATTTCCCTGTGTGTTATTATTATTATTCCTGTTTTCTGCTAGTCTAGGTAATACTAGACTGGGGTAAGGCTTTTCTGTGTTACGAGTTGTTGTTTGATGCAGTGGTTAAGCGATAAACCTGCATACTCGTTTCGGTTCAGTGAAGCCTAGGTTGTCTTAGCGGCTGACTGTGTTGAGTTAATAATTTACAGTGATTGAGGGCAAGAGCCTAACCACCCTGTATTTTATTAACAGTTTGTTTTTACTTTGTCAAGGAGCCGGGAGAAAACCAGATACAAGGGATCTGGATTTCTCAAAGTGCACTTGTTAGTTTTAACGTAATACTTTAAACAGTTGTGAGGACTTCGCTAGGCTACGAGCCGTTTTTGCTCAGTCACTGCTACCTTTTGCCCACAGTACCCCAGCTAGACTTTACTCGATTAGTAGATACAGAATAGTATTGAAGCTTTCCTTATGTATGATATTGTTTATGCACTATTGATTTCATGTGTTGCACGCTTGGCTACTTTAGTGATTAGTGGCCCACGAGCACAATCCGAGTAGGCTATTGCCGTTGCATTTGCGGAGTACTTCTTTTTAATGTTTGCCATTTACTATTGCATATTCTTTTAATTATTCTTATGCCAATTTAAACCTTTAATAGTATTTAATTGCCAGTGTTTTGCTTATTGAATTGCTGTTCAAAATCCGATACGTACTTCTTACGAGCATCCGAGAAGCATCTAACTTTTTTCAGAAGATTCCTTGCTCGATGCTTAAGGACTATTAATTAACGTAACGTAATAGTGCCGATCCGAAGTAGAGGGTGGAGGACTTCTTAAGTTCTTAGTCAAGGGTGGATTACTTCGGCTTCGGCCAACACTATTCTTTGGTGTTGTTGTTTCTTACTTCTTTGTTTGATTGTTGACCAGACTAGATAATTCCTGTCTCTTTATTAGTCTGTTGTTGAACACTAGTACCGAGTTCTTGTATACCCCGTTATAGCAGATTGAACTCTGGAGGGTATTGGTGTTTTTTGTTCGGCTGGCAGTACTCAGGGGTTGGGATCGTGTGTTTCCGTTGTGGCAGCGAGCCGTATTCGAGTCCTGATTGAGAGCCCTTGTGTACCCGAGTGCCAGGTCGTAACAGTTAGTATAACCCCCCCGGGATTCGAACCCTGGACCTTGCGATCAATAGGCACTCGTGCTAACCACTGTAAGAGGTTAAGTTGGTAGGTTTGGCTAATACAAAACTAAATTGCACCAATGCTTAATATTACAAAACATGAACTATGAAGGAAAACTAGGGAATTAAAACATACTCAATGTAAAGATCGACTTGGAGCCATTGCTAGAATTTTACAGAGAGAGAGAGAGTCATGGACGCTAGGAGGAGGAGTAGGGGCACGGGTTGGTTGGAGATAAGTTACTGGAGGAAAATAGAAGATAGTGTAGTGCAGGGGTTGGTATACACTGTTGGACTATACCATACTATATAAGGTGAGATTTTCACTTGGGTTTTTTTTTTCTGGACCCCCTTCTCCCTCATGTTTAGTCTCATTAGCTTTGATATATTAAGACGTTCTCATTAGTTAGGCGAAATTAAGACTTTTCGTCTTAATTTTGTCAATTTTAAGACCTTACGTGTCATTTAGGTGTCTATTTTTTTCGCGGCGAGTCATAAGAATTCGTGGACCCCTTACGTTTGTGTGTGAGGAATTATAACTATCTGGATTGATTTGTGCATGGAACTTGCTTGTCAATAAAAAGAAAATGACAATACAAAAAACGTCCTCCAAGACATCCCTTCCAGATATATTTGTAAATTTTTCGGTAGGCAAATGTTCCGGCCGAAGGCCGGTTCCTACTAGATTACAGGCTCGCCAGGAAAAAAAATACACCTAAATGACAAAAAAGGTCTTGGTATTAACATAGAAATGAGGCGAATGGTATTACAATTAGTAAACTATTATGGCAAACGTTTTAAGATCTCATAACTGATGAGGCTACGCATGAGGGAGAAGGGGGCCCTGATAATACAAATAACTCCCTTTTAAGACCACGCTTTACGTCCCCGAGTGTACAGTAAAGTTCATTATTCGATAGACACTTGTATCAAACTGTACCCAACGCAAATGGAACAACATTAAAGCCCCCGTCACACTTAAGGGGAGATGGGCTTATTTATATGCTTAGTGTTTATATATGTTTATTTTGTTTGTATTTTATAGTTTCCTCCCTAGACCTCTATCAAGTTGTAAAAAACACCCCTTAGACCCCCCTTCAAGATAAATTTATAAAAACAAATCCTAGACAAATGTCCCGGTCGCAGGCCGGTTACTCTTAAAATTACAGGCTGGCTATCGCTCGCCAGGAAAAAATTGACTCCTAAATGGCACGGAAGGTCTGAATATTGACAAAGAAATGGGGCATAACATCTTAAGATCGGCAAACAAATAGGCCGAACGTCTTAAAATCTAAAAACAATTGGGGCTAAACACGAGGGAGAAGGGTTGCCAGAAAAAACAGCCCATCTCCCCTTAAACGATATATTTTATCCCGACTGCCCCAGATTATGCCAACAATAAATTGGTAGCAGTCGGGATAATATCATATTTTGGTCCCGACGGCCCCCGACTTTGCGATCTTCCAAGCCGGGGTAGTCGGGATAAAAAAATCGTGTATGTGTGACTTGTGGTTCAAATGCTTCAGTTGTAGGCTTCACGTGATTCGAGATAGTAACCCCTTCTGTACCGGCAACGTCCCTTTAACTTTATTCTGGCTACTATTAGACGATTAATTCAGTTTATAAAGGGCCTCCAACAATTAACAGGCTTTGAACCATCTCAATTAAGGGGGGTGACCTGCTTTTTGTTATTTCTGTCCTTTTCTCTCTTTTTCTGGCTTGTATCCATTAGGCCCCATTCAGCTAACTATTTTAAGACGTTTATCCCCATCTAGGTGTCGATTTCTTCCTGGCGAGCGTTAGCGAGCAAGCATTATATGAAGAAATCCGGCTTCGCCGGAGACATATTTCTATCAAAAAATGTACAAATTTAGCCTGCTGTCAAACAAAAATAAAAAATATGCTGGCTCGCTACCGCTCACCAGTACAAAAATTGACCTGGATGGGGATAAACGTCTTAAAACAGTAGGCTGAATGGGGCCAAATGGATACAAGCCAGAGAAAGATAGAAAAGGACAGAACAAAATCAGGTCACCCCCCTTAACCCTTTTTACTACCACAGATCCAGTTTAAACTGCACACACTCGTCTCAATATAGCTAGAATATAATTTAAACAAACGTCTCAAGTACGGAAAGGGCTAACATGTCCAGGGAATAGTAACCGAAGCTACTGTATCACCGTATCACACCACGCTACTTCTGATTGACTCCCTACATACAAACAATACAGATCCGTTGTACGCTCGGACGCCATAGTCTCTAGCCCACTCATAAATATTCATGAACTTCACCTATTTTGAATTATGGAAGTATATCCCTGGAAACATTTCTATAAATAGACTCTCCCATACATCAACTACAAAACTATCTATAATATATATTGAAAAGCAAGTTCTATCTAAAATGTATTATAGATAGTTATAATTGCATGTAGAACAACATAGGAGGTCCACGAATTGTTATGAGTGGGCAAGAAACTATAACTGGGGATTGGGTCTGAGCCATAGACTCCTCTTGTCTGAGCATATAGAATAGAATAGAATAGAATAGAATCTATGGCCGAGTGTACTATCAACAACAAAAGTTCGTTCCCCCAACCTGCCACTCTGTGAATCCGAATCACCTGGGGGTCGAAAAACGAAGCATTTATTGGGTGTAAATGACACTTTTTCAGATGCTTCGTTTGTCGACCCCCAGGTGTTTCAGATTCACTCAGTGGCTGGTTTAGTTGGGGGAACGAACTGTTGTCGTTCATTGTACAGAACAGTCAAGAGCATTAACCCCATTATGTATACCGGTGCCGTCTTTTAAATTGTACTCTGCCTATATATAATTAGACAATTTGGTGAAGTTTAAGAAGGATCTGTGATAGTAAGAAGGGTTAAGTGAGATAGTACGAAGCCTGTTTATTGTTGGAGGCCATTTCTAAACTAAACAAATTGTCTAATAGTAGCCAAAATGCAGATACAAGGACGGCATCGGTACTGAAAGGGTAAATGGCGACGCACCCATTAATATCAGTATCGAACACAAACGAGACAATAAAATACATTATTATAGCCCCGATGCTTCACAACTTGGTTTTAAAGGTTCCATGGTTCGAACTGATGTATCCTTTTATAGTGTCCACCAACCTTTAACTGTCTTCGTGGTGCGATGTATAAGGTGTTGATTTTCGGTGTGAGCATCCTGGGTTCGAGTCCACGGACTGCCACATGTGTTTGTAAATTTCATTAATCGATTTTAGGAGTATGGTTGGTTTTTGGAAGGAACATAATAATTGATATTGGTTCAGGAGTAATTTATCGAGAGGACTTCCCTAAGTGGTTAAGGCCCCATTAATTGCTCTTTCCATTCGCATATGCATAGCCTACGTGAGTTGCAGTTGGGATGTGTGTACATGCTTAGATTGATATGCAGGATTCGAAGTTGCATAATAAATCGTAGGCAGTGTCCACCAACCTTTAACTGTCTTCGTGGTGCGATGTATAAGGTGTTGATTTTCGGTGTGAGCATCCTGGGTTCGAGTCCACGGACTGCCACATGTGTTTGTAAATTTCATTAATCGATTTTAGGAGTATGGTTGGTTGTTGGAAGGAACATAATAATATATAGAAAATGTTATCCTGGATCATATTAAATCAAAGAAAACGTATGGTATTTAACCTGAAGCTAAAGAATACTGTGTCATTAGCATCAAACGGTTCCATGTCAACTCAACCAGTAGACCATTTCAACCAGTAGCTCTCAACCAGTGCCAAATTAACCCAGACCAAGCACATCAGTGCCAAAATATAGTACTAACTTAACCTAACCTAACCTAACCGTATTGGTTGATTTGTTACTGGTTGAGAGCTACTGATTGAAATGGTCTACTGGTTGAGTTGACCGGTCACCGCATCAAACATCCATATACTCTCTAAGATCCATGTTCAATATGAGCCCTTCAACACTGAAATGAATCTCCGAAATGTGACTATTAGGTATAGAATTAATGAGAAGTTTCGATTAAGTTCGGGATAGATTCGAATCCTTAAAGCCACGATTTATGTCTCAGAGTGTACTGTACAGTACCTAGACCTTAATTCGTAACAATAACCCTTTCTGTACCGGTGACGTCCTTTCCATTATATTCTGGCAACTAATAACGATTATATTCAGGTTAAAAAGAGTCTCCGGTAATTTCCAGGCTTCGAACTATCACTATCTCACTTAACCATTTTTACTACCACAGATCCTTCTTAAACTGCAAATAATCGTCTAAATATAGCTAGATTATAATTTATATGATGTCGCCGGTACAGCAGGGGTTAATACTTTAACTATAGTCTGTTTCTTTTCAACTGACGATAAATTGCAAAGTTCCCATAAAGATTGCTCAGCTATTTTGAAGATGTTTTAGTGAAATATGGTGCTCATTATGTAAACTTGGTCTTATTATGATGAAAAGACATAGTAGTTTCATATTTGTCCATAAAGTACCATAAATTAGCTGCTAGGCGATTCAATTTATCATCACCTGAGAAGAAACAGAGTATAGTGCCGACATTTCTAAGAAGACGATATTGTAACTACATTTACCAGCCCCAGACGTAAATGTGCAGACGACAGCCGTACACCAGCCCCATCTGTTGTCCGTCCACAGCATGAACCAATATGTTTGTGTGTTCGTACATAGGCACCCTTTACTGAGAACTAGTGTTGCCAATTTAATTACTTTCCCGCTAGATTTAGAGGTATTTACTTCGATCTAAAGGCATATTTCTACTTTTAGCGGCATGAATTCTAGCGATATTCGGTAGTTTTGAGTCATTTATAGTGGTATTCTAGAGATTGTGGCTTATTCTAGCGATTTTCGGGTTTTATTTACTATCTAGCGAACTTGATTGGGTGTCCCTGACTTCCTGCACGGTGAGAACCATTCGGAGTTTAACCCTCGTCATATAAGCACGTGGCTCTGTTTGACCCGTCGTGAATTGATTACCCTGCTAATTAACAATCAAGCCCGGCACTCTAATGCCGTTTAATATAACTAACGTGTTTAAGCAATTGTTGCTCAATTGGAATATGATAGTGACCGGTTTCCAACTGTTGAAACAAGCGGTTGTCCCGTTGCCCACCACAACATCGTCAGGTAAGCCATTGAGACTGGTTTAACCCCTTCAGTACCAGTAAGTCAGTCTTTGTATTACAGTATATCTTTCAGTATACCAGGACGCGGTTGTTCCAGTATAACTCCATTTATTTGTCACCAATTATTTTGACATATTTGAAGACAGATATGGAATCTATATGATCTAAGCATCATATTAAAATTAGTTTCAACCCTCTGTAAAACCTAATAAAAATATATGGTACTAAAATGGATTTTTTTCGTAACATGGTTGTCAATCCCTTCCTATAGACGGCACCGATTCGTACACATGCCATTTAGAACAAACATTCCCTATATACCCGTATATATATATATGGTTAATATACAGGAGATGCAACAATATAGGTAGCACATTTCTAATGGTAGTTTTGGGTTCCTATCAGCATACACTTCATTTCTATATACTTTTTTTCCCCGGGGGAAAACAAAAAAAATCTTGGGATTTTTCATTTTTTTTCTTGGGATTTTTTTTGTTTTGGTCATTAACCTAACCAAAAAAACCTAACCTAACATAACCTAATAGCCCCAAAATATATTTAGGTTAGGTTAGGCTTTTTGGTTAGGTTAATAACAAAAATAAAAAACAAATCTAAGAAAAACATAAAAAACCCAAGTTTTTGTTTTTCCCGGGGATAAAAAGTATATAGAAATGAAGCATATGATGATAGGAACCCAAAACTACCATTATAAATTTGCTACCTATATTGTTGCGTCTCCTGTATATTGACCATATATATATATATACATATATATATATATATATATATATATATATTAGTGTGTACGATAATTTTGGTGCAAATTCCATAATTTTGTGGTCACAATACGATAATTCTGCATTTAGAATATGGCAACAGTGCGAGAAAAATGTTATTTTAATACCACAAATGTTCCGAGTGTTTTTTATAAACAAAATTGGTAATTTGCATCAATATATAGTGTTTGAAATTAATTAGAAATCTCGGGAAAACCTATTTTCCCCATTAGGCCTATCGATCGATGTTGAGACAGCCCCTCGATAGTGATTTGAAAAGACATTTTTTTTTTCTTTTTTTTTTTCTATGTGATTGAGGGAGGCAAAAGGCATAACTGCCTATAGCGAGTGCCTCCCCCATAGTTGAAAGAGTGACAGGGCCAAAATCAAGGGACGTTCGAGCCAAAATGCCTGGACACACGGAGTTTGAAGCAATTTAAGTCATAGGAAGAGGGAAAGACTGATTCTGGGAGAGAGTTCCAGAGCTCAGCTGTTGAGTAGAAGAAAGTTTGAGAGTAACGTTTCACTCTTGGGTTGGAGAGTTGCACAGAGTAGGGGTGGGATTGAGTTGCAAGACGGGTACCACGTGCCCTACGTAAAGGAGGTGGTATGCACTGGGATAGCTCTGAGGAACACTGATTATTATAGTAGCGATAGAATAGCGAGAGAGATGCAACATTGCGGCGGAGAGAGAGAGATTGCAGAGAGTTGGTGAGTGGACGGGAGTTAATGATACGAAAGGCCTTCCTTTCAACTTTGTCTAGGAGAGCGGTGTGAGAGGAACCTCCCCACACATGTGAACAATACTCAATACAAGGGCGCACTATGCCCCTGTACAGAGCAAGAAGCTGTGCAGGGGAAAAGAACCCCCTAAGGCGGTTGAGCACACCCAGCTTCTGGGAGGCTGCCTTAGCAAGACTGGTAATATGGTCCTTCCAAATGAGAGCAGAAGAAAAAGAGACACCAAGAATATTGAGAGAAGATGAAGGGTTGATTTTTGTATTGTTGAAGAATAAGGGATAGTCCGCTGGGAGATCCTGACGGGTAGATAGATGGAGAAATTGGGTTTTGGAAGCATTAAAGTTAACAAGGTTTTCTCTGCCCCAATTGGAAATAGTATTTAGATCAGAATTTAAGAGTTCTATGGCTTCATTACGTTTGTCGTTGAGGGATTGCTGGCTGGGGCGTTCTGAAAAACTAAGGGAGTAGTGTAAGGTTGAGTCGTCTGCGTATGAATGGATGGGAATTAAGGTACAGTTAAGGAGATCATTTATAAAAATTAGAAAGAGAATAGGAGATAGGACAGAGCCCTGAGGAACACCGGAGTTTATAGGGTGAGGAAGAGAACAATGGCCGTCCACAACCGCGGCTATGGAACGGCCGGAAAGGAAATTAGAGACAAAGGCACAGATGGAGGGATAGAAACCGAAGGAGGGTAGTTTAGAAATTAAAGATTTATGCCAGACTCAATCGAAGGCTTTCGATATGTCTAGTGCAATAGAAAAAGTCTCACCGAAGTCCCGGAAAGAGGATGACCAAGAGTTAGTAAGATATGAAAGAAGATCACCAGTAGAGCGACCCTTAAGGAAGCCATACTGGCGATCTGAGAGCAGATTATGAGAAGAGAAATGCTTAAGAAATTTGGAAGCAAGAATAGTTTCAAAAACTTTAGAAAGACAAGAGATAAGAGCAATTGGACGATAGTTGGAGGGTTGAGAGCGGTAACCCTTCTTTGGGACAGGTTGAATGTGAGCAAACTTCCAGCATGAAGGGAAGACGTTAGAGGATAGACAGAGACGAAAGAGTTTGCCTAGGCAGGGAGTCAGCACGGAAGCACAGTTTTTGAGAACAACAGGAGGAACACCGTCCGGACCGTACGCCTTATTAGTGTTAAGCCCAGAGAGGGTAGAAAGTACATCTTTAGAAGAGATTAGGATATTAGGCATAAGTAAGAGAGAGGAGGGCGGAGAGGGAGGAATAGCACCGGAATCATCCAAGGTGGAGTTTCTAGCAAAAGTTTGAGCGAAGAGTTTAGCTTTGTCAGAGGAAGAAGTGATGGTTGTGCCATCAGAGTGGGAAAGGGGAGGGAAAGACGAGGAAGAGAAATTGTTGGAGAGGTTTTTGGCTAGATGCCAGAAAGCTTGGGAAGAGCTAGAGTTGGATAGTTCAGTGCATTTATTATTGATGAAAGAGTGTTTGGCAAGTCGAAGAACAGATTTGGCTTGATTCCGGGCAGAAACATATGAAGAATGAGAGTCTTGAGTTTTAAGGCGTCGGTACCGTTTGAATGCTTCCTCCTTATTGCGGACAGCAGTAGAACAGGCGTGAGTAAACCAAGATTTTTTAGCATTTGTCTGAGAGAAAGAGAATGGAATGTATGCTTCCATGCCCGATAGGATTACCTCGGTAATGCGTTCAGCACTCTCCGAGGGTCCTCGGCCATGGAAGCAGAAATCATTCCATGGGAAATCAAAGAAGTACTGCCGAAGAGCCTCCCAGTCGGCAGCGCCAAAGTGCCACAAGCGCCGCCGGCTAGGAGGATCGGGTGGCTGTACTGGAGAGATAGGACAGGTGACAGAGATAAGTTTATGGTCGGAGGAGCCCAGAGGAGAGAAAAAATCGACAGTATAAGAAGAAGGGTTAGAAGTTAGAAACAAGTCAAGAATGTTGGGCCGATCTCCGATGCGATCCGGGATACGGGGGGGTTGCTTAACTAACTGCTCTAGGTCATTTAGGATAGAAAAGACGTAGGCTTGTTCACCAGGTGGATCAGTAGTGTGAGAGGAGAGCCAATGGCGGTGGTGAACGTTGAAATCTCCTAAGATGGAGATTTCTGAGAAAGGAGAAAGGGATAGAATGTGTTCCACTGTAGAGTTTAGATAGTCAAAGAATTTCGGAAAGTTGGTAGAGTTAGGGGAAAGATAGACAGCACAGAAATATTTAGTAAGAGAATGACAGGAAAGTTTGAGCCATAAAGTTGAGAATTCAGAGGAGTCGAAATCGGGAACACGAGAGCAAGTGAGTTTGTTGTTCACATATGCACAAGCCTAACCTAACAACCTTACCTAACCTAACCTAGTATTATGAGTGGGGTCTGCCGCCCCCACCCCCCCGCTGGTTGAGTACTAATCTCTTAATAAAAAAAAAATAATTGGCTGTCGATTATACGAAGGTGAAAGAAAGTCGATGAAGTCTATGGTGTTTACTCTGCAATCTTCAGCTTGATTGTACATTGATAACGGGAAAGTACCGTATTGACAACCTTGTTACGAAAATTTAATTTTAGTACCATACTTTTATATTAGGTTTTTCCGAGGGTTTAACACATTTTCATATGATCTTTAGAGCTATCGATGACTGAAAGTACCGTATTGACAACCTTGTTACGATTTTTTTTTTTAGTACCATACTTTTTTATTAGGTTTTGCCGAGGGTTAAAACAAATTTTCTAATGATCTTTAGAGCATATATATTCAATATTTATATTCAAATATATCACAAAAATTTGTGGTATTAAAATAACATTGAACCACAGTGCGTCCGCCGCCGCACTCATGTTATTGTTGTGAACCTCTCTCGGCCCTCCCACTGCCACTCGGTGGCGGAGTAGGGTATGTCCCATAAATCCCATATTACTGTTTTTTTTGCACCGTTACCCAATCAGCAGCGGGGTAACCCATAATACTAAGATAGGTTAGGTAAGGTTGTTAGGTTAGGCTAATGTCTTTGTTACGCTTTTAACCCCTCATTTTCCCAGAACTTCATAGCCCTCCCCACTATCGGGCGGCGTGTCTTAAGATCGTTGTATAATAGGGAAAACGGTTTCTCCGAGGGTGGTAATTATTTCCAAACACTATATATTGATGAAAACTAACAGGGAAAAATAACAAAATCCATGGGCAAATTGGCGACAGAAAAATTTAGTTTTTCCGTTGTTCCGTGTGTTGTGGCTTTCATTAAACAGTTAGGCCAAATTGGATTTTAGGTCACGTATGTGTTTTTTGTATTATAATTTTTTTTCTCATCAGTTTCTTCATTGATTAGTGTGTTTTAAGGTGTTTTTCCTTCTGGAAATTCATATTTATCCATTATTTTACAATATGAAAACATGCCCCCTAAAACCATATTTTGTCATTACCCTAACCTAACAACCTAACCTAACCTGGGGGCTGCCGCCCCCAGACCCCCGCGGGGTTAGCATTGATATAGAATATGACACAATACTAAAACTACGGTAAAAAAAATAAAAATATTAGTTCTCAGCTGATCCAAGATGGCTGCCATCACCCTTATTTAACCCACAAAGTCTAAGGAAAAATAATTTAATATGCAGCGGTAAAGACATATATTGTGGTGACTAAACTCTAATACAAAGGTATAGTATACGTTTAGAACATTTTATCCCATACTTGACCTAAAATCCAGTTTGTCCAACAGTTATATTATCTTTATGAAGGGCAATCAGAGGGTTATTGAGTCGGTTTACAAGCCTCTTAGATCATATTAGGGTAAATCAGTATTACTACAACTCCCTGTTTTTTTAGGTTTTAATTATTTTATTTTTTGGGTTATACTGATGTTTTGGACCGACAGTTAGCCCATCGATCTGTTTAGGCCTAATAGGTCCGGTAGAGCATATACATCATTGCTATATATGGCATTAAGAGCTGAAATGTATTATAAGGGAGAAAAAAACAAAAATGCTAAATTACATGTATAGGCCTAGGCTACTGTAAAACAATAAGTTTTTCAGCCAGTACCCAACCAGCGGGGGTGTGGGGGCGGCAGCCCCCACCCATATACTAGGTTAGGTTAGGTTAGGTTGTTAAGTTAGGCTAATAGCCTAGCACATAAAACAAAAAAAAAGTAACCCAACCAGCGGGGGTGTGGGGGCAGCAGCCCCCACCCATATACTAGGTTAGGTTAGGTAAGGTTGTTAGGTTAGGCTAATAACCTAGAACATTAAAAAAAAAAAAAAAAAAATCTAACCCAACCAGCGGGGGTGTGGGGGCGGCAGCCCCCACCCATAATACTAGGATAGGTTAGGTAAGGTTGTTAGGTTAGGCTAATGTCTTCCCAAAGTTGACTATTTTTATAACATGAAATATTAGGCTACCCAATCCACCCCGTGAAATCCGAGCCAGTTTCGTCAAAAGTTGGCTCGGGTATTCACAAAATTGGGTTGTATGGGTTTGCAATTTGGGAAAACCCGAGCCAAGTTTTGATACAAAACGCTATATTATTGTATTTTTACGCTTTTAACCCCTCATTTTCCCTAAACTTCATAGCCCTCCCCACTAGTGGGGGGGTGTGTATTTAGATTGTTGGATAATGGGTAAATACTCATTTCCGCTCCTCTTCAGTATAAAACAACACTATATCTGAAGGAAAAATTACAAAAAACTAAATAAAACTTACTGAAATCGCTGTCGGTCCAAAAAGTCAGGTTTACCATTTTTTGTATTTTAATGCTTTGTAAGTGTGTATTTTATTGTTAGAAAGTGCAGAAAGCACTTTTGGTCAATATCTACGAGTCGCACCACAGCTCGGATCTCATTTCTAATGGTAGTTTTGGGTTCCTATCATTCTATGCTTCATTGCTATATACTTTTTATCCACGGGAGTTTTTTTTTTTTCTTGTCTTTTTTTTTTTTTTTATTTGTTTATTTATTTTTAATTTTTTTGCATTAACCTAACCAAAAAACCTAACCTAAGTGTATGTGGGGGCTATTAGGTTAGGTTAGGTTAGGTTAGGTTAGGTTAGGTTAGGTTAGGTTAGGTTAGGTTTTTTGGTTAGGTTAACCCTTATTTAGCGGCGAGCAACATAAGTCGAGTTAAATAAAGCTGGACTATGTGGCGGCGCTCGACATAACTCGAGTGGCAATTTCAGCACGTAATGTGGCTGAGAGAGAGAGACAAGTGGTGGCAGGAGACTAGCGAGCGTATGACTGCTCCAGACCACCGCGGCGAACCTACTGACACAAATCTCAGCTCCCTCCTCCCTCTCTCACTCGCTACATACTCAATTATGTACTGAAAGTACCGAATTACCTGCTTTTTGCACTCGCGTTGCACGGTTATTGCAAGAAAACTATCCATCATACAAGGATCGTTATGGTGTCATTCGAAAGCTCTGTTTATGCCCTTTCAGGGATAGGTACTTGTTTTACGTTCTGGGTCTTATTTAGGCATGAAAATGATCACGTAAACAGCCCTATTTTGGCTAAAAACACCCCGCTGTGCGGTACACATAAATAAACCGCATAGGCCGCTCGTAAGGTGTTAATGCTAAAAAAAAAAATTAGGCCAAGAAAAAAAAAAAATTTCCCGTGGATAAAAAGTATATAGAAATGAAGCATAGAATGATAGGAACCCAAAACTACCATTAGAAATGAGATCCGAGCTGTGGTACGACTCGTAAATATTGACCGCACTTTTTATTAGTTTTTGCATTGTTAATTGTAATTAGATACCCAACAATCTAGGAGTTTACTAGATTTAGTCAACTATGAAAAGACATTACCCTAACCTAACAACCTTACCTAACAACCTTACCTAACCTATGCTAGTATTATGGGTGGAGGCTGCCGCCCCCACACCCCCGCTGATAAAACTATAAAAAAAATAAAAATTATGGGATAAAGTCTATGGTGTTTACTCTGCAATCTTCAGCTTTGGCTGTCGATTATCTATAACAGGAAAGTACCCTACCAGTAACGTTCAACAAGACAACATTACCTTACAAGCCTTATTTACCATGTTTTTTTCTTTTTTCAAGAAATATAGTGTTTCATAGTTGTTTTGCATGGTTTGAGTGGAGGATTTGCATAAACTTACCCATTATCTATCAATCTCAAGATACAGCGTCAAATTGCGCAATTTATTGGGTGAATCGCGCTTTTACAGTAGGTAAGTGAGATTGTGGGGTAAATTGGATACACGATGGGCTGAGGGGGGGCGTTGCCCCCCCTCACCCCCCCCCCCCCACTTGATTTATTGTCATCCTCATTTATGTAGATCTGTAAGGGGAGAAAAACAGGTTGCCGGTATTCCGTTTTTGTGAGTAACGCTCACGCCATTTATTGGTTGAATCGCACCAACTGCATCATTCAAAAGAAGAAGAAGATTCTGGTTGAATGGATTCATTGTGCGCAATGCTGTTTACAGTCGGGACATTATTTTTGTGATATATTTACGGGTTTTTTCAAGTGTCCATAACGAAATTCCTCCATGCGGACTATAATGAGAAAAATATGGCGAGTCTATTGGTCCCTATTTTCCCTAATAGGCCTATATTGTTTCTAAAGCTCGGGTCACACATGCACAAATTAACGTCCCGTCCGGCCACGACCCCAAAAAATAGGCAGGACGGCATCAATCTGGAGGCCCCATTGTCCGTCGGTCCCCGACCCCTTTTCCTAGGTTCACACATGCATGAATTAACGTTTCGTCCGTCCCTGACCCCTTAATTCGCCTGCAAACGAGCAGGGACGCCGGCAAAATCGCCTATGGTCGGTACACGAACATGAGGTGTCACCAGCTCATGTGACACGACGGTGCCACATCGCCGACTCTCCTTCCAACGGTTTTTTGCCGCCGTTCTCATCCCATTTGTTGGCGTCTAGACCCCCCCAGTTGGCGTCTAGACGCCGAATGCTCCCATGTGTGTCCTGGCCAGACACATTTTGTGGCAGTTGACCCAGCCCACACCGACCATTTTATGCATGCACAAAATGGTCGCCGCCTCCCACCCCCCCCTCCCGTGTGCTGGCGACACCACACATCCCTGTACCGTCCATAGGCGATTTGGCCTGTGTCCTTGCCCGTTTGCAGGTGAATTAAGAGGTCGGGGCCAGACGGGACGTTAATTTGTGTATGTGTGAACCGAGCTTTATTGGGCGGATGTAGTGTCCTTGAAGATTATCGAATTCTGATAAAGTGTAATTTTTGAAGCTTCCAGACCATAATTGCCCGCAAAAATTGCTCACAAAATGGCTCGAAAAATGGCTCGTGTGACTCCGGCTTAAGACCAAGATCGTGTACAACAAGCCTTAGATGGGTGTGCCAGACTATTAGCATGGACAGTTAGTTTCTTTAGGTTGAATGTTTGGAGGAGGTTAAAGAGAGGTTTGGGTTTTTCTGCACCTTCTCCCTAATTTTTAGCCCCATTAGTTTTGAGATTTTATGACTTTCGCTCCATTGGTTTGGTGATTTTAAGATATTTCGTGCCATTTAGGTGTAATTTCTAGCGAGTGATAGCGAGCCTGTAAGTTAGTAGGAACTGGCAATCGGCCAGAACGTTTCCCTACTGAAAAATGTATAAGTATATTTCGAATGAGGAGGTGGGGGGATGGGGGGTAATTTATAAGCTTAATGGAGGACTTGGGAGTTAGCTACAGAAAAAATTATGATAAATATATATATTAGCAAACAAATACAAACCTCCCCTTAACCCCTTCTGTACCGGCGACGTCTGTTTAATGTATTGTGGTTACTACTAATAGATTTTATTCAGTTTAGGAAGAATCTCTGGCAATTAACAGGCTTTCAATTGTCTCACTTAACCCCTTTTACTACCATAGATCCTTCTTAAACTGCACAAACTCATCTAAATATAGCTAGAATAATTTTGAAAAGACGTAGCCGGTATAGAAGGAGTTAAGTAGTCTGTGTCTCCAGCTCCAAATGTCTTGCCGACTTGGTGGTGGTCGGGAATACTTAATTTATATTAACCCTCTGAGGATTATGAAACAATTTATCAGTTTATTCTGTTATTATTAGACGATTTTATTCAGATTAGGAAGGGTATAAGGAAGCCAGAGGGTTAATTGGTATAGTCTTTACCTCTCGTATTACAGGGTTAATTGGATTTGCGAGTTATTTTTTTTTGTTTTTATTTTTTTTTTACGTATCTGGCTGTCAATGTACTGTATATTTTGGAATTAATGTTTCAGTAGCGAGCCCTCTGTTCCGTGCGGTCTCTTTGTGGAGGAATCCTCATACAAATCCTTTCATAGAGCTCGCCGACTACATATTACTGTTTTTAATATGCAAGCGAAATTTATGAGTAGAAGCAGTTTAATAATTCCCTACACATATATCTGCATTTATGTATTCAGATTACTGAATTGCATAGTTCTACCGCTCCACAAACTGTCATTGATATTTAATATTTTGTTCACCAACCAACTTTATGTCTAAACTCAATTAATGAAATCAACAAATACATGTGGCACTCCAAGGACTCGAACCTAGGAAACTCACACCGAAATTCCGCGCATTTAATTATGCATTACGCTATCAAGACATTGGTATATGATATTTCTTGGTCGCTGGAAATCTAGTTTATGAGATTCTTCATTTGTAGCTCTCATAAGAGAATAAGAACAAACTCGATGCATTTTCAAGAATTTAATTCTTACATTCATCTCTCGATTATAATTTTATATTTATGTATGCATTTATGTGTAGTATGAGGAAAGAAAACTGGTACAATATAAAGAACATTTATAATATTTCGTTGCATGTTCATTCGGTAAGATCCTGTGTACCGGGAGGAACTGTTTTTCAGATACCTATTTACTAAGAAACATTGAACAATATCTTTAACCTAACCTAACCAAAACTTAACCTAACCTAACCTAGTATATTAGTGGACTATTTCTGCAAGTAAAATTTAAAAATATATTATAATATTACCAAATTATTGAGATATAAGTACAGGTCTACCCGCTACACAGGATTATACCGTTCATTCTCATAGATCGGAATAATGAGTTCCAGTAGACCCTGTTCCAAATAGGTAGGCTGGAAATTGTGAATCCTAACCTCTGTTACTCAAAAAGGGATAGAGCAAATGCGCTGTAATTGTCCACATCTATTCCCTGGCTGACCTTTCCCAAATGGTAAAATTATTAGCTTGATTAGGCCTACTCCATTCGTTTGTGAGCTAAGGGGAGGTAGACCGTTTTTCTGGACCCCCTTCTCCCTAATGTTTAGCCCCACTAGTTTTGAGATTATAAGACGTTCGGCCTATTAGTTTGGCGATTTTAACACCTTTCGCCCAATTTCGTTGTCAATTGTAAGACCTTTCGTGCCATTTAGATGTCGATTATTACCGAAAAATGTACAATTTAATTTGAAGGGGGGTCTAGGTTTTTTTTTCTTCTAAGCTTGATGGAGGTCTAGGGAGGAAATAAACAAAATATATGAATACATTAATTAATAGACCAAACAAACGGCCAGTCTGCCCTTAAGGAGGTTAATGGTGAAGAGCTTTGGCCCACTTACTTGGAACAGGGTATACAGGTAGTCAATGTTCCCTGTCCATTATATACCACACCGTGTCTGAACTGTTCGTATTTTTGTTTAATTTTATACGAATAACTTGACGACCGACGCACTCATTATTGTGCATTTATTCTCCCCTCCTTTAGATATACTTATGTAGACATATTTCCTCTTTCGTTATCATATTTAAAATATACACTTATACGTTGTAAATGAAACTTTGCTAAATGCTTATATGTGCTATACCTCTCATATATTTAAATAGACATGCAAAAGAAAAATTATAATCCACTCGTACTCTCTCTAGCATACCCCCCCCCACGCACCCCCCCCCCCCCCCACGCACCCCCCCCCCCCCCCCACACCCACACACACACACACACACACACACACACACACACACACACACACACACACCAGCTGTATGTGCGTCAGTAGAAGCTTAGCTGTTTAGTCCTGCAGGAAACATATTTTAGATGCAGTCCCAAGCCGGAAGTCGTGCTGGGAATGACGCTAGCTTGGTGGTGGTGGTGTTGTTTGTTGGTGTTGGTGGTGGTGAATGTGTTGTAGTTGTTGATGGTGTAGTTGCTGTTGTTGGGGATGACGATAGCTTGGTGTTATTGATGTTGTTGTTGGTGTTTTTTATGTTCTCTATATTCCAACTACTCCCTCTCGGGCATAGGCTGAGAGCTTGTACATTCATCCGTTATACATTGAACGGTCAAGCTCGTGAGGTCTCGTTCCAGTCATGCGAAGCACTTTTTAGCTGCAACCAGTCCCTGCCATCTTGCCTTCGCAGGAAGCATGGGGCTTAGTTGCCCACTCGTGACTCGAAGCAGTCTCATCTCTGAAGCTGCCTCGCTCCAGTGCTTCACCGTCTCACCTCCTAGACTCGGACCCTAACTCTCAGAACGCCACCTATTGAGCAATGAACTCACTAGGCATTGCCCCCTGTAGCTTATTTTGAATACGGGAATATTCATACAGTGCTATTTAATCAGGGAACAACGAGGGTATTGTTTTGGCGTTTCGGTGGGCTTCTGTGGTAGTGCACTGATACTCTAGGTACAGCACAAATTCCATCCCAATAATACCTTTCTATTGATACATCGGAGATTCGAACCCAGGACCATTGGATTACCAGTCCAGTGGCAAGACCACTCCACCACACCTCCCCATATTTGTGGTGATGTATTTGTTGGTTTGGTTGTTTTTATAATTGTGATTGTTGGTGGTGTTGATGTTGGTGGTGGTGTTGGTGTTGGTGGTGGTGTTGGTGGTGATGTAGTTGATGTTGTTGTTGTTGGTGGTGGTGATGTACTTGTTGTTTGTGGTGATGCAGTTGTTGTTGTTGTTGTTTGTGGTGATGTACATGTTTGATTGCGGTTATTGATGCTGTTGTGTTGATGAAGTTGTTAGTGGCGTTTTAGCAGTTGCGATTGTGGTGGTGATGTATTGTTCATGTAAATTGTAATTATTAAGTGTTGTGGTTGTGTTGATGATCGTGATTGTGTTGGTTATAGTGTTGTTGTGTTGGTTAGTGTTGTTGTTGGTGGATGTATAGAGGGTAGTTTTGTTGGTAATGGTGGTTTAATGTCTATGTGAATAGTTATGGACATATTATGTGTTTTATATTGGTGGTAGATCATTATGGGAAGCGAGAGAATGAGAGTGTACGAGAGTGAACTGGATGAACAAAAAAGGAGAGGTAAACCGAGAGAGAGGTGGAAGGATGGAGTTAAGAAGCGTGCAAGCGGTGCTGGGGACAAATGTGCAGGGGCGATTCATTCGTGTCCACCCCTTCGAGGATCACGGCGTCTGGCAATTGACCACTTGCTAGTTTCGTTCTATAAGGAAGTTGGGGCTGTAGACATGGATATTTACAAAAATGACCAGCTATAATACGGCTCTAGTACATTTATAAATACATAAAATCCAATTCACCAATTTGTTTAATCATCAGAAACCAAAATGATTATTGCATTTGTGTTTGATTTCAATGTTTTTGGCTTCAACTTCCTTGCAGCCTGAAACTCGTAAGTGGTCAATAGATATAGATTAGATAATTATGATGTTGTTGTTTATGATGGTGTTGTTGCTCTTGGTGTTCTTTTGTTGGTTGTGGTGATGTACACTTGATGTTTATTGTTAAAATGAAAATGAAAATTTATACAAATTTGTTTATATTTGCTATTTTACAAATATATTTGAGGTGGATATAATGTATATTTCCATGAACTTTAAAATACAGCCAGAACCCTTCGAGATATAAACACCAATTGAGGAAGAGCAGATGAAAACATTTCATTCAAACCTGATGATGCTCTATACGAAACAAACGTTGTTAATAAAGTGGTTCATGAAAGTGGTAGTCTACTCGCATTACGTGGTGATTTGTGATGGTCAAATGATCCAATGTGTTGATGGCAAGTTGCTGAAAGCAGTGAACCTCATGTATGAGGGTGCAAAGGCGGCAGGTGTGGAGAATGAGCAGAGCGAGTTCTTTGATCTGAATGTTGGGTTGAAATGGGTGTGTGATGTCCCCGTGGTTGTTTACTGTATATATGGATGGAGTCATGAAAGAAATACAAGGAAGAGCAGTGGATGTTGGTGTATTGCTGATAAGGGAGGGAAATGAGTGGAAGCTACCTGTACTGCTGTTTGCTGATGATACAGTTCTGATGAGCGATAATGAATGGGAGTTGCAGGGTCTGGTAAATATGTTTGGAACAGTGTTCGAAAAACGTAATCTGAAGGTAAATGCGGGGAAGAGCAACATTATGGTCTTCGAAAGGGGTGAAGCCACAGAGTGTGAGGTGAAGTTGAACGGTCAGGCTACGGAGATTGTCAGCTCATTTAAATATCTAGGCAGTGTGCTGAGTAAAGATGGGACTATGGATGAAGAAGTGTGAGAGAGGGTGTAACAGGGGAAGAGGGTTGCAGGAATGCTGAAAGCAGTAACAAGAAATAGGGTGGTCAGTATGGAAGTAAAGAAGTCTTTGCATGACATTGTGGTAATCCCAACACTGACTTACGGAAGCGAAGCATGAATGTTGGTGGAGAGACACAGACCAAGAGTGAGACGGGTGGAAATTAGTTATTTGAGAAGTGCGTGCGGAGTTGCATGGAGAGATAGACAGACGAATGAGGAAGTAAGAAGCTGGTGTGGTGTGGAGGTAGATGTGCTGGAAAGTGTGAAAAGGAACACCTTGAGATGGTTCGGCCATATGGAACGTATGAGAAGCGAGAGAATGACGAAGAGGGTGTACAAGAACGAGGTCGAAGGACAGAGAGGGAGAGGTAAACCGAAAGAGAGGTTGAAGGATGGAGTGAAGAAGTATATGGATGAACGCTGTGCTGGTTGGGAGGAGGGGCAGCGACTGACTGGGGACAGAGGTGCATGGGGGCGTTTCGTTCGTGGCCACCCCTTCGGGGATCACGGCGTCAGGCAATAGATAGATAGATAGTGTTGATATTCGCAATAATAGGTCTATCAATTTCTATAATATAATAATACATCGTCTAAATGTAGCAGAAATTAAATAAAAAAAGACGTCGCCGGGACAGTAAGGGTTAAACAAATATGGGTATGAAAGGTGTTACGATCCAGGTTCTCAAAGACACGGGGCTCTTCAACATTGGACTAGATAATGGCAAAAAGCAACAACGGTAACACTAGATCCAACCCCTGCCTTAAACACTTGAAAACAAAACACCATTACCTCCCTGAGTCGTGCCTGGACAACGAGGTATCCTATGACTCGGTAACTGGTGCACACACACTAGGCTGACGCTCAATGAAACAGCCTATTCTCAAACAGTAAAAGATTACTCGATTATGTTACACAAAGAAAAGATAGTTAACGTGATTAATTAACGTTACGGTAGATACTCAAATAACTGGCACTCCTGTATTAAAGAAAGTGCAATGCTAGTCCTGCAACATCAACTGGAAACTTCTGAAATAAGTCTGATGCTGGGAAGATGTTCGTAAAGAATCTTGAACAATTATAATGCAGAATACGGGTCACAATAAATGCTAGGACATATAGTAATAATAGGCAGGCGAATAATAAAGACTGCGCAAAGGTAGTAATGCTCGACAACTAAAGAAATGCTTTGTGACACAACGCAACATCCTACTCGGGTTGTGCAACTCAACAACAACCTCGGCTCAAAAGTGCAGTGAATAATAATGCTGCATACATATAATAATGGGGCTTATCTCTAACCAGAGTCTGCTCAGTTAATAAAGTCTAGCTGGGGTATCCAGGCAGGGCAACAATGGGCGAGCATGCGGCTCGTAGCCTAACGTTGTCCAAGGGTGGTATAATGAAGATTACGTTATATGACTGGGATGCTCTCTTGATAAATCTAGGTCTCTAGTACCTAGCTCTATCCTGGAGATCCCTCAGAAGTCAACACAAAGAGGCAGCACTATGTTGTGAGGGATAGGCTATGGCCCTCTCACACCACAGCGCTGTGCTCGCAAAGTAAACCAACCCGAAGACAACTTAGGCTCCCACAGTACCTGTCGATGTCGTGCAGAGCTTAGCTAACACTGCACACATCGGAGACAACGACACAGTAACCTTACCCCTAGTCTAGCTTTAGATAACCAAGAAGAATCACTCAACACCTTGCAAGGGAGACATATACCGGTCTACAACCTTCCCGAGAGAGGACACATACGGAAAAGTCCGTCTCTCTAAACCTCAATAAAGCATAATACCTCCTTAACCTAATACATGGAAATATCTGAGAGATTCGCGTACAATACGACTGGTCGATGGTGAACGTCTATGCTGAAACCAGAAGGGATGTTGAGTTTAATAAAGATTAGAGAATGAGAAAGGAGAAGTCGAGAGAGAGAAATAGTATGCAAAGTAGCGAGTATGGGGGACAGAATTGCAAAGGATGTAGGCGATACGCGTGTCAGGCAAGCTCTGATCTGGTAAAAAACATGAGGCAGCGACGGGAAGGGACTAGTTGACCACCCGGCCGCCAACGCCGTCAGCGCCCAAGCGAGCCGTGTCATAGCTCACCACGCTGCTGGGTGTACTCCTTCACACTCTCTTGCTCGCCTCCCACACAAGCAACATTTATATTATAGCAAATATAAAATATAAGGCACGGCCACAGATCAAAACAAAGACCACTTCTAGACTGTCTGTGGCAACACGACACTAATGAAATAAAGCAGATCATTCTAGGACAACTGTAGCCTATCCCCCCATCCTGGCGAGCGCTAGCGAGCTGCAATGCCCCACGCAACCATTCTGCTAACGCCGGGAGGCGTCACACCCCCCCCAAGATATGGGACACTCGACCATGAGCCCATATCTGAACAGGCAGAATGTCGCTAAAATCTGCCACTCCTAACCACTCTGCCACTCATGGAATGCAAGCTCAGTCTCCTCAAAAAAAAATACAACAAATTTTTTATATAAAACAAATCTTATCACCTTTCCCAAATATAATACATTAATTCATAACATTGTGCTCCCAGAGCGAGCTTTAAGAAGCACAGCCTACTGAGGGAAAATCATCTGCACTCAGTACTCCGCTACAATATTATCTTAAAATTAATTATTAAAAAGAAAGAGTTTTTATTTAATTTTTCATATTTTATTTTAATGTTGTTTTTTGGCGGCTACTATAGATGTAGCCTAATTTTCTTCTAATCAAAGCCAACAACTCCTGCCCTGCGACCCTACGCTGATGCTACACACGCGAGCCAACAAGCACCAGCGCAAAAATACACCGCGAGCCAAGACAGGAGGCTATATCAACATACAGTGGTAGCCTACCCCGGATCCTCCACCCGCGACAGACAGTCCGCAATCACATTCTCACAACCGGCAATATGGCGAATGTCTAAGTTGTACTCTTGCAACATGAGCGACCATCTGGTCAGCCTCATATTCCGGTTGTGGAATTGATTGAGGAATTGAAGCGGGTGGTGGTCGGTATACACTACCACGACTGGCCCATATGCAGGCACCATAGACTCCTCTACATAAGGACTGGCGTCGGCCATACTCGGGTCCCGGAACTTGGGTCCATTGTCAGGCCCACAAACTGAGGTCTTATTTTAGTTTTACTGGATATGGGACTTTTTGTTTTTACTCTACAACATCTTATTAACTAGAGCAACCAAGTAAAGGAAAATAAAACATTTGTTTTTGGTTGATTGACTCATAAGTCTCTTTCGTGATTGAACATAATAGGAAAATATACAGTTATAATGAGATAGTTTATAAGAACATGTATTATACAAGCAAAGCATCATACCATGACTTACATTAATTAACCCTTAATTAGCGGCTCACCACATAAGTCGAGTTAAATAAAGCTGGACTATGTGGCGGCGCTCGACATAGGTCGAGTGGCAATTTCAGCACGTAATGTTGCTGAGAGAGAGAGACAAGTGGTGGCAGGAGAGTAGCGAGCGTATGACTGCTCCAGACCACCGCGGCGAACATACTGACACGAATCCCAGCTCCCTCCTCCCTCTCTCACTCGCTATATAAGGAATTGTATCGGGAAAGTGGCTAATTACATGCTTTTTGCACTCGCGTTGCACGGTTATTGCAAGAAAACTAGCCATCATAAAAGGATCGTTATGGTGTCATTCGAAAGCTCTGTTTATGCCCTTTCAGGGATAGGTACTTGTTTTACGTTCTGGGTCTTATTTAGGCATGAAAATGATCACGTAAACAGCCCTATTTTGGCTAAAAACACCCCGCTGGGCGGTACATATAAATAAACTGCATAGGCCGCTCGTAAGGTGTTAAATATTAGAAGAAATTAAAGTAAAACCTTTGCAAAATATTACTTTACACATAATTTTACATATATCAAAAGTCACATAACACAATAATTAACTTAAACATTAGAAAGTTTCTCTTGTCACCTTAAGCAGCCTAGTGTACACTCCCAATCGCTTGTATTGAATACAAAGGCCTTAAACAACACATTACACAATGTCTGGCATGCTCCTGAATGGCTAGCTAAAGGAGCATCTACATAAGACAAGCATTGTTTCAAGTAATTGCGACAACACTCTTTCGAGTCTTGAAGAGACATTTGAAGGGTGATGCCACTATGTACAAAGAAGACAGTAGCCAGTGTAGGCATACTCAGCCCACCTCGATTGAGCGCAGTCAAAATCTCTGATGACAAGCATCCCCAGAATCTACTTCCTGTTGTCCATGTTTATGAGCTAAACATCCCCCAATGTAGACAATTTTATGTTTTAAAGTATCATCTGAATCTAGAAGTAGTTGAGTGTCTTGTAATGTCAGCTCTTCCAGAAGTTGTAAATCACCATCATCTATTGCTGCTGTACAAAATTCACAGCTTACTTCTTTGGCTCGGTCAGGAACGATGTCACGTTTCAACAGCTGATGCAACTGCTGTACTTTGGATGCTGCTTGAACATCCCCAATGTCAATGTAAAAATTTCCTCCACTACATTGTCTTGCTTGACCAAAACACTTTTCTAGAGGATCTTGTGAAAAAACAGCAGGTAGGATGTAAGCAAAATCATGGGTTTCAAAAAGATATTGTGCTGCTTCTATGTTATACCTTGTTGTGATGACAAAGGCATCTGCTGTTGACTGTGTTAGTTTCTTCTCTCTGCCATGCCCACCAGTCCACCGACAGCTGGATACAACTGTACACATTTTCTGCAGAGCTTTGAAGTTTGTACAGTTTAATGTCCAAGGTTCACGATATTGGTCTCGTAAATGAACTGCGCTGTACTTGCTTTTAACATTCATCATTTTAAACCAATTGGTTACCAGTGTTATGTATATCACTGTTCCATCCTGAAATTTAAAAGTTCCTTTAAGACCTTCAAATGCAGCAATCGTTTTCTCATTGAACACTTGGCAAACTAAGGGCACACTCTGACGTTGCAATGGTTTAGGAAATACTGATGAGCGTGTGAGTTTTGTCAGACGAAGTGGTGTCTTCTGATCTTCAATGTAAAGAGCTTTAACATCACTCCAACACGCCAAATATTCTGTACCGTCCTTGCTAAAATGTAATTCTTGACATTTCTCTGTAATCCAGTTGTTTCTCATATTCTTGAGGATGTGAACATAATCATAGACAAGGAAAACATTTATGCCATCTGGTGCTAGTGTTACTTTTCCAGGACCCCCAAGCATTCTGTAAACAGCTTGATTCAGTGGACAGTTGTCGCAGACGAACGATACTGGATGGCCACCACTACCTTTAACAACATATACAGCCTCAAGTAATATTTCCTTCAGTTGAATAGCATTCAGTTTTGATACAGGATGAATTCGTATGATGTACCGTGGTCCTCCATAGTGACAAACAACTTCAATAGCAAGAGCAGATGTTGCTAGATTTTCTGGTCCGTTGTTGCATAGCCTACTATATGCTCTCCTGTAAATCTAAGGGCCTGCTTAAGCTTGACTTCATCAAACAAAATGTTAACTAACCGCTGTTGTGGCTTCAACTGATCAAAAAGGATTGGGAGACACTTGTCAGCATAAGTGCGAGATAACAATTGGCGAATCTGTTTCTCACAAGGAAGACTAATTGCTTTGGAGTTTCTAAGCATTCTATATGCTGCGGGTGATATACAAAACAGTTCTGCTGCAAGAATTAACATATGCTTTGTATATCGGCGATTTTTAGGAGGAATAAGAAGGAGTTGTAACTGTGCTTGAATGAACTGAAAACCTTCAATTTCATGAAATTCTGTGATAGAGTCAAGTTCTGAAATTATTCTTTTTAAGCGGTCAGTATTAGTCGCTTCATGAGTGTTCATAATTATCACTATTTCTTCAATTTGAGACCACTTACTTACCAAGCTATTTTTTTGAAGATTCAGTTTACTTTTTGGTATCCCCAAGCCACTTTTCTCTGCTACTACCAGCTGCAGAAAACCAAAAGGAGACTGTACCTCTTTAAAATGAAGAAACTTATCAACTGCTCTACCATTACCATCTGTCTTAAACATTGTCAGTTCTCTACCATTTTGCATTATGTAAAACTCAGGGAAGTGTTTTCCAATCTCTCTTGCAAATTTGTCATAACTATGCATTTTGTCTTGTTCATTTTCAAATTCAGTTTGTTTTTTAAGTCTTGCTTCACTTGTCACTGTTTTAGTTAACCTAGGAGCTTACGTAAGTTGTTTGAGGCAAGACTTGGGTACACCTTTAAAAACTGTAGGAGGCCCAGCTGGTCGTTTTCCTTCCCGAACTGTGACCCAATCGCAGTCGAAGTGTGATGCACAAATCCATAGTTTCGACCTGTCTCTCAAACTTTCTGGGCTATTTGGCATAGCACTAATCCATGCATGTCGTTCTTGTTCTTCATTCGGGAAACACACCATAGGACTGTATGGCTCTCCCCTGTAGTTTCCATGACAATTGAATGCAGCACATCTCTTCGGCATTGTTCCTGTAAAGCAAAAAAACAAGAATAGTTGTAAAATGGTTATCAGTACATATCAAAGCAACCCGTTGACATCAGCTCAATTCTAATATTTATCAGCTAAATAAGTTGTTAACACAGATCCTTTTGTTACTGGTAAGTATTTATAAGAAAATTACTTACAATAAGCTGAGAGATAACGAACAACAAAACAAAAATGTGTTGCCTCTGACATGTCTCGCGGGTGACTGGCGTCTGGCATCGTCCTGGGCTGTTCGTTTTCTGGCGAGACATTATGTCGCCAATATGGTGGGGATATGGACGTTTGCGTGTGAAATTACATGCATTTATATGTAAAGTTGTGTTTGTGTACATATTTTTGTGTTTAAGAAAGTCGGAGAGACCACTGCTTTCATGATACTGCTTTTAAGCAATGGACCCAAGTTTCAAACTCCGAGAGTGCTCGTTTCCAGTCCTTATGTAAAGGGGTCTATGGCAGGAACATAGACCTCAAAGTGTCTGAGCGCTAACACGATTGCCAGCAGTTCCTTTTCAACAACCGAATAGTTTTTCTGTGCTGAATTAAATTTCTTTGAAAAGAAACTGACTGGATGCTCAAGACCTTCCTCGTCTGTCTGCAAAAGTACGGCACCAGCCCCTACTCCGCTGGCATCAGTCGCCAACTGAAATGGTCGTTCAAAGTCCGGGGCCCTGAGGATAGGGTGAGTGCATAAAAGGTGTTTAACTACTCGAAACGCCTGCTCACACTCAGGTGCCCAGCGGAACTTTTTATCTTTAGCTAGTAGATCTGTCAAAGGAGCTAACACAGTAGAATAGCCTCTTATAAAGCGGCGGTAATACCCAATCATGCCCAAAAATCTCATGATCTGCCGCTTGGTGGTCGGCCTGGGGAACAAGTCGATAGCCTGTATCTTCTGTTGGGGCGGGCTCACCTGCCCTAACCCAACCACAAACCCCAGATACTGCACCGTGGCTTGCACAAAGTCACACTTGCCCAGATTAACCACCAAGCCTGCTTTACTAAGTTGACTAAATAAGGCTTCTATGTGCTCACAGTGACTTTGGAAATCGTTGTCATAAATGATCACGTCATCAAGGTAGACAGTACAGTTTGGGATGTCTGCTACGATGTCGTTCATTAAGCTCTGGAAAGTGGCCGGTGCATTTTTCAGACCATATGGCATCATGTTGCAACGGTAAGTACTGCCATCCACCACAAACCCGCACACCTCTTTAGCCCGCTCAGACAGTGGTACTTGCCAGTAGCCTTTGACGAGGTCTACCTTGGTCAAGTACCTTGCTTTCCCGATCTTATCCACACTGTCATCCACCCGGGGAAGAGGATATGCATTGGTGGGGGTCAACCCGTTCAACCGCCTAAAGTCAATGCAGAACCGAACTTTTCCATCAGGTTTGGGCTGCAGAGTGACAGGAGAAGTCCACCGTACTGCCCCCTTCTCGATCAAGCCTCTCGCCAGCATATACTCCAGCTCATCCCTGAGCGCTGGGAGTTTAATGGGTGGCACCCGATAAGGTATCAACTTGAAGGGGGTGCTCTCCTACGTCGACATCATGCACCGCTTGAGTAGTGAGGCCTGGGTGCTCGGCAAATACAGTGGGGTATGAATCGAACAGGCGCTGCACTGCCACCTGCTGTTCCTCCGGCAGGTGCGCCAGAGCATCATGCGCACATTGGCTCGAATTCCCCGCCCACTGATCAGTCGAGACATGACAATCCCAGTTATCATCCACCTGATCATTGCTGCCCCCCTCTCCTTCAACACCATGACCGCGGCAGGTCAACACAGGGACAGCTAGTGGCATAGTTGGTTACGCTTCTTCCGGTCTGGAGTGGCAACTAGGTAATCTAGATCGGAGATCTTTGACACCACCCGATAAGGCCCAGCGTACTTGGCAGCCAGAGGATGACCTGACAAAGGCAACAGGACCAACACCTCTTGACCTACCTGAAACTCCCGGAGTTTCGCCTTAGTATCGTACCTGTCCTTCATACGGGTCTGCGAACTCACCAAATTACGCCCTGCCAGCTCCAGACTTCTAAGCATTCTCACCCTGCTCTCGAGGACATATCTCAACATAGAACATGGCTTAGCGGTACCCTCCCAAATCTCCTTCACCATGTGGAGAGGGCCCCTCACCTGATGCCCAAAAACAAGCTCATTCGGACTGAAACCGAGACTCTCTCCAGGTACTTCTCTTGCCGCGAACAAAACATACGGCAGACCAAGGTCCCAATCCTATCCGTTCTCTGCGCAGTAACATCGAAGCATGCTTTTCAGCGTGGCATGCCACCTCTCCAACACCCCTTGACTCTCCGGGTGATCCGCAGAAGAGACGACAGTGCTGATGCCATGCTGAATCATAGTTTGTTTGAGCAGCTTAGAGGTAAAATTTGAACCTTGGTCCGATTGCACCTCTTGCGGGTAACCATACCGCGAGCAATACAAGAGCAGGTTCCGGACAACAGTTTTCGCCGTGCCATTTCTCATTGGATATGCATCAGGATAACGAGTGGCCACATCCATGATAGTTAATAGAAATTTATTACCGGCACTAGTAGGGGGTAGGGGTCCGACCATATCAATGATGACCTTACTGAAGGGCGGTCCACTGACAGGAATGGGGTGCAACGGGGCTCTCGGAATTGTTTGGTTAGGTTTTCCAACCCTCTGGCACGTATGACACATTGCTATCCAGGTTACTACCTGCCCCTTCAACCCCGGCCACCAAAACAATTTTTCTAAAGCCGCCACCGTTTTTCTCACCCCTAGATGTCCTGCCAGTGGTACGTCATGCGCCAACCTCAGTAGGCTATCCCTGCACTCCCGTGGCACCACCAACTGGTCCACTACTCCGGACCCCTCTTCCCAACTACGTTTAGGGTCTTGAAAACGCCTATAGAGGATGCCTTCTAAATAAAAAAAATCTCCTGGCTGTGCATCGCCGTCCTCGTCGAGCTCTACAGCTCCATTAGCACACGTTTGGAGCTCAGGGTCCTCTAGTTGCAACCGACGTATATCTGAGGGTGCCAAGCGATCTAACTGCTCCCGGAGCAATGCATGACCTTCCCCGATACTGGGCTGCTCCCTCTGTCTCTCTCGATGTACATAACGTTGCTGTCGTGGAGTCTCGTCATACCCAGCCTCGTCACTCTCGATGACAGGCCCAGGGGCTACTCCAGAATTAAGTAATGGTGCTAATACTGAATCACCCAAGAGAGCCGCCGAGTCAAAACTCTTAAAACCAACTCCAGCTTTAGCCTCCTCCTGTTGATCGTTCCTCCGCTGGTCTGAAGACTGAGGACTAGGCTGTGACTATAGCTGCCCGAGCTCGGGTGACAACACATGCCATGGGTTGTGTCTGGCACCGCTCGACCCACTCTTGCTCTTCCCTACTCACATCGGCTGGCCTCTCGGCAACGACTAAGGGTAGAACCTCAGAAGCGGGCATTGCAAAGTCGTTGCCGAGAAGAAGGTCGACGCCCTCCACTGGCAGTTTCTCCACAATCCCGACATCCAATTCACGTGCCACACCATCCACCTTCAACTCCAACCGCACCAGCGGGTATGACCGAGTTGCATTAATACCCTGCACCACTACCACCCGAGCCGCGTTTATAGGGTAGCCAGTCAAGTTTTTCATCAGAGTCTGGGAAGCACCTGTATCACGCAAGACCTCTACTCCATGCTTGTGCCCCGCCCACATCACGCAACCCCGCCCTCTATGGTCGCAAAAAACATCCTGAGCAGGGTTCGAGCCTCCCAGGTGCTTCTGCATTGGCTGTGCCTCAGCCTCTGACGAACTGCCCCGGGCAAACTCAGACGACTTCGGAGACACACCAATGTTGCAGGCCAAAGACACAGCTGCTGTAGGTGGTTTGCTAGGACAGACTCTTGCAAAGTGCCCCTTTTTATGACAATGATAACACTCCAACTCCCCTTTGGGCTTCCCTTGGTACTGGGAAGGGCCCGGCCCCTTCTTAAACGGGACGGTGCTAGTCTTGTGGTCAGTCTTGGTATCATGGCTCTTGTACTTGTTTGCATAAGGTATACCACTAACTCGGGGGGGTGGGGCGTCGCGCCCCTTGTTACCTGCCTCACTATGCTGGGCAGACCCGCACCCACGAATTAGTGATAGCCGGAGGTCAGCCATCTCAGCTGCCTTCTGTAGAGTTTTTGGTTGCTTTTCTTTCAGGTTTAACGTCAGGTCGCCGCCCGTGCATTTGAAAAACTGCTCTAAAAGCAACAACTGTTTAATGTTGTCAAACGTAGTAGCTTTCTCCGACCTCAGCCCATTCCCAAAAGCATCGGACAGCTCCCGGGCATGTTCCAAAAAGGTGCTCTCCCGACCCTTGGTAACACCCCGGAACTTCAACCTGTACGTCTCTGGTTGTAATTCGTATGCTCTCAGGACAGCCTCCTTGAGTTCCTCATAGATAATACACGACTCTATAGGCAATGCATCATAAGCCTTGAGTCCCTTGCCCACAAGTCTAGAGGAAACAAGGGCTGCCCACTTCTCCCCAGGCCACTGGTGTTCCTGGCACTACTTCTCGAATCTCATGAAAAATTCGGTGACACCCGACTCATCAAATACAGGGACTAGCTTTAACAGGTGCGACAAAGACTGATCATGCCCACAATTCCCACCACCGAGACTTTGCCCTGTCGTTTCCACCCGAGTCTTCTCAAGATCGATATCTGCATGGTACCTGGTAGACTCAGCCTCCGACTGGGCTTTTATTCTCGCGAGTTCGAGATCAGTCTGTTGTTTAGCCTTAGCGAGTTCGAGATCAGCCTGTCGCTTAGCCTCTATCTTAGCGAGTTCAAGACGTTCTTCACGCTCAGCCTGCATCTTAGCCATCTCAAGCTGGAAGAGCATTTCTGTAGTGAAACTTTGAGGAGGAGGTGCAACTATTGGAGGCCCACCCAGCGATCCTAAACCATGCTGCCAGCGGCTATCGGCCTGCGGGAACGTACTAAACTCCGGCATCCTAGAGGTCCCGATGGGAGTAGAGTGGAGTGGGGGCTCGAGCAGAAGTCCCCGAGCACCCTCTCCACCCTGGACCTCACTAGCCGCCCCCAGTACGCAAGCCCTCAAATCGTTCTTCTTGATGCCATGAGCCACCTTAAGCCCCATGAGGGGAGCCAAACACTGTAGACCATACTTGCTAATTCCCTCTAGTCGATCAGCTGTTATAGGCACCTCCAAAAACTTCTTTGCGGCCTCCTCACTAGTTACTAACCCCCCTGGCATCTGCCCATCAGAGCCTGCATCATTCCCTGAACCCTTAGTATGATCTAATTCGTCTCCCATAGTGTCCACCAAAAATTCTCAGGTTTATAAAAAAAAAAAAAAAAGTACCCAAGCTCCTATGTAGCACTATTCACTTGCCAAAAATGTCTGAAGACTCTCAAGTGCTATACTACTTTGCCAAAAAAAATCTATCGTGCCCACTATATTCCTCAATAAAACAAATGACCACAACAATCCTGCAATTATCTCTTAGTTCACAAGATCCTGAGCTAGGTCGCCATTTGTTACGATCCAGGTTCTCAAAGACACAGGGCTCTTCAACATTGGACTAGATAATGGCAAAAAGCAACAACGGTAACACTAGATCCAACCCCTGCCTTAAACACTGGAAAACAAAACACCATTACCGCCCTGAGTCGTGCCTGGACAACGAGGTATCCTATGACTCGGTAACTGGTGCACACACACTAGGCTGACGCTCAATGAAACAGCCTATTCTCAAACAGTAAAAGATTACTCTATTATGTTACACAAAGAAAAGATAGTTAACGTGATTAATTAACGTTACGGTAGATACTCAAATAACTGGCACTCCTGTATTAAAGAAAGTGCAATGCTAGTCCTGCAACATCAACTGGAAACTTCTGAAATAAGTCTGATGCTGGGAAGATGTTCGTAAAGAATCTTGAACAATTATAATGCAGAATACGGGTCACAATAAATGCTAGGACATATAGTAATAATAGGCAGGCGAATAATAAAGACTGCGCAAAGGTAGTAATGCTCGACAACTAAAGAAATGCTTTGTGACACAACGCAACAGCCTACTCGGGTTGTGCAACTCAACAACAACCTCGGCTCAAAAGTGCAGTGAATAATAATGCTGCATACATATAATAATGGGGCTTATCTCTAACCAGTGTCTGCTCAGTTAATAAAGTCTAGCTGGGGTATCAAGGCAGGGCAACAATGGGCGAGTATGCGGCTCGTAGCCTAACGTTGTCCAAGGGTGGTATAATGAAGATTACGTTATATGACGGGGATGCTCTCTTGATAAATCTAGGTCTCTAGTACCTAGCTCTATCCTGGAGACCCCTCAGAAGTCAACACAAAGAGGCAGCACTATGTTGTGAGGGATAGGCTATGGCCCTCTCACACCACAGCGCTGTGCTCGCAAAGTAAACCAACCCGAAGACAACTTAGGCTCCCACAGTACCTGTCGATGTCGTGCAGAGCTTAGCTAACACTGCACACATCGGAGACAACGACACAGTAACCTTACCCCTAGTCTAGCTTTAGATAACCAAGAAGAATCACTCAACACCTTGCAAGGGAGACATATACCGGTCTACAGCCTTCCCGAGAGAGGACACATACGGAAAAGTCCGTCTCTCTAAACCTCAATAAAGCATAATACCTCCTTAACCTAATACATGGAAATATCTGAGAGATTCGCCGACGGTGAACGTCTATGCTGAAACCAGAAGGGATGCTGAGTTTAATAAAGATTAGAGAATGAGAAAGGAGAAGTCGAGAGAGAGAAATAGTATGCAAAGTAGCGAGTATGGGGGACAGAATTGCAAAGGATGTAGGCGATACGCGTGTCGGGCAAGCTCTGAGCTGGTAAAAAACACGAGGCAGCGACGGGAAGGGACTAGTTGACCACCCGGCCGCCAACGCCGTCAGCGCCCAAGCGAGCCGTGTCATAGCTCACCACGCTGCTGGGTGTACTCCTTCACACTCTCTCGCTCGCCTCCCACACAAGCAACATTTATATTATAGCAAATATAAAATATAAGGCGCGGCCACAGACCAAAACAAAGACCACTTCTAGACTGTCTGTGGCAACACGACACTAATGAAATAAAGCAGATCATTCTAGGACAACTGTAGCCTATCCCCCCATCCTGGCGAGCGCTAGCGAGCTGCAATGCCCCACGCAACCATTCTTCTAATGCCGGGAGGCGTCACAAAGGAGTATATAAAGTGTCCATAATACTCTACCCTTATAATGGTACGGTATATTTTTAGTAATATACCCATTTAATATAAGGACAGTTAAATCGTAATGATATACCCAACGATCTTATACCTTTCCATACCCCTTTTATTCCCATCAATGTTTACAGCGTAGTCTACCAGAATATAGGTCTTAAGCCGGTATCACATGAAAGCTTTTATAGTCAACATTCGATGATCAACATTTTTCTGGCAACATTTCTGGAATATTTGGCAACAGTATCGGAAACTAGACTGAAGATAGATGAATTTAGGCAACCAAAATATTTTATAAGTTGACCACATAAGCTGCCAGACCAGTGTTGAGGATAAATATTGAGTGAAAAAGCGCTCATGTGATACCGGCTTAATTTCCTGATTCTTAGCCCTTTAACACAAGCCTAGCCAACGTTTGGGAGTTTATTATAGTGATTTGTTTAATGATAACTTGTGGAGAATCAGCAGACAGAGTTCTTTAATCTGAATGTTGGGTTAAAGCAAGGGTGTGTGGTGTCCCCATGGTTGTTCAATATATATATATGGATGGATTCATGATATAAATAAAAGGAAAGCAGTGGATTTTGGTGTACGCTGATAATGCTGATAATGAAGGGAACGAGTGGAAGTTGCCTGTACTGCTGTTAGCCGATGATACAGTTCTGAGGAGCGATAGTAAATGGGAGTTGCAGTTTCTGATAAATATGTTTGGAACAGTGTGTGAAAAACGGAATCTGAAGGTTAATGCGAGTAAGAGTAACGTTATGGTTTTTGAAAGGGGTGCAGCCACAGAGTGTTAGGTGAGGTTGAACGGTCAGGCTACGGAGAATGTCAGATCATTTAAATATCTGGGCAGTGTGTTGAGTAAAGATCTCCGGGACTATGGATGAAGAAGTATGGGAGAGGGTGCAACAGGGGAAAAGGGTTTTAGGAATGCAGAAAGCAGTAACAAGAAATAGGGTGGTCAGCATGGAAGTAAAGAAATCCTTGCATGACAGTATGGTAATCCCGACATTGAATTACGGGAGCGAAGCATGGACGTTGGTGAAGAGACTCAGACCAAGAGTGAGAGGAGTGGAAATTAGTTACTTGAGAAGTGCGTGCAGAGTAACATGGAGGGATAGACAGAAAGTACGAGAGAGGTGTGGTGTGGATGTAAATGTGCTGGAAAGTGTGAAAAGGAACACCTTGAGATGGTTCGGCCATGTGAAACGTATGGGAAGTGAGAGAATGACTAAGAGAGGGGAGTGAGGTGGAAGGACGAGAGGGAGAGGTAGACCGACTGAGAGATGGAAGGATGGAGTTAAGAAGTATATGAGCAAAGGCGGTGCTGGATGGGAGGAGGGGCATCGACTGACTGAGGACAGAGGTACATGGGGCCGTTTCGTTTGTGGCCATCCCTTCGGGGATCACGGCGTCCGGCAATAGATAGATAGATAGATACTTTTGTGTTCCATTTTCGAGCAATTGATTTTTCAGTTTCCCAGATGTACTAAAACAAAACTCCCCAGCCCCCTTGAAGCTAAGACATAACCCCCCCCCCCCCCCACCACCACCACCAACAACAACAACAACAACAACAACAACATCAACATCAACATCACACACACACACACACACACACACACACCCATACACACACGACCGGCGACCCCTCTTCAATCTGTGTTTACATTTTCAGCAGAAGAATGGACCGAACAAAGGCGTATTATCCCAATTTTACAAACAATTACTCGCCCCGAAAAATCGGTACGTGAATGCATAAAATCATCTAATTTTAGCCAAAAACAAAGGTATAAAGGCGACAGTTATGAGATTATATGACGTTCGCCACATTAGTTAGGCGATTTGAAGACTTTTCGCCCCATTTCTTTGATAATATTCGGACCTTTCGTGCCATTTAAATGTGGATTATTCCTGGTGGTGATGAAGGGGTTCATATGAAAGTAATTATATTTTTACACCAACCAATTTCACTTCTAAAGTCAATTAATGAAATCAACAAATACATGTGGCACTGCAAGGACTCGAACCTAGGATACTCACATGAAAATCTGCGCACCTATGCATTACGCTATCAAGACATTACGCTATCAATGTGTTATCTCGGAACTTACACACAACACTGATAGCAGACACTCCTCTTCAGATAATCCCACATAAGCTCTTTACTTCCTTATAAAACGGAAAATGCCTTCCGATTAATCTTACGGGGAGACTACCGTTTTTCTGGACCCCCTTTCCCTAATGTTTAGCCCCACTAGTTTTGAGATTTTAAGACGTTGGTTCCATTAGTTTGGGGATTTTACGACCTTTCACCCCATGTCTTTGTCAATATTAGGACCCTTCGTGCCATTTAGGTGTCGATTTTTTCGTGGCGAGCGATAGCGAGCCTGTAATTTTAGGGGGGAATCGGCCTTTGGCCGGGAAATTTTACTACCGAAAAATGTACAAATCTATTTTGAAGGGGGATAGAGGGTGTTTTTCTAAGCTTGATGGAGGTCTACGAAGGAAACTACTAAAGTAGATGAATACATTAATTAATAGACCAAACAAACAGCCACTGTCCCTTTAATTAAGCTGATATCACACGAGCGCGTATTTCCTCATTTATCCTCAAGACTGATCTAGCAGGTTATGGGGAAAAAACTTAAAATATTTATATCACCTAAATTCATCTATCATCAGTCTAGTTTCCGACACCAGTGTAAAATAGCTAATAAATGTTGCCAGGCAAATGTTGATTATCGAATGTTGGCTATAAAAACTCGCGTGTGATACCGGTTTTACAGATCACAGAATACCAATTACGTGTACGTCAGAACCGCTTTTTCACATAATCTCATCTTCTCGGATTTACCAGCCTGCTTACCGTAATTGGTTTCAGCTTATACGACTGATCAGCTGAATGGGAGAGCCAATTACTTTATATGTGGGACAAATCAGCTTACATCCAATAACTCGTCATATTCACAGATTCACCGTCTTTCTTGCTGAAAATGTGATTCTAGGTATATTTAGACGATGTTGTGCAGTTTAAGAAGGATCTGTGGTAACATAAATATAAATACTCCCATAGGCCTACTTGGAATCTTCATTAAATATCAGTCACACACGTGGTTTGAGATATTAACCCCTTCTGTACCGGCACCGTGCTTTTTACTATATTCTGTCTACTTTTAGATGATGTTATGCAGTTTCAAAAGAGTGAGGGAATGAACAGGCTTCCAACTATCTCACTTAACCCTTTTTACTACAATAGATCCTTCTTAAAGTGCACAAAACAGTCTAAATATAGCTAGAATATAATACAAAATACGTCGCCGGTACAGAAGGGGTTAAGAAGTTTTCTCCATTAGTTTGTCGATTTTAAGACTTTCAGTCTCATTTCTATATCAGTGAATGTCCAGTTTAATACTGGTGTTGAAACAAGACACGTATAAACAATAACCAATAAGCACCATTTTTATAGCACTATACAATTAATTTTCCTTCAATATAATATGTATCCAATGACTCCCGTTGTGCACTTAATTGAATGCCTGAAAGAAAAAGTCGCAACATTCATAATAATTATATTTTACATCCAAAATTATTAGTCAAATGTCTGCCCTCTCTGTCTAGTTGTTTAATAATCGCTTGTATTTATTTAAGATAAGAATGGGAGAATGCTAGCCGAGAAGCAAGAGAGAGTCGAAAGATGGAGGGAGTACTTCAGTGAGTTGCTAAATGAAAGGAATGAAGAGCCAGCAAACATAGCTGGATATGGTATGGGAGGGAGAAGAAGAGAAGTAGTGGAGGAGGAGGTGGGGATCAGGAGGTCAGAAGTGTGGGAAGCCATGAAAAGAGTGAAGTTGGGGAAAGCACCAGGAACAGATGGAGTGTGTGGGGAAATGTTGAGGTATGGTGGTGAGATAGTGATAGAATGGGTATGGAAAATGTGCAAACTAGCATGGGAGAAGGGGAGTGCACCCGATGACTGGAAGACTGGCATAATAGTCCCCCTATATAAGGGCAAAGGGGAAAGAGGAGTGTGTTGTAACCACCGAGGAATATGTCTTCTAAGCGTAGTAGGGAAGGTATACAGTAGGGTAGTGATTGAGAGAGTGAGAGTGAGAACGGAGAAATGGATAGGCGACGAGCAGGGAGGTTTTAGGAAGGGAAGAGGATGTGTAGATCAGATTTTTACCCTGAATTGTGTTGTGGAGAAGTATCTGGAGAAGAAACAAAAGGTGTATGTTGCCTTTATGGACTTGGAGAAGGCCTATGACAGAGTGGATAGAGAAGGTTTGTGGAAAGTACTTAGAATATACGGAGTAGAGGGCAAGTTGCTGAAAGCAGTGAAGAGCATGTATGAGGGTGCAAAGGCGGCAGTACGTGTGGAGAGTGAGCAGAGCGAGTTCTTTGACCTGAATGTTGGTTTGAAACAGGGGTGTGTGATGTCCCCGTGGTTGTTTACTGTATATATGGATGGAGTCATGAAAGAAATACTATCAAGAGCAGTGAATGTTGGTGTATCGCTGAAAAGGGAGGGAATTGAGTGGAAGCTACCTATACTGCTGTTTGCGGATGATACAGTTCTGATGAGTGATAATGAATGGGAGTTGCAGGGTCTGGTAAATGAGTTTGGAACAGTGTGCGAAAAACGGAATTTGAAGGTAAATACGGGGAAGAGCAAGGTTATGGTCTTCGAAAGGGGTGAAGTCACAGAGTGTGAGGTGAAGCTGAACGGTCAGGCTATGGAGATCGTCAACTCTTTTAAGAATCTGGGCAGTGTGTTGAGTAAAGATGAGACTATGGATGAAGAGGTGCGGGAGAGGGTACAACAGGGGAAGAGGGTTGTAGGAACGCTAAAAGCAGTAACAAGAAATAGGGTGGTCAGTATGGAAGTGAAGAAGTCCTTGCATGACAGTGTGGTAATCCCGACACTGACTTACGGAAGCGAAGCATGGACGTTGGTTGAGAGACTCAGACCAAGAGTGAGAGCAGTGGAAATGAATTACTTAAGGAGTGCGTGCGGAGTTACATGGAGGGATAGACAGACTAATGAGGAAGTAAGAAGGAGGTGTGGTGTGGAGGTAGATGTGCTGGAAAGTGTGAAAAGGAACAACTTGAGATGGTTCGGCCATATGGAACGTATGGAAAGCGAGAGAATGACTAAGAGGGTGTACGAGAGCGAGGTGGAGGGACAGAGGGGGAGAGGTAGACCGAATATGAGGTGGAAGGATGGAGTGAGGAACTACATGAACGAAGGCGGTGCTGGTTGGGGGGAGGGGCGTCGACTGACTGGGGACAGAGGTGCATGGGGGCGGTTCGTTCGTGGCCACCCCTTCGGGGATCACGGCGTTAGGCAATAGATAGATAGATTGTATTTATTCGATGGAGGATTGTCTTTTATTATTTTCAGTGTATGAAATATATAGCTATGAAACCCCAAAATAATATTCATAATTTTTGTCCTATGGTTATAAAGGAAACAAAAGGTAAAGCTACCTGTAACAACACCTGCTTACAACACATATACAGTATGTATAAAGTACACCCACCTCCCCTTACACTGAATGAATATATTGACGAAATGGGGAGATGGGTAATTTTTCTGGTCCCCCTACTTCCTCATGTTTAACTCTATTAGTTTTCAGATTTCAAGATGTTCGGCCCATTAGTTTGGCTATTTTTAGATCTTTCGCCCCATTTCTTTGTCAATATTAAGACTTTTCGTGTCCTTTAGGTGTAATTTAACCATCGTCTAGTGGGGGGGTTTTGGGCTATTTTGGGCATATTCAGGCCCTCCTGAATGATCAATCAAGTATCTGCATGAAAAGAAATTTATTCAGCAAAATACTAGGTGCTACAAGCTTCAAAATGAAACCAGAACGAGCTACGTAGCACTCGTCGTTTTCATGCAGTGCTACCACTAACATGGGAGTTTAGCGTATAGCGGCATATTTTTTCCAGCTACCTCACTACTGGCTACACTGCCGGCCTCTCGAGAACAGAGGGAGCGTGAGTCAGTGGGCGGCGGTAAGCCCTGGGTGTCGGCTGTGTGGCCTGCTGCGCTCCCAGCCATTTGCACTCTATTTTAACCCTTTAAAAGCCTTAATAATGCTCCTAACTTGCTGTTTTTAGATACAGACTTAAATCGGGCCCCGCTCTTTAAGTGTTAAAGAGGAACCCGGTCGGATTTAATTCTCGAAAAATGTACAAATTTATCTTTAAGGAGGGTCTTGGGGGGGTGTTTTGTTAAGCTTGATGGAGGTCTAGGGAGGAAACTAAACAAATAGAAAATATATACATAAATGAGCAAATAAATACGCCCATATACAATACATCCACCTCCCCTTACAGTGCATCAATATATTGACGAAAAATATGTACACTGCTGTCTCATAACTCAGGTGGGATCGGTAGGGTGTGTGTGTGGGGGGGAGAGGGGGGTGAATGTGGATGTGTTGGTGAGGGTACAAAGGAGTACAAAGGAAATCAAGCAACAACAGATCTAGTGACCCTTCTAGGTTGCTTGTCCTCCAAAACACTGAGGATCAAGTGTCCAAACAGTGGTTTAGAGTGGGTAAGGGAACATTGGAAAGGGAATTACTGCCCTGGAACTAATGTCTGTGGCAGGATTAGGAAGTTAGTAGGGGACAGATGGGTTAGTAACTGAGGGGGGATAAAATAAAGTTATTCATTTACAAACGCAGTCAGTCGCGGGTTTGATGCGAGATATTTGTCTAGGTGGAGTTTATATGAATCAACGGTGATGCAGTCTATAACGTTTCGGGGAAGCCCATTCCACAAGTTGACAACTCGATTGAAGAAGAAATTCTTAGATTCGTGTGAGTTAAAAGATTTACCAATAATTTTGCAACCGTTTCCCCGCGTGTAATTAGATTGGTCGATAGTGAAGTACTTACTACAGTTCATATTGTCGATGCCTTTGATGATTTTGAACACTTGAATTAAGTCACCTCTTAATCTGCGCTGGGTTAAAGGAAATAGATTTAATTCTCTAAGACGCTCTTCGTATGGTTTGTTCTTTAGGCTAGGTATCATTTTGGTAACTCTACGTTGAACTCGTTCTAGCTTGTTTATATCTTTTTGGTAATAAGGGCACCAGAATTGAACGCAGTATTCCAGAAGAGGGCGGACTAATGAATTGTAAAGGGTTAGGATAACTTCTTTGGATTTATGCTCAAATGACCTGCCTATAAAGCCAATTATTTTGTTTGCCTTCTTAACAACTTCTGAACATTGTTGACTCGGTTTTAGGTTACTCGATATTGTTATTCCCAGATCGGTTTCTCTGTTTACATTCTTAAGCTGAGTGCCATTCATCGAATAGTTTGCTTTCTCATTTAGGTATCCGATATGTAGTACTTTACATTTATCCGCATTGAAACTCATTTGCCAAATTTGGGCCCAACATGACAATTTATCTAGATTGTGTTGTATATCGTCAACTTGTTCTTTTGAGAGTACGCTATTTGCAATTTTTGTATCGTCAGCAAATTTTGAGATTGTACAGGCGAGACCCTCATCTATGTCGTTGATGTAAATTAGAAAGAGAATTGGTCCTAGTACCGATCCCTGGGGTACCCCGCTACTTACATTGGTCCATTTTGATGCCTTACTGTTTATGACTACTCTTTGCTTTCTGTCGCTGAGCCAATTTTCTATCCATTTCAACACACCGTCTTGTATTCCATGCGCTTTTAGTTTTAGCAGTAAACGTTTGTGGGGAACTTTGTCAAAGGCCTTTTGAAAATCAAGGTATATAATATCTACAGCTTTACTCTCATCGTAGAGGTTGAGGATATCGTGGAAGAAGTCTAAGAGGTTTGTTAAACAGGAACGTATTTTACGAAAGCCGTGTTGAGTATCTTTAAGTATGTTATTTTCCTCTAAGTGATTTACGAGTCTGTCTCGTATGACCGTTTCTAGCATTTTACATACAACTGAGGTTAAGCTAATTGGACGATAGTTACTGGGTAGGGAGAGAGTGTGTGTGTGTGTGTTTGGGCTGGGATGTGGGAGGAGGCTGTGAGTGTGTGTGGATGTGTATGGGTGTGTTAGTGGGGGTAAGGGTGAGACTGGGTGGGGGTGTATGGTTTGTGGGCTGTGAGTGTGCGTGCGTACGTACGTACGCAAACTAGCAAACCTCTGCAGGAAGGAGAACGTGGGATTCGTCGACACCTGGGACAATTTCTACTACGATGACTATTTGTTTTCGGACGATGGAGTTCATCTGAACCAGGTGGGAGCAGCGTGTTTTGGGCGTCTTCTCAACGATGCGGTGAAGGATTTTCGGAGAAGAAATCGACTCAGCACAGGACAACCAGGAAGGAGGACCGAAGACAGCGAGGACGGCAATCTACAAAGGAATTAAATACTAATCCGTCAAGAACCGCGAATTTGGATAAAGCTCCACCAACACGACCCAAATTCAAAACCGTCAGGGATAACGACCGAGGACCGAGGACAGCCATGAATGTAAATGTAGATCCGACCAGAACCAAAAATTCGATGAAAGAACGATCTGCGAGTTCTAAAACCGCAACTTTAAAGATTTTCTATGCAAACGCTCGTAGCATACGCAATAAATTTTCAGATTTAGAGGAACTAGTGTTTACAGAAAATTATGATGTGATTGGCATAACAGAATCTTGGCTCAATACACAAGATAGAGACTTTTTAGCAGAGTATTCACTTCCCGGATATGTAATGTTTGAGAACAGCCGAATAAATAAAAATGGAGGTGGCGTTTTATTTTATATCAAAGAAAGTCTTAACCCGACCCTCGTGTCAAAACCTCAAATTGTGAACGTCGACACATCTTTTGTGCTAATAAAGAATAATAAAGGTACAAAAATAATACTTGCATTAATATACAGACCTCCAGCTCAATCAGTGCAAACTGACCGAGAAATTTACGAACAAATTGCAGATGTAAGTAACTCACAAGATACCGTAATTTTTGGCGACTTTAATTTACCTGTGACCAAGTGGGGCGATACTCTTACTTCACACTCCGGACATGACTTGTATACGAACTTGCAAGAGAGTTTGCTTTATCAATTTGTTCGAATGCCGACCCGTGGTAATAACGTTCTTGACATTGTACTTGCAACAAAAGAAGAATTGATAGAGAATTTGAATGTTGGTGATGAATTCAGTAACAGCGACCATCGTACGATAACTTTCACTTTAAAGTTTACTAGTAACGAACCAAATAGTAGCATCGAAAAAGTCCCTAATTTCAAGAAAGCAAACTTCCATAAACTTAGAGCTATGTTTAAAGAAACTGACTGGAGCTTTTTGATTAACAATAACGACATAAATACATCTTGGAAGTTATTCGAAACCACTTACCTAAAAGCAGTGCAAGACTGCATACCATCGAAAATACGGCGTCCAGGCCATAATAATAAGCCCAAATGGTGGAATAAAGATATTTCAAACTGCCTGCTTGCTAAAAAATTTGCTAATGATAGATTAAAATCCTCACAAAATGACGAAGAACGGCTGAAATTTGTAGAGCTACGACGCAAAGCCAAAAAGTTAATTAAGCAAAGTAAAAAGACCTTAGAGTTACATATTGCGAATCAAAGTAAAACAAACCCGAAAGAATTCTATAGTTATATCAGAAAGAAAAAAGTAGTTACTTCAACTGTTGGACCGTTAGTCAATGAAAAAGGAGAATACACCAAAGACGAAGTACAAATGAGTAATGCCCTCAATACCTTCTTTGCATGAGTTTACAACAGAAGACCTCAGTGATATCCCTACACCATCGCCGATTCAGATTGATAATTCAGATGTTCTAAGCAATATCACCGTTACAGAGAGAGAAGTATTGAATTGTTTAGATAAACTCAAGGTAAATAAAACGCCAGGACCTGATACAATCTCGCCTAGAGTTCTAAAGGAAGCTAAGAATGAGCTCTCCAAACCACTGACATTACTATTCAATAAATCCTTGCAGTCTGGAACTATGCCTGATCAGTGGAAGCTAGCCAACGTAACACCGATATTCAAAAAAGGCAGCAAATCCCTACCCAGTAACTATCGTCCAATTAGCTTAACCTCAGTTGTATGTAAAATGCTAGAAACGGTCATACGAGACAGACTCGTAAATCACTTAGAGGAAAATAACATACTTAAAGATACTCAACACGGCTTTCGTAAAAAACGTTCCTGTTTAACAAACCTCTTAGACTTCTTCCACGATATCCTCAACCTCTACGATGAGAGTAAAGCTGTAGATATTATATACCTTGATTTTCAAAAGGCCTTTGACAAAGTTCCCCACAAACGTTTACTGCTAAAACTAAAAGCGCATGGAATACAAGACGGTGTGTTGAAATGGATAGAAAATTGGCTCAGCAACAGAAAGCAAAGGGTAGTCATAAACGGTAAGGCATCTAAATGGACCAATGTAAGTAGCGGGGTACCCCAGGGATCGGTACTAGGACCAATTCTCTTTCTAATTTACATCAACGACATAGATGAGGGTCTCACCTGCACAATCTCAAAATTTGCTGACGATACAAAAATTGCAAATAGCGTACTCTCAAAAGAACAAGTTGACGATATGCAACACAATCTAGATAAATTGTCATGTTGGGCCCAAATTTGGCAAATGAGTTTCAATGCGGATAAATGTAAAGTACTACATGTCGGATACCTAAATGAGAAAGCAAACTATTCGATGAATGGCACTCAGCTTAAGAATGTAAACAGAGAAACTGATCTGGGAGTAACAATATCGAGTAACCTAAAACCGAGTCAACAATGTTCAGAAGTTGTTAAGAAGGCAAACAAAATAATTGGCTTTATAGGCAGGTCATTTGAGCATAAATCCAAAGAAGTTATCCTAACCCTTTACAATTCCTTAGTCCGCCCTCTTCTGGAATACTGCGTTCAATCCTGGTGCCCTTATTACCAAAAAGATATAAACAAGCTAGAACGAGTTCAACGTAGAGTTACCAAAATGATACCTAGCCTAAAGAACAAACCATACGAAGAGCGTCTTAGAGAATTAAATCTATTTCCTTTAACCCAGCGCAGATTAAGAGGCGACTTAATTCAAGTGTTCAAAATTATCAAAGGCATCGACAATATGAACTGTAGTAAGTACTTCACTATCGACCAATCTAATTACACGCGGGGAAACGGTTGCAAATTATTGGTAAATCTTTTAACTCGCACGAATCTAAGAATTTCTTCTTCAATCGAGTTGTCAACTTGTGGAATGGGCTTCCCCGAGACGTTATAGACTGCAGCACCGTTGATTCATTTAAATTCCGCCTAGACAAATATCTCGCATCAAACCCACGACTGACTGCGTTTGTAAATTAATAACTTTATCCTCCCCTCAGTTACTAACCCATATGTCCCCTACTAACTTCCTAGTCCTGCCACGTTAGTGGCAGGGCAGTAGTTCCCTTTCCAATGTTCCCTTACCCACTCTAAACCACTGTTTGGACACTTGATCCTCAGTGTTTTGGAGGACAAGCAACCTAGAAGGGTCACTAGACCTGTTGTTGCTTGATTTCCTTTGTACTCCTTTGTACTCCTTTGTACGTGTGAGTGTGTGTGTGTGTGTGTAGAAGTAAGTGTATGTGTGGGTAGGTGGGTGTGGGTGTGGATGTTTTCGCATAGGTAGGTTTATGTGTGTGTGTGTGGGTGTGGGAAATTGTTGGAGTTGAGAGCGGCAGCATCAGGAAGTATTAATAATTCTTCAGAAACTGTTAAGTTTCTGGTTTAAGTTGGGTATCAATGTATCTTCACGTAACGGAAGAAAATCTTATTTTTAAATTTAAAATGATTCTGTCTGTTCTTTTAACAAATGACAACTTAGTTACAATCTCGAATTGTCTATATAGCCTACAATATATATATATATATATATATGTATATATATACCGTATATATATATATATATATATATATATATATACCGTATATATATATATATATATATATATATATATATAATATATACATGCAAGTTTAAAGACCGTGTTGTCCACAGGGAATGTGGATACAGTCTCACGTCCTAAATGGCGGCTTTTGCAGGCGGCCCAATCAAGGGCTGCCTCTGTTGTCAAATTCTGTATTTTGAGATCGGAGCAGAGTACCCGAGCCCACGTCATTTTAAGTTCACCCCTGCGCGAAGCTCTCTCTCTCTCTCTCGCTCTCTCTCTCTCTCTCACACCAACTTATAACATAATTTCACCCTAGCATAAATACTTTAAATTATCGGCGAAGCATCTCTAGTAAAAAGATTTTTGGAAGGATTGATTTGCTACCGAAAAATTTACAATTTTATCTCGAAGGGGGATCTTGAGTATTTTTCTTAAAGCATGATGCCTCCTACGGAGGACACTAAAATAATAATAGACACACATATATCATCAAATAAATAAAACCAAACCCCTTCAGCACCATGACGCATTTTTACCTTTAATTCGGGTAAAACATTTATGATGTTATGCAGTTTCAGAAGATTCTATATTATTCAGAGGTTTTTGAGCTCCTATTTACCCATTGGAGTCGTAGAGGTAGATTATAAACTAAAGAAAATCGTTTAATGGTAACCAGAATATGAGGAAACATACATCATAGTTGTGTAGGGGGTTAAGGCAATTAGGGATCGGTATCAATAGAGAATAGAGACAAGTTAGTTAGACGTAGTGGATATTAAAAAAAGTTAGTCGATTAAGGTAGGCAGACTATTAGTAGGTAGGCAGACTGTTAGTAGGTAGGCAGACTATTAGTAGGTAGGCAGACTATTAGTAAACAGATAGTGATTATGGAACCTGTAAAATATTGAATCAACTGAATGTCACACGAGAGATTTTTCGGGCAATTTTCGATGAGCAAGTTTTTTGAGGCTCTTCCACATTGGCATCGAAAACTTAACTGAAAATAGATTATGCCTGGTGGGTGATTTCCAATATTAAAAACACCCCGTTCTTAACATTAATCATCAATTACAAACCCCGATGCACTTGAATAAACTAATGAAAGCATATGGTCCTCCCGGGATTCCAACTCGGGACACCACACCCAGAACATAAGCATTTAAACCATTAAACCTCCAATACAGTTAAAGGTTGAATACACGATCACGATTAATATCCTTTTTCGAATTTAATAACTGAAATTATGAAGATGCCAGGGTACAATCGCCCGTAACGATTGATGGAAAGAGAGCTCGTGTAACACCACTTTAAGGGGAGTGGGGTCGTTTTTCTGGTCCCCCTTCTCGCTCATGCTTAGCCCCATTTGTTTTCAGATTTTAAGATGTTTGCCCGATTAGTTTGACGATTTAAGGGGGTAGTACTCGCTTTTGATGGACCCCCTTCTTACTCAGGTTTAGTATTGTTAGTGTTGAGGTTTCAAGACGTTCGTTCCGTTAGTTTGGCGATTTTGAGACCTTTCGCCTCATTTGTTTGTCAATATTAAGACCTTTCGTGCCCTTTAGGTGTCGAGTTTTTCCTGGAGAGTGATAGCGACCCTCTAATTTTAGAAGGAATCGGCCTTCGGCCGGGAAATTTTTCTACCGAAAAATGTACATATTGATTTTGAAAGGGGTCTAGGTGGTGTTTTTCTAAGTTTGATAGAGATCTAGCGACGAAACTAAAAAATAAATAAATAAATATACTGTAGAGACCAAAAACCAAGTACTACTCTCTTAAAGACCTTTCACCCGATTTCATTGTCACTATTAAGACCTTTCGTGCTATTTTGGTGTCGATATTTGTTTATGGCGAACGATAGTGAGCCTGTAATGTTAGAAGAATCGGCCTTCGGCCGGGACATTTTTCCACAGATTTTTTTTACAAATTCATCTAGAAGAGGAATCTGATGGATTTTGTTTTTAAGTTTTATGGAGGTCTACGGAGGAAACTACACAAATGATAAAACTATAATACAAATGAGGAAAGCAATTGGCTCATCCCCCCTGAACCCTTTCTCTACCGGGGATCTTTGTTGCTTTATTTTAGTTACATTTAGACGATTTTATGAACATTCGGACAGATACAGTATTATGGTAGATAAAAAGAGTAATTGAGATAGGCTTTAGCCTTATAATGGGTAGAGGTCCTTCCTAAGCTTAATTGAATCTTCTAATAGTTGCCAGAATACGACGAAAAGGTCATCACCGGTACAGAAGGGGTTAAGGGTTGCTTGATCTGTGTTCTTCATTAGCGAGCGGGATTTATTTGTGACCACCAACAAAAATCACTTATGGAGAATTTATAGCGATATATTGTGTAAATTACGCGAGCAATGCTTAAATACTGAGACATGATAGTTGTGTATCTTTCTCTATTAACCCTTTCTGTACCGGTGACGTAATCTTATTATTTCATTTTTAGCTACATTCGGACGATGTTATTAACTAAGGAATGATATATGGTAGTTCGAAGACTTAATTGAGATAACCTGTAAGCTATTAATTGGTACATATCTTTCCTAAGCTGAGTGAAACCGTCCAATAGTAGCCAGAATCTAGTGAAAAGGATGTCCCTGGTACTGAATGGGTTACGTATCGATACATCTGCTACCAAAATATTTAAGATTTCTGCTAGGTGATGACTATACTCAGTTTCTTTTCAACTGACGCTAAATTCCAAAGTTCTCATCAAGATTTTTATCAGCTATTTTGAAGATTTTGTAGTGAAATATGTGGCTAATTATACAGAATTGGTCTTAATATTATCCAGAGACATAGTAGTTTCATATTTTTCCATTAAGTACCGAGAAATAAGCAGCTAAGAGATCCAATTTACCGTCAAATGTAATGAAACCGACAATAGTAGAGAACAGCTAATAAGGTATACAATAGATTCAGTTCTATTGGTCTAGTTATATTAACCGAGTATAGTAGAGAACAGCTAATAAGATATACAATAGATTCAGTTCTATTGGTCTAGTTATATAAACCGAGTATAGTAGAAAACAGCTAATAAGATATACAATAGATTAAGTTCTATTGGTCTAGTTATATAAACCGAGTATAGCAGAGAACAGCTAATAAGATATACAATAGATTCAGTTCTATTGGTCTAGTTATATAAACCGAGTATAGTAGAGAACAGCTAATAAGATACAATAGATTCAGTTCTATTGGTCTAGTTATATAAACCGAGTATAGTAGAGAACAGCTAATAAGATATACAATAGATTCAGTTCTATTGGTCTAGTTATATAAACCGAGTATAGTAGAGAACAGCTAATAAGATATACAATATTCAGTTCTATTGGTCTAGTTATATAAACCGAGTATAGTAGAGAACAGCTAATAAGATATACAATAGATTCAGTTCTATTGGTCTAGTTATATAAACCGAGTATAGTAGAGAACAGCTAATAAGATATACAATAGATTCAGTTATATTGGTCTAGTTATATAAACCGAGTATAGTTAAGAACAGCTAATAAGATATACAATAGATTCAGTTCTATTGGTCTAGTTATATAAACCGAGTATAGTAGAGAACAGCTAAAAAGATATACAATAGATTCAGTTCTATTGGTTTAGTTATATAAACCGAGTATAGTAGAGAACAGCTAATAAGATATACAATAGATTCAGTTTTATTGGTCTAGTTATATAAACCGAGTATAGTAGAGAACAGCTAATAAGATATACAATAGATTCAGTTCTATTGGTCTAGTTATATAAACCGAGTATAGTAGAGAACAGCTGATAAGATATACAATAGATTCAGTTCTATTGGTCTAGTTATATAAACCGAGTATAGTAGAGCACAGCTAATAAGATATACAATAGATTCAGTTCTATTGGTCTAGTTATATAAACTGAGTATAGAACACAACAGCTAATAAGATATACAATAGATTCAGTTTTATTGGTCTAGTTATATAAACCGAGTATAGTAGAGAACAGCTAATAAGATATACAATAGATTCAGTTCTATTGGTCTAGTTATATAAACCGAGTATAGTAGAGAACAGCTAATAAGATATACAATAGATTCAGTTATATTGGTCTAGTTATATAAACTGAGTATAGTAGACAACAGTTATTAAGATATACAATAGATTCAGTTTTATTGGTCTAGTTATATAAACCGAGTATAGTAGAGAACAGCTAATAAGATATACAAAAAGATTCAGTTATATTGGTCTAGTTATATAAACCGAGTATAGTAGAGAACAGCTAATAAGATATACAATAGATTCAGTTCTATTGATCTAGATTTATAAACCGAGTATAGTAGAGAACAGCTAATAAGATATACAATAGATTCAGTTCTATTGGTCTAGTTATATAAAACGAGTATAGTAGAGAACAGCTAATAAGATATACAATAGATGCAGTTCTATTGGTCTAGTTATATAAACCGAGTATAGTAGAGAACAGCTAATAAGATATACAATAGATTCAGTTCTATTGGTCTAGTTATATAAACCGAGAATAGTAGAGAACAGCTAATAAGATATACAATAGATTCAGTTCTATTGGTCTAGTTATATAAACCGAGTATAATAGAGAACAGCTAATAAGATATACAATAGATTCAGTTCTTTTGGTCTAGTTATATAAACCGAGTATAGTAGAGAACAGCTAATAAGATATACAATAGATTCAGTTCTATTGGTCTAGTTATATAAACCGAGTATAGTAGAGTACAGCTAATAAGATATACAATAGATTCAGTTATATTGGTCTAGTTATATAAACCGAGTATAGTAGAGAACAGCTAATAAGATATACAATAGATTCAGTTCTATTGGTCTAGATTTATAAACCGAGTATAGTAGAGAACAGCTAATAAGATATACAATAGATTTAGTTCTATTGGTCTAGTTATATAAACCGAGTATAGTAGAGAACAGCTAATAAGATATACAATAGATGCAGTTCTATTGGTCTAGTTATATAAACCGAGTATAGTAGAGAACAGCTAATAAGATATACAATAGATTCAGTTCTATTGGTCTAGTTATATAAACCGAGAATAGTAGAGAACAGCTAATAAGATATACAATAGATTCAGTTCTATTGGTCTAGTTATATAAACCGAGTATAATAGAGAACAGCTAATAAGATATACAATAGATTCAGTTCTATTGGTCTAGTTATATAAACCGAGTATAGTAGAGAACGCCTAATAAGATATACAATAGATTCAGTTCTATTGGTCTAGTTATATAAACCGAGTATAGTAGAGAACAGCTAATAAGATATACAATAGATTCAGTTCTATTGGTCTAGTTATATAAACCGAGTATAGTAGAGAAAAACTAATAAGATATACAATATATTCAGTTCTATTGGTCTAGTTATATAAACCGAGTATAGAAGAGAACAGCTAATAAGATATACAATAGATTCAGTTCTATTGGTCTAGTTATATAAACCCGGTATCGTAGAGAACAGCTAATAAGATATACAATAGATTCAGTTCTATTGGTCTAGTTATATAAACCGAGTATAGTAGAGAACAGGTAATAAGATATACAATAGATTCAGTTCTATTGGTCTAGTTATATAAACCGAGTATAGTAGAGAACAGATAATAAGATATACAATAGATTCAGTTCTATTGGTCTAGGTATATAAACTGAGTATAGTAGAGAACAGCTAATAAGATATACAATAGATTCAGTTCTATTGGTCTAGTTATATAAACCGAGTATAGTAGAGAACAGCTAATAAGATATACAATAGATTCAGTTCTATTGGTCTAGTTATATAAACAGAGTATAGTAGAGAACAGCTAATAAGATATACTATAAATTCAGTTCTATTGGTCTAGTTATATAAACCGAGTATAGTAGAGAACAGCTAATAAGATATACAATAGATTCAGTTCTATTGCTCTAGTTATATAAACCGAGTATAGTAGAGAAAAGCTAATAAGATATACAATAGATTCAGTCCTATTGGTCTAGTTATATAAATCGAGTATAGAAGAGAACAGCAAATAAGATATACAATAGATTCAGTTCTATTGGTCTAGTTTTATAAACCGAGTATAGTAGAGAACAACTAATAAGATATACAATAGAGCTAATAAGATATACAATAGATTCAGTTCTATTGGTCTAGTTATATAAACCGAGTATAGTAGAGAACAGCTAATAAGATATACAATAGATTCAGTTCTATTGGTCTAGTTATATAAACAGAGTATAGTTGAGAACAGCTAATAAGATATACTATAGATTCAGTTCTATTGGTCTAATTATATAAACCGAGTATAGTAGAGAACAGCTAATAAGATATACAATAGATTCAGTTCTATTGGTCTAGTTATATAAACCGAGTATAATAGAGAACAACTAATAAGATATACAATAGATTCAGTTCTATTGGTCTAGTTATATAAACCGAGTATAGTAGAGAACAGCTAATCAGATATACAATAGATTCAGTTCTATTGGTCTAGGTATATAAACCGAGTATAGTAGAGAACAGCTAATAAGATATACAATAGATTCAGTTCTATTGGTCTAGTTATATAAACCGAGTATAGTAGAGAAGAGCTAATAAGATATACAATAGATTCAGTTCTATTGGTCTAGTTATATAAACAGAGTATAGTAGAGAACAGCTAATAAGATATACTATAGATTCAGTTCTATTGGTCTAGTTATATAAACCGAGTATAGTAGAGAACAGCTAATAAGATATACAATAGATTCAGTTCTATTGGTCTAGTTATATAAACCGAGTATAGTAGAGAACGGCTAATAAGATATACAATAGATTCACATTTTATTGGCCTAGTTATATAAACCGAGTATAGTAGAGAACAGCTAATAAGATATACAATAGATTCAGTTCTATTGGTCTAGTTATATAAATCGAGTATAGAAGAGAACAGCAAATAAGATATACAATAGATTCAGTTCTATTGGTCTAGTTTTATAAACCGAGTATAGTAGAGAACAACTAATTGATATACAATAGAGCTAATAAGATATACAATAGATTCAGTTCTATTGGTCTAGTTATATAAACCGAGTATAGTAGAGAACAGCTAATAAAATATACAATAGATTCAGTTCTATTGGTCTAGTTCTATAAACCGAGTATAGTAGAGAACAGCTAATAAGATATACAATAGATTCAGTTCTCTTGGTCTAGTTATATAAACCAAGTACAGTAGAGAACACCTAATAAGATATACAATAGATTCAGTTCTATTGGTCTAGTTATATAAACCGAGTATAGTAGAGAACAGCTAATAAAATATACAATAGATTCAGTTCTATTGGTCTAGTTATATAAACCGAGTATAGTAGAGAACAGCTAATAAGATATACAATAGATTCAGTTCTATTGGTCTAGTTATATAAACCGAGTATAGTAGAGAACAGCTAATAAGATATACAATAGATTCAGGTCTATTGGTCTAGTAATATAAACCGAGTATAGTGGAGAACAGCTAATAAGATATACAATAGATTCAGTTCTATTGGTCTAGTTATATAGCCACCTAGCAAAGTATTACCCAGGTTTCAATACTACCACCTACGCAGAGAGCAATCCAGCTAGCTCTCACAAACACCTCCTCCTATTCATGTTATTACAGTAAACAAGCATACCACACTTTTTTCCAATACACCAACATACAATAGAAGTGTCAAATAGTCACTCTTTCAACTTTGGGGGAGACACTTGTTAGGAGGTAGCTTGGCCTTTTGTCTCCTTCATACTTCACATACTGATATTAATAAAGACAATCCTCCATCCAATGACTACATGTGGATATTGAAGGGGGAGGTTGCTTTTTTCTGGACCTCCTTCTCCCTAATGTTTAGCATAATAGTTTTGAGATTTTAAGACGTTCGTTCCATTATTTTGTCGATTATAAGACCTTTCGCCCGATTTCTTTATCAATATTAGGATCTTTCGTGCCATTTAGGTGTAGATTTTTCCTGGCAAGCGGAAGCGAGCCTTGAAATTTAGAAGGAATCGGCCTTCAGCTGAATTTGTTTTTTACCGATTTTGTTTACAAATTTATCTTGAAAGGGGGTCTAGGGGGTGCTGTTTTAAGCTTGATGGAGGTCTAGCGAGGAAATTAAAAAATACATGAAGAAATATATATAGACCAAAAAACAACCACTGCCCTCATAAAAACTAGACTGAAAGGGCAGACATTTGACGAATCATTATTAATGTAAATTACATTATGAACATAGCGACTTTTTCTTTCCGGCACAACGGGGTAATTGGATATATATTGTATTCAAGGAAAATTAATTATATAGTGCTAAACAAATGATGCTTACTGGTTATTATGTATACGTGTCTGGTTTCAACACCAGAATATTAAACTGGATAATAAAAACTTGGTATATATATATATATATATATATATATATATATTGTGACGCACCCCAGTGCTGTGCAACGCAACCTGATTGTACTCCTTGGTACTCGACTGTACCGCCCGTGATCTGGCTACCGTCAGCCGCAATGTATATTGAGTGTGACAACTTATAACTATGTTCTTTGTATCTCTGCAAAGGTCTCGTCATGTGCTAACCAGTGGTGGGTTTTGTTTTAAGCCATGTCGAGACCTTCCATTTAATATGTAGTATCAATAGAGAAGTTGATAGATAGGACAATGGGAGTTCAGAGAGAGAGAGTGAGTTAGGCTTCAGAGCAAGAGGGTAGCAACGCGCTGCGCTGCCGGCCGGGTGGTTGCCAGAAGTATGGACTGGTTGGCAGCCTTGCCCTTATAGCTAGGCGCGATAGGGTTGGTAGTCCATTGCTGCCTGCCTGGGCTGGGCCCATGTTGTCGTACAGCACATTGCCTGGAGGCTGGCTGCGTGTTCTATGACCAGGTTGCCTAGAACCTTTGAGATTCTAACATCCCTTGCTCTCTCTCCCCACTTCTCACGGTTGCACTCTTTCTCTCTGACGACATTACTCTCATTTCATTCTTCTCTCTATTTAAATGCATAACCTTCCCTTGAGGTCCTAAAGGAGTTTCAGCACTCACCTCTCGTATTACTCTTAGGACAAGCATATATTTACATGTATTAGATTTAAGGGGTTAATGTGAACAGCGATCTTCTTGATGAGGATAGTTGGTGAACGTTCTACATGTTCACGAGTTATATGCCCTGCTCATCATCCCATTTGTGACTAGACTGGTGCCATGTGTAAGAGCCCGACCATGCCCAGGAGTTGTCTGTAGAGGGACGAGGACTTAGCCTTGATTTGCATACCGAGCCAGGAGCGAGTGTAGCACCCGAGACTACAGCTCGCTCGTAGTGCCGGTATAGTAGAGTAACGTAATTTATCTGTCCTTGTGTTCTCTACAGTCTTCTCCTGGGTTCTCGCTTTCGGTGCTGGGACTCGTTGTTCCTGTGACTTGGCCTGCTAGCTAGAACACATGGGGATGATGAGTGGGATATATCTTTATTTTACTATGCATTGCAGCTCTCTTTAAGTATATATCTATAACACTTTACAATACACATTACTCACACAAGACAACACTATTAATACTTTCATGTATCAATTAACTGCACTGTCGTTTTGCTGCTGTGTCCGGAGTTCTGTTGCGTAGGGCGCATACGGACTCGGAGGGGAGACAGAGTGAGAGAAGCGAAGTAGCCTATGCGGTAGTAGACTACCGGCGCAGTACTGTTGCCTGCAACCTTTTAGTTATTCCAAGTATAGATTCATTATTATAATAAGTGACTACTGTTTATGTTCCTCCCATGTGTATTATTAGGTATCTACTGGATCATGAACATCTTGTATGCTACATGCTAGTGCATGTTAGTAGGGGACAGTTAGTGTAGTGCACGCGCTTTCAAGTAGGCGTGTACATTTGTCATTTAGCATTTCACTGTCATACCTTTAGCCTGCTTCTATTCTACATTATTAGAGGCTTAATATTAACGTAGTTTCTTGAGTATTGCATTTCTTTAGTAATAACGTAACCTATAAATGTCTGAGGGAGTTTAGCCTCATAGCCTACCCCTGTTGTACACTTTCGCCGAGTTAAGGTACCTCGTTACCGTAGACGATAACTCTGTAGGGCGTTGGTGCTTTTGTTGTCTGGAGCATATAGTATTTGGGACTGGAATCGAGCGTGTCGTTGTCACTTAAGCCATTTCTGTCCTACGATCAAGAATCCCGAATATGTATTGCCGATCCAGCCGTAACAATATATATATACAGTATATATATATATATATAATATTATATGTAATGTGTAGATATCCAGGAGGTATAAGTTAAGGGTAAATTATAATATATATATGAATATATTAATAAGTAAATATACTAAAAACTGTTTGTATACCGTGTTTCATTATCAAATTCAATAGTTGTTCAGTTACTTTGTCAGTGAAGTGCCGGTTACTGAATTTGGCTAAACATTTAAGTACTAAACTCGAATTTTGTTTAACTCTGCGGAAAGCTTGATTGCCTACCAGTTTATTTAATGATACTTCATGGGGGATGGGCGTATATATACAGTGTATGCTTATTTATATATCTCTTTAATTTGTTTAGTTTCCTCCCTAGACCTCCATCAAGCTTAAACCCCCCCCCCCCCCGAAATTTGTCGATAGAAAAATGCCCCCCACCTAAATTACAGGCTCGCTATACCTTGCCAAGAAAATATCGACACCTAAATGACACAAAACAGTCTTAATATTGAAAAAAAAGGGGCGAAAGGTCATAAAATCTGAACACTAATTGGGCTAAACACGAGGAAGAAGGGGGACCCGAAAAATGACCCCGTAACGACATATTATGAAATAGATATGCGTCTTCACATCATAGACAGGTTTTCACAATTAACATAATATTTGGCTATAACAACATTGTAATAGCTGCATATTAAGGGGGTAGCGCTTGGTTTTTGGTCTATATATTTATGTATTTATATATTTTTGAGTTGCCTCGCTAGACTTCCATCAAGCTTAGAAAAACACCCTCTAGACCCTCTTTCAAGATAAATGTGTACATTGTCCCGGCCGAAAGCCGATTCCTTCTATAATTAGAGGCTCGCTATCGCTCGCCTGGAAAAAAATCTGCACCTAAAGGCCACGAAAGGCCTTAATATTGATACACAAACTATGTAGTCGCAAGGTCTCAAAATCGCCAAACTAACGGAACGAACGTCTTAAAACCTCAAAAACTAACATGCCAAACATAGGGGAGAAGGGGGCCCAGAAAAAGCGAGTACTATCCCCTTAAGATGGTGATTAGTAAGTTTCTCGGCAGCCCAACCCTTTGAAGATTATGACGCATTTTGACAGTTTATTCTGGCTATCATTAGACGATTTTGTGCAGTTTAAGTAGGCTCTGTGGGAATTATAGGGGTGAAGACTGTTAATCGACCCTCTGACTGCCTTGAACCCTGCCTACATTTTGTTTGTGTTTTTTTGTTTTTTTCTATGTGATTGAGGGAGGCAAAAGGCAGAACTTCCTATAACGAGTGCCTCCCCCATAGTTGAAAGAGTGACAGGGCCAAAATCAAGGGACGTTCGAGCCAAAATGCCTGGACACACGGAGTTTGAAGCAATTTAAGTCATAGGAAGAGGGAAAGACTGATTCTGGGAGAGAGTTCCAGAGCTCAGCTGTTGAGTAGAAGAAAGACTCTGAGTAACGTTTAACTCTCGGGTTGGAGAGTTGCACAGAGTAGGGGTGGGATTAAGTTGCAAGACGGGTACTACGTACCCTACGTAGAGGAGGTGGTATACACTGGGAAAGCTCTGAGGAACACTGATTATTATAGTAGCGATAGAATAGCGAGAGAGATGCAACATTGTGGCGGAGAGAGAGATTGCAGAGAGTTGGTGAGTGGACGGGAGTTAATGCTACGAAAGGCCATCCTTTCAACTTTGTCTAGGAGAGCGGTGTGAGAGGAACCTCCCCACACATGTGAACAATGCTCAATACAAGGGCGCACTATGCCCCTGTACAGAGCAAGAAGCTGTGTAGGGGAAAAGAACCCCCTAAGGCGGTTGAGCACACCCAGCTTCTGGGAGGCTGCCTTAGCAAGACTGGTAATATGGTCCTTCCAACTGAGAGCAGAAGAAAAAGAGACACCAAGAATATTGAGAGAAGATGAAGGATTGATTTTTGTATTGTTGAAGAGTAAGGGATAGTCCGCTGGGAGTTGCTTACGGTAGATAGAAGGAAAAATTGGGTTTTGGAAGCATTAAAGGTTACAAGGTTTTCTCTGCCCCAATTGTAGATAGTATTTAGATCAGAATTTAAGAGTTATATGGCTTCATTACGTTTGTCGTTGAGGGATTGCTGGCTGGGGCGTTCTGAAAAACTAATGGAGTAGTGTAAGGTTGAGTCGTCTGGTATGAATGGATGGGAATTGAGGTACAGTTGAGGAGATCATTTATAAAAATTAGAAAGAGAATAGGAGATAGGACAGAGCCCTGAGGAACACCGGAGTTTATAGGGTGAGGAAGTGAACAATGGCCGTCCACAACCGAGGCTATGGATCGGCCAGAAAGGAAATTAGAGACAAAGGCACAGATGGAGGGATAGAAACCGAAGGAGGGTAGTTTAGAAATTACAAATTTGTGCCAGACTCTATCGAAGGCTTTCGATATGTCTAGTGCAATAGAAAAAGTCTCACCGAATTCCCGAAAGGAGGATGACCAAGAGTTAGTAAGATATGAAAGAAGATCACCAGTAGAGCGACCCTTTACCCCTTCAGCACCATGACGCCTTTTTACCTTTGATTCTGGTTGAGATTAGATGATTTTATGCAGTTTAAGAGGGACCTATGTTACTAAGTGGGTTTATTTTAGATCGTATTTACCAATTTGAGTCGTATAGGAACATTACAAACTAAAGAAACTCGTCTAATGGTAACCAGCATAAGATGAAAATTACGTCATGGTGGTGAAGGGGTTAAGGAAGCCATACTGGCGATCTGAATACAATCGTCTAATAATAGCCAGTAAACACAAAAGAAATGCGTGATCGGATATTGAAAGTGTTAAGGGGGTGACCTGCTTTTATTTTCTCTCATTTATCTCTTTCTCTGGCTTGTATCTATTCGGCCCCATTCAGCCTACTGCTTTAAGACATTTATGCCCATCCAGGTGTCGATTTATTCCTGGCGAGCGATAGCGAGCCAGCATTGTATGGAGAAATCCGTTTCGCCAGAGACATTTTTTGTCGAAACATGTACAAATTTAGCCTGCTGTCAAAAACATAAACAAATGTGCTGGCTCGCTACCGCTCGCCAGGAGAAAATCTACACCTGGATGGGGATAAACGTCTTAAAAGAGTAGACTGAATGAGGCCGAATGGATACAACCCAGAGAGAGAGAGAGAGAGAGAGAGAGAGAGAGCGAGAGAGAGAAAAACTAAAGGTGGTGGGCTCCCTTAAAACAAATGACCCGAGAGAGAGCCCGAACCCCATATTAACCCCTTCAGTACCGAGGTCGATATTTCCATGACATTCTGGCTACTGTATGACGATATTTCTCAGCTCAGGAAGGACGTCTATCAGGTAACAGGCTGCTAACTATCTAAGTTAACCCTTTTTACTACCACAGATCATTCATAAGCTGCACAAAATTGTTTAAATAAATACAATAAATATAATAAACTAGACTTACAGAAGGGTTGAACGTCTATAGATTGCTACAACTCCCTCCCTCTCATATTTAAGGGGGCCCAACCTAGTTTTTTTTACCTCTCTTTCACCCTCTCTTTCCTGGTTGTATCCATTTGGCCCCATTCAGCCTACTGTTTTAAGACTTTTATTCCCATCCAGGTGTTGATTTATTTCCTGGCGAGCAGTAGCGAGCCAGCATATTTAAAAAAAAGAAAAATTGACAGCAGGCTAAATTTGTACATTTTTCGAAAGAAACATTTCTCCGGCGAAGCCGGATTTCTCTATACAATGATGGCTCGCTATCGCTCGCCAGGAAGAAATCGACACCTGGATGGGGATAAACGTCTTAAAACAGTTAGCTGAATGGGACTAAATGGATACAAGCTAGAGAAAGAGAGAAAAAGGAGAGAAAAAAAGCCGGTTAACCCCCCTTAATTCCATTACACAGATTCTTTCATTTCACGTGTTCTATATATTCTCTCTCTCTCTCTCTTTTTTTTTTCTCTCTCTCTCTCTATTTTAGTTATCAGAAGTATACAATATGTTGAAAGTAACACTATTATATGTCCATTAATAATGTACATTAATGAATCTCTCTCTCTCTCTCACTCATTCACTCTCTCTCTCTCTCTCTCTGTCTCGCTCTCGCTCTCTCTCTCTCTCTCTCGTTCATCAGCGCCCCCTACCCTCACACTCACTTCCCAAGCTCTTTATATTCCATTCACTCGCTCGCACCCTTGCCATATTGCCGTCGTTAGCAATTGTTGGGTGTCTACTATCAATATTTTCTGGCTTCCCAAATAGATGAGTGTCTATTTTCGATTTTTTTTTTTTTTTTTTTTTTAGTAGTCATTATGTATGTGTTTAATTTGTGCATGTACACAATCAACCAGCATTTTGTTTCGAAGAATTCTTCTTGTTTTGTAATATAGATATACCGTATATATATATATATATATATATATATATATATATTATTATGTATTAAACTGGTCATTATAGTTGTGTTTATTTTTAGCAACCACACAATATACCCGCATGACAATTTATATGAGAAACATGATATACAATAATACAGTTCATCTTTCATATTACATCAACAAAATTTGTGTGTAGCGTATATGTTTTAGCTTACATAATATGTTTGTAGACACATAGTTCACCTTTGAAATTCAATGGAAATAAATATAACATTTGACCTCCATGTTTCTGTGTACTGTATGTATTCATTTATTTATATTTGTTCATATTTTATTTTAGATTTAGCCACTCATCTTTGCAAGCTGATGTATTTCCCTCCACCATTCCTTGTTTTCTCTCTCTCTCCCTCTCTCTTTCTCTTTCTCTCTTTCTTTCTCTCTCCCTTCCCAATTTTCCCTTACCCTCTCTAAACCACTGTTTGGACACTTGATCCTCAGTGTTTTGGAGGACAAGCAGCCTAGAGGGGTCACTAGACCTGTTGTTGCTTTATTTCCTTTGTACTCCTTTGTGCTCTCTCTCTCTCTCTCTCTCTCTCTCTCTCTCTCTGCTACATCCTTCCCCTTTGTCTCCCATCTCATCTATCTTGCGCAGATAATCCCGTCTCTAACCTCCACTTATCCTACATATTTGTGTGTGTGTGTGTGTGTGTGTGTGTCTGTGTGTCTGTGTGTGTGTGTATGTATGTGTGTGTGTATGTATGTTCGTCTGTGTGTGTGTGTGTGTAGGTTTATGTGGGTATGTCTGTGTGCATATGTTCTATTTGTTTCTGTCTGCATGTGTGTATATCTTGTGTGTGGGTATGTCTGTGTGCATATGTTCTATTTGTTTCTGTCTGCATGTGTGTATATCTTGTGTGTGGGTATGTCTGTGTGCATATGTTCTATTTGTTTCTGTCTGCATGTGTGTATATCTTGTGTGTGGGTATGTCTGTGTGCATATGTTCTATTTGTTTCTGTCTGCATGTGTTTATATGTTGTGTGTGGGTATGTGTGTAGGTTTATGTGTGAATGTATTCGTGTGCGTGTGTTCTATGTGTTTGTTTATGTCTGCATGTGTGTACATATTTTGTGCGTATGGGTATGCCTTTGTATGCATGTGTTCTATTGATTTGTTTCTGTTTACATTTTTTTGTCTTTCTATATTCCAACTACTCCCTCTCGGGCATAGGCTGATAGCCTTACACTACCGCTGAACACGGTGAGGGCCGTGAGGTCTTGTTCCAGACTAGGGAGTGAGACATCCGAAGCACCTATTCACGGCTCAAACCCAACTCCATCGCTGAAGCTGCTTCGCCTCTGCGCTTCAGTCTCACTCCCCAGACTCGGACCCTCACTCTCAGAACGCCACCTATTGAGCAATTAACTCACTAGGCATTGCCCCCCCTGTAGCATATTTTGAATTTGGGAATATTCATACAGTGTTATTTAATCAGGGAACAATGAGGGCATATTGTTTTGGCATTTCGGTGTGCTGTGGTAATGCACTGGAACTAGGTACATCACTAATTCCATCCCAATAATATCTTCCCATTGACATATTGGGATTCGAACCCGGGCCCTTTGGATTACCAGTCCAGTGGCAAGACCACTCTGCCACACATGTGTGTATATGTCTTGTGTGTGTGTGTGTGTGTGTGTGTGTGTGTGTGTGTGTGTGTGTGTATGAGTTTGTGTTTATGTGTGAATATCTTTGCGTGTATATGTTGTATTTGTTTGTTCTGTCTGTATGTATTGTGTGCGGGTATGTGTGTATTATATGTATTATTCGTAGGTGTGAATGTCTTCGTGTGCATGTGTTCCATGTGTGTGTTTCTGTCTGAATGTGTGTATGTGTTTTTATGTGCATCTGTTATATTTGTTTGTGTCTGCATATATATACTGTATATATATATATATATATATATATATATATATATATATATATATATATATATATATATATATAGTGTATACTTATGTGGGAACGTGTTTATGTTTTGTGGGTTTGTAGTTGTGTGCATGTGTTCTATAATGTCGTGTTTTTTATGTCTGTGTGCATCTCTCTCACTCTCTCTCTGTCTGTCTTTCTCTCTCTCTCATTCATCATAAATCTTCATATTGTTCTCTCCTTCTATTGTCCTTTCTTCACCTCTTCCTTTCACTTTCTGGCATTCGTATTTGTCCTACTTAATCAATAGTCTTCCTATGCCTCTCTCTCTCTCTCTCTCTCTCTCTCTCTCTCTCTCTCTCTCTCTCTCTCTCTCTCTCTCTCTCTCTCTCTCTCTCTCTCTCTCTCATCAGGTATTCCTTCTCATATTTAATTCCTTCTCTTCCTCCAGCACCCAAACCTACTCAGCTCGCCCCTGCGTGTGTGTTTGAGTATGTGTGTGTGTGTGTGTGGTTGTATTATATGTGGATGTGATGTGTGTGTGTGTGTGTTTGTGTGTGGTTGTATTATGTGTGGCTGTGGTGTGTGAGGTTGTGTGCTGTTTGAGTGTTGTGTGTGTATTTTGAGTGTTGTCTGTGTGGGTATTCCTTGTGTATGTGCGTGTTGTGTGTGTGTGTATGGTTGTGTACGTCTGTGCGTGTCTCCTTGAGTATTATGTGTGTTTGCGTGTTGTGTGTGTGTGTTTGACGTGACTGTTGTGAGTGTGCTTGAGTGCTATGTGTGTTTTTTAGTGTTATGTATGTGCTTGTGTGTTGTGTGTGGGATTGTATGTGTGTGTGTTTGAGAGTGAGTGAGAGAAAAAGAAAGAATGCGGTGCAACTAGGACGATTTTGTTATTATTTTGTTTCGTCTATATATATATATATTTTTTTTTTTAGTTTCCTCCCTAGGCCTCCATAAAGCTTTAACAAAAAAACTAGACTCCTTTTCAAGATAAATTTGTAAATGTTTCGGCCATTGCCTGTGCAGCCATTCTCAAGTACAAAGGAGTACAAAGGAAATCAAGCAACAACAGGTCCATTCTCAAGTGTTGACGGCACATGACCCAAATAGGCCCTATAGTGGAAGGACGAGGCGGAGGTAGTTACGTTTCTAGACCCCTTCTCCCTCATGTTTAACACCTTTGGTTTTGAAATTTTAATATGTTCGCCCCACTAATTTGTCGATTTTAAGACCTTTCGTCCCACTCCTTTGTCAATATAAAGGCTAATCGTGTTATTTAGGTGTCTATTATTTGCGAGCGATAGAAAGCCTGTAAGTTAGTAGGAATCGGCTTTCAACTGGGAAATTTTTCCATCGAAAAATGTACACATTTATCTTGAAGAGGGTCTTGAGGGTGTTTAAGTTTGATGATGGTATAGGAAGAAAACAAAAAACAAAAAAATAGGTAGGACAAAAAACAAAAACTAACAAGCAACACGTACACCCTTAAGGGGAGATCTCCACTTGAGGGATTTTGTTCTTTACCCCTTTCTCCCTCATGTTTAGCCCCATTGCTTTTGATATTATAAAACATTTGCCCTATTAGTTTAGCGATTTTAAGCACTTTCACCCCATATTAAGACCTTTCGTGCAATTCAGGTGTCGATTTTATCCTGGCGAGCAATAGCGAGCCTGTAATTTAAGACAAACCGGCCTTCGGCCGGGAAATTTTCTACCGAAAAATGTACAAATTGATCTCGAAAGGGGCTCAAGGGGGTGTAATTTTAAGCTTGATGGAGGTCTAGGGTACAAACTAAATACCTCTCCTTAAGTTTACCACTACCAAGTCCTTATGTATACCTGCCAACCGAGTTGGCATATGTATATATCTGTTTGTTATTCTCATTTATCTTCTTTACCCCTTCTTCTACCATAGTGTTTTGTTTACCTCTCTCTCGCTCACTCCCCCCCCCCCCCCCTCATCCTCCAGTAGTACTAGCGAGCGACGTAAAGACCAATACACTTTTGCCCAATACATTCCTACATGATACACATTAAGGAGACAGTGGCTGGATTGTTGGTCTATTCATTATTTTGTTTTGTTTTTTAGTTTCTTTCCTAGACCTCCTTCAAACTTGGAAAAACACCCCCTAGACCCCCCTCCCCCCACCCTCAAGATAAATATGTACATTTTTCGGTAGAAAAATGTGTCGGTCGAAAGCCAGTTCCTCTTATAATTATAGGCTCGCTATTGCTCGCCAGGAAAAAATCAACACCTAAATGGCACGAAAGGTCTTATAATTGACAACGAAATTGGGCGAAAGGTGTTAAGAACGCCAAACAAATGGGCCAAACGTCTTAAAATCTGGAAACTAATGGGGCTAAACACGAGGAAGAAAGGGGGTCCAGCAAAACGAGCCATCTGCCCTTAACGGCAAGCCCGGTGTTTATGGTGAGTTAGAGCCTTCATTTGTATGCTAATGATCCCACCTCGTTTTCTTCTCTCTCTCTCCCTCTTTCTCTGGGTTGTATCCATTCGGCTCCATTCAGCCTACTGATTCAAGATGTTTATCCTCATTCAGGTGGCGATATTTTCCTGGCAAGCGGTAGCGAGCCAACATACTTTTGTTTTAATGTTTTTGACAGGAGGCTAAATTTGTAAATTTTTTCGATAGAAAAATTTCTCCGGCGAAGCCGGATTTCTCCATACAATGCTGGCTCGCTATCGCTCGCCAGAAACAAATTGACACCTGGATGCGGATAAACGTCTTAAAACAGTAGGCTGAATGGGGCCGAATGGATACACGCCAGAGAAAGAGAGAAAAGGAGAGAAAACAATCGGGTGACCCCCCTTATTGATCCCAGGCTCAGGAGAGAGAGAGAGAGAGAGAGAGAGAGAGGGAGAGAGGGAGAGAGAGAGAGAGAGAGAGAGAAATTTACATAGATTTACATAGATACACTGGCCACACAGATCTTACGATCCCTACGAGGTGACCAGGACTTAATCCTAATAGAGATAGCAACCCTAAGAGAAAGTGGAAGGAAAGGATAGCAAAGATGAAGGCTCTCTCCCCACCCTCCGCTCCCTCCGGCAATTGCCGTACATGAAAATAGTTAGAAGTGAATAACCTTGCAGGGCTTGGAAATCGCCTGAAGGAATTTATAGTATAGTTAGAAATGGAAAGGAAAAAGCATGCACACCTTCACTTTTTTTTTTTTTTTTTTTTTTTTTTTCAACTAAAAACGTTTTCATTTCCGCCAGGTTCTCTTATCAGTGATCAGCTTCTACTGCAGACCAACTTTTCTGTGACATGTGTCTAACCTTTTTTTAAATGTGTATATCGAGTCACTGTCAATAACTTCATTAGGGAGCTTATTCCACTCATTAATAATACTGTGGGTGAAGAAATTTTTAGTTATGTCTAGGTTCGCTTTCCTGCCTGTTAGTTTTAATTTGTTTCCTCTTGTGGAACCTTCTTTGGCTATCTTAAATAGATTATTAGAATTTACGTTACTAAAGCCTTTTAGTATCTTAAAACACTCTATCAGCTGTCCCCTTATTCTCCGTTTCTTAAGCGAAAACAGGTCGAGTTCTCTTAATCTCTCATTGTATGGCTTATTTCTAAGGGAAGGGATTAACTTTGTTGCTCTACGCTGAACGGATTCTAGTTTCTCTGTCTTTTTTAAGTAGGGAGACCAAAACTGCACAGCATACTCCAGATGTGGCCTCACAATACTTTTATATAGTGGTACAACTATGTCTTTACTATGACAATGAAAATTTCTTTTAATGAAACCTAGCGCTCTATTTGCTTTGTTAGATGCTGCGGTGCATTGGCTTGTAGATTTTAGATTTTCATTGATAAGCACTCCTAGGTCTTTTATCTGTGATACGCTCTTTATCTTTTCTCCATTCATATGGTATTCGTATTTGTTGTTTCGGGAGCCTATTTGTAGTATCAGGCATTTGTTTACGTTAAAGGGCATCTGCCAATTTTCTGACCACTCTGATATCTTGTTTAAATCTGATTGCAGGCTACTTCTATCGCTTTCTGATATTATTGAGAGAGAGAGAGAGAGAGAGAGAGAGAGGGAGAGGGGGAGGGAGGGAGGGAGGGAGGGAGGGAGGGTCGGTTGGTCGCTGTGTGGGCATCTTGTGTGGGGGATCATAACAAGCCCTGGCACTTGCGTCAATACCCTGTTTACGTCGAGGTCTATTAAACCCTTTGGGTACCAGCGACGTGCATTATATTTGATTCTATAGTTATATGTAGACGATATTATGCAGTTTAGGAAGGATCTGTGGTAGTTAAAAGGTTTGGTTGTGATAGTTTGAAGCCTTAGTATGGCTAGAGGTCCTTCCTAAGCTGAATAAAGTCGTCTAATCGTTGTCAGAATATAATGAAAAGGACGTCATTGGTACTGTACGGGTTAATGCTCTGAGGGGATCTGAGGTATCATAACATTATAAGGCAGGTTTATGTCCTTTGAAAACGACTTGAATATATTATCTACAGTATGTTTATTTTGTGTTCTATTAATGTTCTCCAGGGGATATAGAGATACTGAGGGGATATGCGGTATCATAACATTGCACGACTGGTTTTATGTCCTTTGAAAATTACATAGATATACCGTATATAATCGGTTTATTTTGTGTTTTATTAATGTTCTCCAGGGGATATAGAGATGATGAGGGGATCTGAGGTATCATAATATTATACGGCTGGTTTTGAGTCCTTTGAAAACTAATTAAATACAAATATAATCTGTATAATTATCTTATGTTCTATTAGGTCTCTCCAGGGGATATAGAGATACTGAGGGGATCTGAGGTATCATAACATGTTGGATTAATGTCCCTCTTTGATAACGACCCAAGTATATAATATATGTTTATGTCCAGGTCTATCAGTATTCTCCGGGGGATATAGAGATGATGAGGGGGTCTGAGGTATCATAACATGCAGATGGTTTTGAATACTTCTTTGATAACGATTCAAATATATAACCTGCTTACTTTAGTGCTCTCCATTAGTGCTCTCCTAGGAAACTTATTGGTGTCATGCTGATTTGTGGCACCCTGCTTATGAGTCCTTCTTTGATAACTATTTCAATATATAATATATTTTTACGTCGAGGTCTATTAGTGTTCTTCAGGGAATATATAGATGATGGTGAGGGGATCTATGGTGTTCTGTGTATCATCACATTGGACGGCTGGTTTTGAGTCCTTCTTTGATAACGACTTAAGGGAGCCCACCTCGCTTGTTTTCTCTTTCTCTCCTCTCTCTTTGACTTGTATCCATTCGACCCCATTCAGCCTATTGTTTTAAGATGTGTATGGCCATCCAGGTGACAATATTTTCCTGGCGAGCGGTAGCGAGCCAGCATATATATCTATTTGTTTTAACAGCAAGCTAAGTTTGTACATATTTCGATAGACAAATTGCTCCGGCGAAGCCGGATTTCTCCATACAATGCTGGCTCGCTGTCGCCGACAGGAAGATATCGACACCTGGATGGGGATAAACGTCTTAAAACAGTTGGCTGAATGGGGCCGAATGGATAAAAGCCAGGGAAAGAGAAAAAAGGAGAGAGATAAAAGAAAAAGCCGGTGACCCTCCTTATTTCTATAATCTATGTGTATGTTGTGTATGTTGTGTATGTTGTGTATGTGTATGTTGTGTATGTGTATGTTGTGCTCTATAAATGTTGTTCAGTGGAGATATTGGTGTTCTTGTGCTCTGCTATATTATAACGTTACAAAGCTGGTTTTGAGTTCTTCGTTGATAACGATTTAAATTTATGATCTGTGTTTATTTAGTGTTCTATTGATGTTCTCCAGGTGATATAGAGATGCTGAGGGGATCTGCGGTATCATAATAATATACGGCCGGTTTTTAGTCCTTCTTTGATAACGATTTCAATATATAATATGTTTAGTTTGTGCTTTATAAATGTTCTTCAGTGGATGTATTGGTGTCCTTGTGCTCTGATGTATTTAACAGTATCAAGGAAGTCCTTTTTATCACATTCTGGCAACTATTAGGCGATTGTTTTCAACTTAGGAAGGACCTCTAGCAATAGTAAGGCTTCAAACTATCATAGTCAACCCTTTTATCTACCACCGATCCATCTTAAGCTGCATAATATCGTCAAAATATATCTAGAATAAAATATAACTGACGTCGCTCGTACTCAAAGGGTTAAGGGACCCCACCTCGTTTTTTTCTCTTTCTCTCCCTCTCTATTTGGCTTATATCCATTCGGCCCCATTCAGCCTACTGTTTTAAGACAAATACCCCCATCCAGGTGTCAATATTTTCCTGGCGAGCGATAGCCAGCCAACATATATTTATTTTTGTTTTGACAGTAAGCTAAATTTGTATATTTTTCGATAGAAAAATTTCTCCGGCGAAACCGGATTTCTCCATACAATGCTGGCTCGCTATCGCTCGCCAGGAAGATATCGACACCTGGATGGGGATACACGTCTTAAAATTTGGCTGAAGGGGGCCGAATGGATGCAACCCAGGGAAAGAGAGAAAAGGAGAGAAAGATAAAAAAAAAAAAAAACGGTGACCCCCCTTAAACGGCTGGTTTTGAGTCCTTCTTCGATAATGATATAAATATATGATACACGTTTACGTCCAGGTCCTACTATAGTCTATTATCTGTAAGTAGGCGAGAAATCATGACCTCTAACCTCTGTAACTCAAAAACGACTAGAATAATCGAGCTAATATTTCTACCATTTGGAAAGAGTCAGTCAAGGAATAGATGTGCAAATGTATAGCCAATTTGCTCTAGCCCTTTTTGAGTTACAGAGGATAGAGTTAATGATTTATCGCCTACTTACAGCGAATAGACTATAGTGTTCTCCAGGGAATATAAAAACGCTGAGGGGATCTAAGGTGCTCTGTGCATCATCAAATTATACGGCTGGTTACATGTTCTTCTTGAATAACTTTCTTAAAGGGAGCCTACCTCACTCTTTTTCTCTTTCTCTCCCTCTCACCTTGGCTTGTATCCATTCGGCCCCATTCAGCCTACTGTTTTAAGACGTTTACCCCCATCAAGGTTTCAGTATTGTCCTGGCGAGCGGTAGCGAGCCAGCATATATATATTTTTGTTTTGACAGCAAGCTAAATTTGTACATTTTTAGATAGAAACATGTCTCCGGCGAAGCCGGATTTCTCCATACAATGCTGGCTCGCTATCGCTCGCCAGGAATAAATCGACACCAGGATGGGGATAAACGTCTTAAAACAGTTGGCTGAATGAGGCCGAATGGAGACAAGCCAGAGAAAGAGAGAAAAGGAGATAAAAACAGCAGGTGACCCCTCTTAATGTAACATCAATATTATATTTAGAGCTGTATACAGGGCTTCAGGTTTTGTTTCTGGATAACCTTCTTGATATAACCTTTATATTTTCTTGAAGCCGTATTTAGTGTTGCCCGATGTATTAGTGTGTCGTGGTGACTTATGGGGAGGGTTTTTTTCTGGACCTCTTGTCTCTCCTGTTTAGCACCGTTAGTGTGAGATTTTAAAAAGTTAGTCCCATTAGTTTGGCGATTTTAGACCTTTTGTGCTATTTAGGTGTCGGGATTTTGCTGCGAGCGACAATGAACCTGAAGTTTAGGAGGAATTCGGCCGGGAAATTTTTGTACCGAAAATTGTTCAAGTTTATTTTGAAGGAGGGTGTTGGGGGTATTGATTTTAAGTTTGATGAAGGTCTTGGAAGGAAACTAAAGACAATCATAAAAAAATCAATACACTAGGAAATAAATGCAAACTTCTTAAGGGGGCCCACCTCACTTGTTGTCTCTTTCTCTCCCTCTCTCTTTGTCTTGTATCCATTCGTCCTCATCCAGCCAATTGTTTTAAGACGTTTACTCCCATACAGGTGTCAATATTTTCCTGGCGAGCGGCAGCGACCCAGCATATACAGTATATAGTTTTGTTTTGACAGCAACCTAAATTTGTAAATTCTTCTCCGGCTAAGCCGGATTTCTCCATACAATGCTGGCTCGCTATCACTCGCCAGGAAGAAATCAACACCTTTATGGGGATAAACGTCTTAAAACAGTAGGCTGAATGGGGCCGAATAGATACAAGCCAGAGAAAGGAAAGAGAGAAAAAGAGAGACAAAAAGCAGGTCACCCTTATTAACCCTTTGGGGATCATGGTGCGTTTCCACAATTTATTCTGGCTGTTGTTATGCGAATTGACACAGCTTTGGAAGGATCTGTGGGAATGAAATGGTTAAGACTGTTTCCGATAATTAACCCTCTTGACTTCCATACACCCTTCCTAGTCTAAATAATATCGTTTAATAATAGCCAGAATTAAATGTCAAAACGCGTTATAATCCTCAAGGAGTTAACCCCTTGGGATTTAAGATGCATTTGTCCATTATATGTTGGTTATCAGTAGTAGATTCTATGCAATTTAGGAAGGATATATAGGAATTAATTGGGTATATACTATCTCAATTAACGGAGCCCACCTCGCTTCTTTTCTCTTCCTCTCCCTCTCTCTTTGGCTTGTATCCATTAGGCCCCATTCAGCCTACTGTTTTAGGACGTTTATCCCCATCCAGGTGTCAATATTTTCTTGGCGAGCGGTAGCGAGCCAGCATATATATATTTTTGCTTTGACAGCAAGATAGATTTGTACATGTTTCGATAGAAAAAATTCTCCGGCGAAGCCGGATTTCTTCATGCAATGCTGGCCCGCTGTCGGTCGCCAGGAAGAAATCGACACCTGGATGGGGATAAACGTCTTAAAACAGTTGGCTGAATGGGGCCGAAAGGATACAAGCCACGGAAAAAGAGAACAGGAGAAAAAAAACGGTGACCCCCTTTAACTCGTTAGCTCCCGCAAGATCACCATAAGCTGTATAAAATCAATGGGTTAATCTTAATAAATAAAGGTCAATGTTTGTCAGTTACCCGATCAGTTACCCGACCTTTGTTACTAAACTCCTCCCACAGTTTTGGTGCCAGGTGGGAGTGTGGGGCACCGTTGGAAAGCCCATGCTTTCGAAATGGTTTTAGGCGAGTTTAGTGGAAATCAGAGACACTTTTGTTTAATAACATTTTCGGCAGAACTTATGTAGTATACGGGAGCGAAAAAAATGCGAAAAAAATGGCCGTTTGGGGCAGAAGGAGGCCTCCGATCGAAAAGGTGTATGGAACGAAAGTTGTTCGCAGCCCGCCAAAATGGGGGTACTGAAGAGGTCAGATCCTAATTCGGAGGTCATTTAGCGGCCGAAATCGAGGTCGCCGTTTAATGAGGCACAGGGAGGTCGAGGCCGGTGATTATGGTAGTAGTAGTATTGTGATGATTGTGGTACTAGCGATTGATGATGGTGATTATGGTAGTAGTAGTGGTGGTAGTAGTGATGGTGATTATGGTGATTACCCGGGCAACGCCGGGTACCCCTGCTAGTATATAATATACATAATATGCAAATTAAGTGTTTTCCACTCTGCTCGCCTTGCCTCGTTTATAGCGGTGTTTATGTCTCTCCTTAATGACGTTCTTTATAATACACCTAATTTGCGGGTGATTTACGTTACTACAGCAACTCCTTCCATTCTCTTGCACACTGTAATAGTGTTTTATATATATATACCGTATATATATATATATATACGCCAGCCATTCAATGTTTTTATACTCTCAGTCGGACTCGAATCACCGACAGTCAGGACGAGTGTCCATGCTTTAACCCACTATACCACGGCGTGATATAGGATACTTAACCTTTTCCAATTTATATTAAGGAATAAAGGAAATCCTTCTTGAAGAGTGTACGTACGTATTTCAATTCCTATACAAGTCTTGGGATTCATATTCCTGGATACCATACAGGGATTTTCACAAGTACAACCCCGCAACTCGGGTTTAAGTGATTTAATTGAATTCTCACCCAGCCAAACACGAGCGGCATTCGTAACAAGTATATCTCACAATTATACGTGAGCTACTAAAATACTCCCAGCCGGACTCGAACCACCGAGTGTCCATCCTTTAATCCACTACACCATATTATTGACTCTCGTGTTTAACTTGGCGAGAATTATATGAAATCACTTAAACGCGAGTTGGGTGGGGGTACTTGTAAAAATCCCTGTATGGTAGCCTGGAATATGGATCCTACAGTAAGCCTCCTTCATACACATTGACAAAATATATAAATAAAAGGAAAAACAAATTCACACAAGCGCTAGGGTATTATATTAAAATCCTTGGAATACCAAAGTCATCACGTTTCATTCGTTTGTACAGAGAAGAAATAAAATGTTTGAATAACATGGATTTCTATTAGTTTGAATATAAATACGCCTTTCATCTTAT
>CM064502.1:42583901-42703933 GCA_032716605.1 Paralithodes platypus
ACCTGAGAATAACAGGAGTTTTTGTTATCCCATTGAGCACCAGCTAATTATAAAAAAATGTACATCGAGAGACTGGCCCATTTTTTTTTTTCCTTAAATGGCTTAAATAGGTGAGAAATGAAGAATTAAAAAAAAAACACTCACCTCGGTCATTTGGGGGTCGTATGGGGGAGGGGGGGGGGCCAGCCTCAGACATCAGCTGATGCCGGGCGGCCTTCAAAGTTCCCGCCCGGCTAGCCACAGCTGAGCGCGGCAGCATGGCAGATGGCAGATGGCAGGTCTTCAAGGTTTCTTTATTGATATTCCCTGGACCTCTTTCTTTTCTAATGATGCACACTCCACCTTGAGCCACATACAAGATTTTGTAAAAATTGGAATGGAAACTTTTATTCCTCATCAAAAGTACAGTAAAAGATCTAATTCACCTAAATGGTTTGACCATAATTGTGCTAGAGTAACTGAACAAAAAGCAATAGCCTACAATGCATACACAAGATCAAAAACACATGAAGCCTTTAATTACTTTAGAAACATCAGAAATCATGCCAAAACTGTATTAAACCTAACTAAATCAAACTTTCTCCACAAGCAGGCAAATAAACTTCTAAATAATCCAAATGATAACAAAATATTTTGGTCTACTCTTAACTCATTTAAATCCAACTTCACTACTGCTTCATCCATTCCACCATTAAAATCTCCGACTGGCAATCTTGTAAGTGACCCACGAGGAAAAGCTAACCTTCTTGCGGATATTTTCTCCACCAACTCAACCTTAGATGAAATAAATCAAGATGTCCCTGTACTTAATTTTAATTCGCCTGAAATTCCCTCACTTAAGATCCACACCAGACATGTCAAAACTATTTTGCAGAATCTCTCGGTAGATAAGGCTCCTGGTCCAGATGAAATTCCTCCAATAGTACTTAAGAATTGCTCCTTGGTGCTCGCTCCTGTATTGGCAAAATTTTTCCGTCTGTGTACTCATACCTCATGCTTCCCAGTACCCTGGAAAGAAGCAAACATCCATCCAGTTCCTAAAAAAGGTGCCTCTTCAGATCCATCAAACTACAGACCAATAGCTATAACTTCCACTCTTGGTAAAGTCTTTGAAATTATATTAAATAATCACATAATTAAGCATCTTGAGAATAATAAATTAATCAGTGATAGGCAATATGGTTTTAGACGATGTCGATCAACTGCAGACATGCTATGCCTTCTTACGCATCAGATCAACCAAGCTACAGACCAACATGGTGAAACACATACAATAGCACTGGATATATCAAAGGCATTTGATAGAGTCTGGCATCAATCCTTATTGTCGAAGATGTCACACTACGGCCTTGCATCATTAGTTCCACTAATTTCTTCTTATCTTCATAACAGAAAAATACGTTGTAATGGTAGATGGCCTTTATTCTCAATTTCACTCAATAAATGCTGGTGTTCCCCAGGGATCAGTTTTGGCCCCAATTCTGTTCCTCATTCATATCAATGATCTCATATCTACCACTCATAATCCAATACATTCCTACGCAGATGACTCAACACTCCACAGTTCCTTCACATTTACCAATTCTTTCACCCAACCCGATCTTATAAATTCAAAAATAAACACTGCAATTTCTCTGAACCAGGACCTTTCTAGAATTAATGGATGGGGACAAAAGAATCTAGTTTCCTTTAATGCACAGAAAACCAAGTACATTCAATTTTCTAACCGACAGAATCTCACTGACTCCCATATATTTTTTAATGATGTAAATATTCCCACTTCCCCTAGTATTGACATTCTCGGTGTAACATTAACTACTAACTTGAGCTGGACACATTATGTTAGAAGCATTGCTAAGAATGCCTCTAAAAAACTGGGACTCCTGTACAGAGTTCGAGAATTCTTCACTGACGAGCAGTTGGCCGTGATATATAAAAGTCATGTGCGTTCTCAGATGGATTACTGTTCACCTCTGTGGGGTGGAAGTGGAGTGGTTGCATTGAGGCAGTTGGACAAAATTCAAAATAAAGCTATTAGATTAATCAATAACCCTGCAATCACACAGGACCTTCCTACATTATCCATACGAAGAAACGTTGCATCCCTTGCATTATTCTACAGATATTTTCACAGCAATTGTTCCGAGGAACTTGCTTCAATTGTGCCGCCTCTCCACATCTTTCCCCGTAGAACTAGGGCAGCTGAGAGCGCCCATGAATTTACACTTTCTCCTCCACAATGCAGAACTTCTGCTTATCAGAATTCATTTATCCCCAGAGCTACTACTCTTTGGAATTCACTTCCCTCGAATTGCTTTCCACAAACTTACAATCTACAAATGTTTAAATCCAGTTGTTACAAACATTTTATGAATGGAGGATGCCTTTAGGCACATGGACCTTTTTGTTTTATCTGTGTTTTTCCTTCCTCCGTTCATTGTCTCTTAAAAAAAAAAAAAAAAAAAAAAAAAGATGCACGATGCGTGTTTTCGAGTGACGGTTATTTACACCACCCGAGCATCATGTGTGCCTTCATAGTTCATATACTACCAACATGTATCACATAATGTCATTATAAGTGAAGTAATAGTCTGATAAGTGCTTAGATATAAGTTTTATAAGTGCTCACGAATGGCAAGACCAGTGCGCGTCCCCGTTGCCATGGAGACTGGCGGCCATCATGGTCTCAGACAATAACAGAACGCACATACGTACACACACCCAGCTGACCTACACGCGCCCCCACCACTTTCCCTTTCATTGTCTGTCTCTCTCACTCGCCCTCTTTATTCAGTTTATACTTTATCGTATGTTTTATAGTTATAATATGGGTTTCACACATTGTTTTACGCCCTTTTGACCTAGAAATATGTTATATTTACACTTATTGGTGTCCGTCACTGTTTTACGTATATTTGCGTGTCAATATCACTTACATATTGTGTTCGGCACTTTGTATATATTTATTATATACACTTGGTTTTTATACACACACTTTACATTTCACACCGTCTTTTATCGCAGTCTTTGAGTACACTCTTTTAGATATGCTCAAGGGTGTGATACTCCCAGAAGCAGTCCGGGAAACACAGTGCAACACCACATTCTCGGCACATATACCTGGTATCTGATCTCACAGGGTCCCTCTGTGTCGTGTTCCGGCACGCATGACACCGTCTTCGGGGTTTTTCATTGTGTTCTGTGGGCGGCACATAATCAGGGAAGTGGTGTTCTGTCAGCCTGGCAATCCCTTCTGCTGCTGGCCGTCGATGGGCGGGGGGTGGCTAGGCGTGGGGGGCAGTCATGTATTCCCTCAACATCTCCCTGGACAACTCGATGCAGAAGTTCTCCATCGTTTCCTGCTTGCCGGTGATTGTTACGTTGAGGATGTGGCTGTTATAGAGGGTGATATCGAGGAGGTGGAAGAATAACTTCTTATACCACCTCATCGTCTTCCTCGCACACTCAACTGACGAGATGACAGCATCTGATTTGTCCACCAGCCGCATGTTGATGTTATAATTACAGATGGCCAAAGGTTTCTTGATGAATTCGCCAGTTGCTCTGTCACGACGTCTGCTGTCTTGGAAGATGGGACGGTGGAGTGTTGTGAGGACGTTCACATCCCGGTTATCCATCCAGGACAACAAGAGGACATTGTTAGCCTGCTTATATATGATGGAGCCTTTTTCCTGTCAGGGTGGTAGTTGGGGCATGAAGATCTGATTCCTCCTGACGGTGCCACAGACTCCTGTAGTGCGGCTATGCAGGAACTTGGCAAGGGAGGGGCATGTGTACCAGTTGTCCAGGTACAGTATGTGGCCCCTGTCCAAGTAGCCCTCCATCATGGTGATGACGACGGCCCCAGAAATTCCGTATGTCCTCGTATCCACCAATTCTGTTTTCTTGCCCATATACAGAATTAGGTCCTGGATGTAACCGGTTTGACAGTCACACATCACGAAGGTCTTCAGGCCATATCGATGTCGTTTGCTGGGCATGTACTGCCGGATGCTAATATTCCCCCTCCACAGCAGCAAACTCTCATCAATAATGAACTTCTGATGGGGGTTGAAGGTGGCAGAAAACTTCACCTTCAGGTACTCGAAGATGGGTCTTATCCTCTCCATGGGGTCCTTCATTGCTCTTGGTTGACTTTGATTTTTGGTGTGGGCTGCCAGGTTGTCAATGAAATGTAGGTTCCCCATTATGGCCATGCACCTATTTCTGCTCATTATTTGGCCAAAAATAGGGGTTTGGACGAGGGGATCCCAGGACCAGTACTTTTTTATGGAGGATTTCTTTGTGACCCCCATCAGGATGACAATGGCCAAGAATGTGTAAAACTTTGGGACATCTAGGGTGGACCATGACAGCCTTGCAGAGTATTTCAGCTGCTCCTTCCCAGCCATCAAATAATAATTGCACTAGTTTGTCAGGTCAACAATTAGAGCCACGAGATTTGTAGTAAAAAAATGCAGGAAGATGTCAAGTCTCGTGATCTGGCGCCCCTGGTTTGGGAGCGTAGGGCCGGCAATCCCAGCGCCCACAAAGTTGTAGTCGGTGGGCACAAAGTTTTCTCCATCAACCCAATCCCACACGTCGGGTTGAGCGGCACCTTCGTCGCCAGAGTCATCAGGAGGGGAGTCACCATCAGGGCAGCGAGAGGGCCTTGCCCTGCCTCTTGCCCCTGCCCTCAACCTCAGCCTTGGTCAAGCCGATCCAGCCCTTGCTCTCGCACTGCCAGGGGTGGGGCGTTGTATTAGGGTCACTTTAGAACCCCTTCGGCCGCGCCCACGTATGCTGGTAGGGCGTTAAGCATGATCAGGGCGTTGTGGCGACGCAGGCGGTGATGGTGAAGGTACAGGTGAGTATGGTAGTGGTCCGGGAGGTGATGGTGGGGGCGAAGAATATGCTTAGTCATCCCGGGCTGATAAGGGAAACAGGCGGCATGCGGGGTGGTGTGGGTGGCGTGGTGGAGATGATTCTAGGGCAGATATATCCTCGTCTGTTTCTTCTGAAGAAGAAGTCAATGGCTGCGCTGCTAAGGTGGCTGGACCCCTATGCAACCCATAAAAAGTGTTAGGGGTTGGCGCTTTTAGTGGAGAGGCAATGCGGGGTGGTGGTGAAGGCAAACACGGGGGAGGACCACGGCGAGGCACGTGTGGTCTCGGACCTTGACCCCCCTCATCCTCAGCTCTTCTCTTCTCAGCCCTACGATGAGACGGTGGAATGTTGAGGAAGGCCATGGGGTCTGGGTCATCTTCCTCATCCTCATTATCCTCTTCCCCACTTACTGGGGAGTCCACTATGTCACGGGGAGCAATGGGGGAGCGATAGCTACTCTCCTCCCTTTCTTGTAACTTTGCGTAGCGATGAGAGGTGAGGACATAGGGTTCCTCCTCATGCATGTCGTCTATCTCGGCCAAAGTAGGACTATATTCGTCCTCTGAATCGTCATTTGATGATCCAGTGTCACTATCAGGCACATCACTCTCTTCATGTATGGCCATGGCATCGTCAAGGGATATTCCCCTGCGTGGGTAACGACGTGGTAAATCCAACATGGTGTTGCACTCGCGAGATGTATGGGTAAACTGACTTTCCTTTGTCACGCATGTTCCTTGTCCCAACAAACCTAGATATGGGTGTTGCCATACATTGCTTACATCCTAAGGAATATCCCATACAAATATCAAGCCTATAGCTATCATAGGACAAGAGTAAATAAGGTCGAACGTCGTGGGGAGATAAGCGGGTACAGTGTTATTCACCACCTCCCCCTGCATGAGCACCCGCCCGGCAGGACTTGGGGGATAGCTGTGTATGATCAAGTAATGCCTACATCCTAAAGTGTATCTCGCACAAATTTCAAGCCTCTAGCTCCCATACGACAGGAGTAAATAAGGTCGAAAGTCGCGGTGAAGTAAGTGGGTAAAGTGGCGCCACTAATCCGCCCGCCACCACCCGCACGGCCTGCCTGGGCGGTTGCCGCATAACGCCATTGTTCGGCAACACTCTTAAGGTATATCCCATACCATTCTTAAGCCATTTCCTACCATACGAGCCGAATTATAGAGGTTGCAGTGGCAGACACAATGTTTGCGTCGCTAGGGTTCAGCGTTACATTCATTGCCGACGCAAACAGTACGTCGCTGGGGCTCAGTTGTTTAAGTGAATAGTATATCTCCCCCCCCCCCCCCCCCCTGCGAGATTCCTGAGAGGCGATGTGGAGGATTAAGCAAGGACTACCGGCTCACACGGTCCAAAGGTCTATGGTAACTCTCTCTCTCTCTCAGTAGTATATAATTTTTCTCAACTTCGTTCTTTACTATACATTTCCCAGTAGACTTTTTACCATTCTGCTGCGGGACCTCTTTCCCCAACTTAATTTCATGCCGACCAACGATCGAAGGGAGAGGTGGGTGGGGAGAGAGCCTTCTGCTTTGCTATCCTTGCCTTCCACTTTGTAGCAAATTTTATTTTAGCATTAAATCCTGACTACCTAGTAGGGACTGCAGGGTCTGTGTAGTCTGTGTATCTATGTAACTCCTCTCTCTCTGTTTTTTTGTCCTGTCGTATTTTTCGCTTCAGTAATTATAAAGCGAAATTCCAGTCAGCTAGATTCACATTTTAGACAGTTGTTTGCCATTTGAAATATGAAGGTACAACATTCATATATGAGTTTCCAGTGATTAGTAAGATACGAATATAATATATTTCTTTATATACCACACATTAAGGGGGGGATGGGTGTATGTGCTGTATTTTCTCATTTTATTTTCATATTTTAGTTTCCTCCCTAGACTTCCATCAAGCTTAAAAAAACACCCTCCAAGACTCTCCTTCCATATGAAATTGTACACTTTTTGATATAAAAATGTCCCGGCCCAAGGCGGTTTCTCTTAAATTACAGGTTCGCCAGGAAAAAATCGACACCTACACGACCAAAAAGTCTTAATATGGAAAAAGAAATAGGGCGAAAAGTCTTCAAATCACCAAATTAATGGTCTGAACGTCATGAAATATGGAAACTAATGGAGTTAAACATGAGGGAGAAGTTGGACCAGAAAAACAACCCATCTCCCCTTAATGCGTATAATCGAACCAATAACTTATACAGACGAAATACAAATAAGAAAACATATATGCATGCCTATTTAGCCTGTCAATGTCTGTCTGTCAGTCTTTAAGTTCCTTGGATATATTTCTATTTTTCGTTCACATGTTATTGTCCCGATTTTATCTGGTTCTTATTTTCCGGGATGTATGTATTCATTAATGTCTCCACCTCTCTCTTGTACATGGATTAACTTCTTCTTTTATAATTCCCAACATATCGCTTATATATATACTGACTTACACTACTATATATCCCAACCACTCTCTTATACACTGACTTACACTACTATATATCCCAACCACTCTCTTATACACTGATTTACACTACTATATTTCCCAACCACTCTCTTATACACTGACTTACACTACTATATTTCCCAACCACTCTCTTATACACTGACTTACACTACTATATTTCCCAACCACTCTCTTATACACTGATTTACACTACTATATTTCCCAACCACTCTCTTATACACTGACTTACACTACTATATTTCCCAACCACTCTCTTATACACTGACTTACACTACTATATTTCCCAACCACTCTCTTATATACTGATTTACACTACTATATTTCCCAACTTCTCTATTTTACACTGAATTAAACATCTATATTTTCCAACTTCTCTATTTTACACTGAATTAAACTTCTATATTTCCCAACTTCTCTATTTTACACTGAATTAAACTTCGATATTTCCCAACCTCTCTATTTTACACTGAATTAAACTTCTATATTTCCCAACTTCTCTATTTTACACTGAATGAAACTTCGATATTTCCCAACCTCTCTATTTTACACTGATTTACACTCTTAACCCTATTTGCTCCCAGGGGGGGTCTTTCTGGACCTCCTCCGTTTCGCTCCAATAGTTTGGAGATTTTAATTCGTTCATTCAATTATTTTGGCGATAGTATGACGCTTTAACCCCTTCTGTACCGGCGACGTCTCTGTAAGGGGACATGGGCCGTTTTTGTGGTCCCCCTTCTTCCTCGTGCTTAGCCCCATTAGTTTTCAGATTTTATGACGTTCGGCCCATTAGTTTGGCGATTTTAATACCTTTCGCCCCATTTCGTTATCAATGTTAAGACCTTCCGTGCTATTTAGGTGTCGATTTTTTCCCTGGCGTACGATAGTGAGCCTGTAATGTTGGAAGAACTGGCCTTCGGCCGGGATATTTTTCTACCGAAATATGTACCAATTAATCTAGAAAAGGGATCTAATGGATGTTTTTCTTAATTTGGTGGAGGTCTAGAGAGGAAACTAGAAAAATAATGAATATATGCAAAAATCGCTCAAAAAGTGAACCAGTTTATTTTAGCTATAATTAGACGATTTTGATTAGAGGATCTGTGGTAGTGAACAGATTTAAACGAGATATTTCAAAGCATGTTAATTACTTTAGGCCCTTTTTAAACTGAAAAAAATCGTCTAATAGTAGCCAGAATAATGTTAAAAAGACGGTGCCGGTACAGAAGGGGTTAACCCATTCAGGTGTCTATTGTTTTTTCTGGGTAAGCAATAACGTGTCTGGAACTTTGAATAATCGGCCTTAGTTCGAGACATTTTATATCGACAAATATACAATTTTAGCTTTAAAAGTAATTGTTTGGAAAAACAAAAAATGGGAAGTCGTTTTTGTTAGCCTACGAGACTAAGTCATACATTGTGCTGGATCAAGCTAAATCCTCAATACTAATTAAATAACATCATGGTCAAATTTTCCAACCTCGCTAATGGGGAATGGGCATATATATTTCCTCATATATATATTTGTGTTATCATTTTCATAGTTTCCTCCTAACATCTCCATAAAGTTTGATAACCCCACTCACCCCCACAACTCAAGACCCTCCTTAAAGATGAATGTATACATTTTTTTCGATAGAAAAATGTCCCGGCCGAAGGCCGTTTCCTCCTAAATTACAGGATCGCTATCGTTCGCCACGAAAATATCAACACCTAAGTGACACGAAAAGTCTTACTGACAAAGAAATGGGGCGAGAGGTCTTGAAATTGCCAAACTAATGAGCCGAACGTCTTATGTTCTGAACACTAATGGGGCTAAACATTAGAAAGAAGGGGTACCAGAAAACGACCCATTGCCCCTTAAACACTAACTTACTTTCATTTCTATATTTGTCCTGCTTCCCATCATTTCTATATTTGTCCTGCTTCCCATCATTTCTATATTTGTCCTGCTTCCCATCATTTCTATATTTGTCCTGCTTCCCATCATTTTCGGGACCTCTGCTTATACATGAAATTCTGTAGCCCTAAAACTTTTCTCCAACCCGGCACTCGTTTTTGGTCGGGTTTCTCCTTCTTCACATTATTTTTAGCTTGCCTCTGCATAACGAAGGGGTTGTCTATTTTTCCTTTCTCCCTTTTCACATTTTTTATCCCACTGCATAGCTAAATTGTTCGGGATTTCTAACTTTCTCTATTTTTGGTAATTGCTTCTTGCTTTGTGATGCAGTTGTTTAGTATATTTCAGGATTGCATGGTATATTTATTTGTTTTGTTTACGAAGGCATATATTTTATGCCAACATTATTGAGCTCGTATATTCTCACAATTGACCACTTGTGCATTCCGTTCTATAAGGAAGTTGAAGCTGTAAAAGCGATATCTGTCAGAATAATCCGCTTATATACGTTTATAGTATATTTATAATTACATACATTCATATTATACATGCTCTCTATCAAATAAAAACCTATATTATTATTACATTTCTGCTTAATATCTATTTTTTACAGCTTCCACTTCCTTATAGCCTGAAACTCGCAAGTGGTCATTTGCCACTTTGCTTATATTTGCCTCTTTTCTAGTTTGTTCCCTAGACCTCCATCAAGCTTAAAATTACACCCCTAAACCCCTTTTCAATATACATTTGTACATTTTTCATTAGAAAAATGTCCCGGCCGAATGCCGGTTATACTTAAAACACAGGCTCGCTATCGCTCGCCTGGAAAAGATCGACACCTAAATGGCACGAGAGGTCTTAAAATTAACAGAAATCTGGCGAAAGTTCTTAATATCGGCAAACTAAGGGAGTGAACTTCTTAAATAGTCAAAAGCAATGGGGCTAAACATGAGGGGAAAATGCGTCCAGAAAAATCTCCCTCAAGTGGACATATCCCCTTAAAGGCTTCAATACCATGTTTATATTTTATTCTGGTTATTATTGATGTAGAGGATTTGGAAGGATTTTTCTAGGATTCTGATGAGTATAATTAGCTATTCCAATTAACATTTTGACTCCCACAGACCCTCCCTAACCTGAATAATGTCAATTAACATTTTGACTCCCACAGACCCTCCCTAACCTGAATAATGTCAATTAACATTTTGACTCCCACAGACCCTCCCTAACCTGAATAATGTCAATTAACATTTTGACTCCCACAGACCCTCCCTAACCTGAATAATGTCAATTAACATTTTGACTCCCACAGACCCCTCCCTAACCTGAATAATGTCAATTAACATTTTGACTCCCACAGACCCTCCCTAACCTGAATAATGTCAATTAACATTTTGACTCCCACAGACCCTCCCTAACCTGAATAATGTCAATTAACATTTTGACTCCCACAGACCCTCCCTAACCTGAATAATGTCAATTAACATTTTGACTCTCACAGACCCTCCCTAACCTGAATAATGGCAATTAACATTTTGACTCCCACCGACCCTCCCTAACCTGAATAATGGCAATTAACATTTTGACTCCCACAGACCCTCCCTAACCTGAATAATGGCAATTCACATTTTGACTCCCACAGACCCTCCCTAACCTGAATAATGTCAATTAACATTTTGACTCCCACAGACCCTCCCTAACCTGAATAATGGCAATTAACATTTTGACTCCCACAGACCCTCCCTAACCTGAATAATGTAATTTAATTATAGCCAGAGTAAAATGAAAGATTGAGTTTACTATTTTTCACAATCTTTTCATTCCAATCTACCACATTTCTATTTTTTCTTATTTTCTGCTTTGCTCTTCATTTCTTTTTCATTTTGTGTTAGCAAAGTTTTATGTGAACAATATAACAGCTTGGTAGGTTATTTTGACTTAGTCTTCTCTCCGCTTCTGGCTACCAACATTCTGCTACCGAATATTTAACTATTAATGTTAAATATTTGAATAGTATATGATTAAAGAAATAATGAAGCCCACCAATCCGTGTGTGTGTGTGTGTGTGTGTTAGTACACACACACACATACACAGACACACACACACACACACACACACACAGAGAGATACACACACTCACATATACATCTATATATATATATATATATAATGTGGCCAATATACACAATCGGCACATAGCATGTACAAAATGTTCACAAGTAAATGGAGAAATAATAGGTGTGCAAGCTTTTCCACTTGCCACAAAGGATGAACCCCAGTTGTGATTATGAAGTATTATATACACATGAGACCTTCAACATGGACATAGGAAGCATACTGTGTGACCCAAATAATAATTATATATATATGCATAAACAATACATACGTAAAATAATAATAATTACTAATAATAATACAACAAAATTATCTCATTCGCTGCATCAATGGCATATATCCATTTGTTTTCAGACTGCTATATTAAACATGATCCCTACAGAAGCACAAATACCTCTTCCATATTAAATGCATTACATTTGTATTGCATTTTTTATACTACTCTTTTACCTATTACTCGAATCTTTCGTTAATGTTCACTGCAATCGGAGTTTCTAGAGATGATATAAGTGAAAAGAGGCAAGCATGAATTGTCGATACTAATGACCATCATATTATCCATTTATGGTTCGGTGACGTCGTTTTCATATTATTCTAGCTATATGTAGATGATTCTGTGGCGTTTAAGAAGGATCTGTGATAATAAAAAGGGTTCAGTGAGCTAGTTCGAAGCCTGTTAATGGATGGAGGTCCTTTATAAGCTGGGTAAACTCGTTGAATAGAAGCCAGAATATAGTTAGAACGACGGCTCCGGTACAGACGGGGGAACAAAAGGGGCTAATTGTAACTAGAATTAGACCGTTTATTCTAGGTTGGGCAGAAATACTAAGAAAGGACTAGAGTAATCGAACTAATTATTCTACCAAATAGGAAGACTTGGCTATTGAATATGTGTATAAATTGACAGCTTGTTTGCTCTAGCCCTCTTTGAGTTACAGAGGTCAGAGGTTAAGATGTCTGCCCAACCTAGAATGGACGGACCTTAACCCTCTCCGACATATGACGCGATTTTGAGCCTATTAGGGATACTTTAAAGCCTTTGTTACCATCAGGGGTATTTAGAAACCTTTAGTTCAGTTACTTCAACCTCTGCAGTTGTCTTTGAGTTAGCTGTGGGCAGAAAACTAATTTTGGAGAGGTAATTATAAGAGTGAGAGAACATATCTATTTCTTATTGCTAATCTGGCAACCTCTGCGTCATAAATTCGTGAAAGGGTTAATGTCTTCGTGGCATTCTTAAGTTCCAGGGTGTTCTTATGTTCACTGTTAGACCATGGACTAGATTCAGAAATGTCACTACTCGACACTATCCAATGAGCAAATTTTCAACATGAACTCTTGTAGTGTACAGTGTACACTATACTCTGTTTCTTGTCAACTGGCGATAAATTGAATCCCTTAACTGCTAATTTTTCGATACTTAATGGAACAATATGAAACCACTATGTTTCTGTATCATACGAAGTGCAGGTATACAGTATATAATTAGCACCATATTTCCCTACAAAATCTTTACAATAACCGAACAATGTTGATGGGAACTTCGCAATTTACCGTCAGTTGAAAACAAAATAAAACACAGGGTATAGGTTGCCATAGTATCTAGCCCACTCATGCATATTCGTAGACTTCACCTATTTTTGGAAGTATATCTCTGGAAACGTATTTATGAATATAATGTTATATGAATCAACTACGAAACCATATATGCTGTTTATTGAAAAGCAAGTTCTCTCCAAAAATCAATCCTCAGAGTTATAGCTGCATACAGAAAAAAATAAATCCTCAGAGTTATAGCTGCATAAAGAAAAACATCAATCCTCAGAGTTATAGCTGCATAAAGAAAAACATCAATCCTCAGAGTTATAGCTGCATAAAGAAAAACATCAATCCTCAGAGTTATAGCTGCATAAAGAAAAACATCAATCCTCAGAGTTATAGCTGCATAAAGAAAAACATCTATCCTCAGAGTTATAGCTGCATAAAGAAAAACATCAATCCTCAGAGTTATAGCTGCATAAAGAAAAACATCAATCCTCAGAGTTATAGCTGCATAAAGAAAAACATCAATCCTCAGAGTTATAGCTGCATAAAGAAAAACATCAATCCTCAGAGTTATAGCTGCATAAAGAAAAACATCAATCCTCAGAGTTATAGCTGCATAAAGAAAAACATCAATCCTCAGAGTTATAGCTGCATAAAGAAAAACATCAATCCTCAGAGTTATAGCTGCATAAAGAAAAACATCAATCCTCAGAGTTATAGCTGCATAAAGAAAAACATCAATCCTCAGAGTTATAGCTGCATAAAGAAAAACATCAATCCTCAGAGTTATAGCTGCATAAAGAAAAACATCAATCCTCAGAGTTATAGCTGCATAAAGAAAAACATCAATCCTCAGAGTTATAGCTGCATAAAGAAAACATCATCAGAGTTATAGCTGCATAAAGAAAAACATCAATCCTCAGAGTTATAGCTGCATAAAGAAAAACATCAATCCTCAGAGTTATAGCTGCATAAAGAAAAACATAAGGGGTCCACGAGTTGAACACCTGCGAGTTTCAGGCTATAAGGAAGTTGGAGCCATGAACATCGATATTGAAGATAAATGTTATAATAATGTGGATTTCTGATAGATATAAAGTATGATCAATTTGGTTTTCCGTATTTATAAATGTATTAGGCCTATGACCGTATTTTACCTGATAATGCTGCTAAATATTGATGGTCACAGCTCCAACTTCCTTAAAGACCAAAACTCGTAAGTGGTCAATTGCGTATGACCATTAACCCTTTGAGGACACTAGGACGCAATCTTTCATTTAGGTCTGGATATTAAGGGGGTAGTGATTGTTTTTTTGTTCTATATACAGTATTTATTTCTTAATTTATTTGTTTAGTTTCCTCGCTAGACCTCTATCAAGCTTAGAAAAACACCCACTAGACCCCCTTTCAAGATAAATTTGTAAATTTTTCTGTTCAAAATTGTCCCAGCCGAAGGCCAGTTTTTTTTACAATTAGAGGCTCGCTATGGCTCGCCAGGAACAAAATTGTCATATAAAGGGCACGAAAGGTTTTAATATTGAAAACAAATAATGAGGCGAAAGGTCTCAAAATCGCCAAACTAACGGAACGAACGTCTTAAAACCTCAAAACTAATATGCTAAACATGAGGGAGGAGGTGGTCCAGAAAAAGCGAGTACTACCCCCTTAAGCGAATTGTGAAGTTTAGGTTGGTCCTCTAGGAATGTACATGGTCAAAACTAACTAAATTATATCCCCAACTCCCACAGACCCTTCCGAAGGTGAGTAAAATAGTCTAGGAATAGCCAGGAAAACCAGCAATACGCGTCATTATTCTCCAGTGAATTGTGCAGTTTACGAAGGTCCTCTAGGAATCTACAGGTTAAAAGCTAATTAAATTATATCTCCAACTCCCACAGATTCTTCCGAAGGTGAATTTAATAGTCTCATAATAACCAGGAAAACTGTCAAAATGATGAGATTTACATACTCATTGATATACGACATAGCCTTGAAATAACATCTGCACAATAATACAAACATTGTATTTTATATTACAATATATGCAATATCCTTCTCGGAAAGTACAGTTGCGGACAGGAATTTCTGGACATTATAATGAAGTCACAATTTTGATACACTGGTAAATTATATTCATTAACTGTCTGAGTCACAAAGATCACATTTAAATTCACTAGTTAATGTCCATACACCCAAAAATAATAGACGCTTAAATAAATATATATATATATATATATATATATATATATATATATATGAGAGAAACTATGCAAATATACCTGAACCTCTAATAAATCAATACCTTCTCAGCAAAGGAATAACACTCTTACATACATAATATATATGTATATATATACTGTATATATATATTTGTTTTCCTCTATGTGAGTGAGGGGGACAAAAGGCAGAAATGCCTGTATCGAGTGCCTCCCCTAGAGTTGAAAGAGTGACAGGGCCAAAATCAAGGGATGTTCGAGCCAAAATGCTTGGACGCACGAAGTTTGAAGCAATTTAACCCTCTCACGACCATAGGACGCAGAGGTTGCCAGATTAGCAATAAGAAATAGATTACTCTCACTGTTATAATTTCCTCTCCAAAATTAGTTTTCTGCCCACAGCTAACTCAAAGACAACTGCAGAGGTTGAAGTAAACAAACTAAAGGTTTATAGATACCCCTGACGGTAACAAAGGATTTAAAGTATCCCTAATAGGCTCAAAAATCGCGGCAGGATGTGAGAGGGTTAAGTCACAGGAAGAAAGAAAGACTGATTCTGGGAGAGTTCCAAAGCTTAGCAGTTGAATAGAAAAAAGACTGAAAATAACGTTTCACTCTTGGGTAGGAGAGTTGTACAGAGTAGAGGTGGGATTGTGTTGCAAGACAGGTACTAGGTACCCTACGTAGAGGAGGTGGTATACACTGGGAGAGCTCTGAAGAACATTAATTATTATAGTAGCGATAGAATAGCGAGAGAGATGCAACTTTGCAGCGAAGAGAGAGAGATTGCAGAGAGTAGGTGAGTGGGAGGGAGTTAATGATACGAAAAGCTTTCCTTTCTACTTTGTCTAGGAGTGCGGTGTGAGAGGATCCTCCCCACACATGTGAACAACACTCAATACAAGGACGAACTGTGTCCCTGTACAGAGCAATAAGCTGCGCAGGGGTAAAGAACCCCTTGAGGCAGTTGAGCACACCCAGCTTTTGGGAGGGTGCCTAAGCAAGACTGGAAATATGGTCCTTCCAAGTAACAGCGGAAGAAAAAGAGACACCGAGAATATTGAGAGAATATGAAGGATTAATTTTTGTATTGTTGAAGTGTAAGGGATAGTCTTCTGGGAGTTCTGAACGGGTAGTAAGATGAAGAAATTGGGTTTTAGAAGCATTAAAGGCAACAAGGTTTTCTCTGCCCCAATTGTAAATAGTAGTTAGATCAGAAGATAAGTGTTGCATGCCCTCGTTATGTTTGTTTATGAGGTAGAGTCGTTTGCTATGAATCGATGGGACTGAAGGTACAGTTGGGAAGATCATTAAGAAAATTAGAAAGATAATGGGAGATAGGACAGAGCCTTGAGGATCACCGGAGTTGATAGGATGAGGAAGTGAGCGATGACCATCCACAACCACAGCTATGAATCCGCCGGAAAGGAAATTAGAGACAAAGGCACAGATGGAGGGATAGAACCCGAAGGAGGGTAATTTAAAAATTAAAGATTTGTGCCAGACTCTATCGAAGGCCTTCGATATGTCTAGCGCAATAGAAAAGGTCTCAACGAAGTCCCGAAAGGAAAATGACCAAGAGTTAATAAGATATGAAAGAAGATCACCAGTAGAGCGCCCTTTAAGGAAGCCTTACTGGCAATCTGAGAGTAGATTATGAGAAGAGAAATGCTTAAGAAATTTGGAAGCAAGAATATGGCTTTGTTATGCTTCATTTAAAGAGTATGCAAATATATCCTAACCTTCAATGAATAAATATCATCTCACCAAAGGAATAGTACTCTTACACTCACAATATATAATCATACATCAATTGTCTTGCTTCACTTATTAAGCTATATGAAAATACCTTAAACTTTACTGAATAAATATGATAATCTTAGTGTGCACTGTCAATAGCCTATGTCACAACCAATGTTCTAACATGCTCAAGCATCCTATCATTATTTTGACAAAAGACATTTTCCTAGATTACGTTTATAACCTACGGTTTATTCTCATTATGGTATGCTTTTTTAAGCTCTAACAACCGACCACGCAATTTCATGTAATTGTTACCTCAAGAATTCACTGAATGTTTAGCCGTCGAATTTAACTTTTACGCAGAAAGCATGCTTTCTTATTTGATCAAAATCTCTTGCTGATAAACTTTGTTGATATTCAGATAGTTTTAGCCTTCTGGTTGGCAATTTGATTACAGGCATTGAAGTTCAGTGTTTGAACACAGAATCCGGCTTGCTGATTGGTTGATTCGGTGAAGTTTGTGTCGCTTGCATTTCTTCCATTTTTACTCCCACAATCCTGATAATTCCTTTAGCTATTTTACCTCATTTAAATATTCCTTATTATTAGTCTCGGTTGGCGTAATTTTTTGCCAGTTACTGTTTCCTCAATCATTACAACTGTATGTTATTTATACAAAAATCTGTGTTGTTTATCCTCACATATTTTTCCCCACGGCTTCCAATTCCTTCTTCTGTACAAATATTGCCATCTTCTCAAGCATCATTTCTCTGTTTGCACCCTCTAGCTCCGTCCGCCTCTGCCTGATCCCCTATCTAAATCCTCTTTTATATGCAATTGTCCCCTCCAGTCCTGCATTTCATTCCTCGTCTACGTCCAGAATTATTATTTATTACCGTTTATTATCCGAGAAATTTTCCTGACTATATATATATTTTTATTTTTTATTTCAGGCAGGTGAGATTAAAATAATAGGCACAGTTTGCATTATTGAGTTTTTTATTGATACTCTCAATTTTTCGTATAGTTTTTCTAGTATTTACAGGAAGTTGGTAAAGGAGGTTTGCAAAGTGTTCCGACGTTTCGATGGGCGCAGCCATCATTATCAAGGAGAAGTGAAGTTAGAAGGTGATAAGTCAAGAATATATAGGCGATACAAGATCAAGAGAGGGTTTATTGTGTGCTGGCTGTACGCTGGTTGGCTAACCTCAGGCTAGCTCTGGTTGGTTGGCTGGACGGTGCGTATGGGTTAGGAGTGGGCGGGGCCTCTGCTTCGTTTGTCTGCGTGTGTGGAGGGGGCAATCCTGGGGGCATCATGGGGGGCCTCACTTTGGAAGGGCGTGCCGAGGTAGGATCTGGCTGTATTCCGCTTGTGTGTTTAAAGTAGGTTGGTATGTTTGTATATAATTATATAGCTTCAAGAATGAATAGGCGGTGTGAGTCTATTTCTTTATCAAGAATAAAGGTGTGTTTATCTAAGTCGGGTCTGGTGAGTTCCTGATGGTGTGGGGATGTGTGGTAGTGGTCCTTGATAGCTCCGGCTTGAAGGTGGAGGGTAAGGCGACGTGACAGACGAGTCCTTGTCAAACCGACGTAAGTGTGAGGTCCACAGTCCTCACTGTTACAGGTGTGTCGGTATATGACATGGTCCTCTTGTGACAGTTTCTTAGCGGTAGCCGGGCTTAAACTTATCGTATACTACAAATCAAGGAAAACCTCACAACTAGTCCTTCGCAACAGCCCGGCTACCGCTAAGAAACCGCCACAAGGGGACCATGTCATATACCGACACACCTGTAACAGTGAGGACTGTGGACCTCACACTTATGTCGGTTTGACAAGGACTCGTCTGTCACGTCGCCTTACCTTCCACCTTCAAGCCGGAGCTATCAAGGACCACTACCACACATCCCCACACCATCAGGAACTCACCAGACCCGCCTTAGATAAAACACACCTCTATTCTTGATAAAGAAATAGACTCACGCCGCCTATTCATTCTTGAAGCTATATATATACAAACATACCAACCTACTTTAAACACACAAGCGGAATACAGCCAGATCCTACCCTCGGCACGCCCTTCCAAAGCGAGGCCCCCCGTGATGCCCCCAGGATTGCCCCCTCCACACACGCAGACAAACGAAGCAGAGGCCCCGCCCACTCCTGTGCCTAACCCATACGCACCGTCCAGCCAACCAACCAGAGCTAGCCTGAGGTTAGCCAACCAGCGTACAGCCAGCACACAATAAACCCTCTCTTGATCTTGTATCACCTATATATTCTTGACTTATCACCTTCTAACTTCACTTCTCCTTGATAATGATGGCTGCGCCCATCGAAACGTCGGAACCCTTTGCAAACCTCCTTTACCAACTTCCTGTAAATACTAGAAAAACTATACGAAAAATTGAGTATCAATAAAAAACTCAATAATGCAAACTTTGCCTATCATTTTAATCTCACCTGCCTGAAAGAAAATATCCTCCCTGGCTACACTAATATATATATATAATATATATATATATATATATATATATATATATATATATATACTGTACAGTATATATATATATATATATATATATATATATATATATATATATATATATATATACTGTATATATATATATATATATATATATATATATATATATATATATATATATATATATATATTTCCAACGGGGGCAGAGCAAACCTTGTTGATATTAATGCTTCCAAAACCCAATTTATCCATCTATCTACACGTTGTAAACTCCTAGAGGACTATCCCTTACACTTCAACAATATAAAAATCAACCTATCATCTTCTCTCAGTACTCTCGGTGTCTCTTTCTCTTCTGCTCTCTCTTGGAACGACCATATTACCAGTCTTGCTAAGGTAGCCTCCCAGAAGCTTGGAGTGCTCAACCGCCTCAAGGGGTTCTTTACCCCTGCACAGGGGCACAATGCGTCCTTGTATTGAGTTTTGTTCACATGTGTGGAGAGGATCATCTCGCACAGCTCTTCTAGACAAAGTTGAGAGGAAAGGCTTTCGTATCATTACTCCAGTCCACTCCTCGACTCTCTGCAATCTCTCTCTCTTTGCCACAATGTTGTATCTCTCTCGCTATTCTATCGCTACTACAATAATCAGTGTTCCTTAGAGCTCTCTCGGTGTATACCACCTCTACGTAGGGTACATAGTACCCATCTTGTAACACAATCCCTCCCCTACTCTGTGCAACTCTCGAACTCAAAAGTGAAACGATACCTCCAATTTTTCTTCTATTCAACAGCTGAGCTCTGGAACTCTCTCCCTGAATCCCTCATCCTATGACTTCAATTGCTTCAAACTCAGTGTGGCCAGGTATATTGGCTCAACTATTCCTTGATTTTGGCCCTCTCACTTTCTCAACTGTGGGGGAGGCACTCGTCACAGGCAGTTTTGCCTTGTCTCCATTATCCACATAGACAAAAAAACAAACAATATATGTATATACCGATATATATATATATATATATATATATATATATATATATATATTATATAATACTGTATGTTGTTATGTTTTCCTCGTATTTGCCTCCCAGACCCCACTTTCTTTACATCTCCGTTTTTGTATGTTTCAGCTGTTTTTACATATTTTCGTTTTCTTTCATATTCCTTCTTCACATATCTCTTTCCTTTTTGTGCATATTTCTTCACTCTTGTTTTCGTTTTTTTGTTACTAATATAAACAAATATATTTAATGTTTTTCTTGTTCTTATTGTAGTCTCCCATCTCTTCTTGGTTTTTCCTGATAAAGCCTCCTATCTGCATTATTTTCTAATCATATAATATAATATTTCTTCCATTTTTCTGTTATTTTTTTCTTACTTTGTTAATTTTTTTCTAGTCATATTGTTATCCTCCTCCTCTTTTTCATTAATCTTTTTATATTAACCCTCTCCGACATATGACGCGATTTTGAGCCTATTGGGGATACTTCAAAGCCTTTGTTACCATCAGGGGTATTTAGAAACCTTTAGTTTAGTTACTTCAACCTCTTCAGTTGTCTTTGAGTTAGCTGTGGGCAGAAAACTAATTTTGGAGAGGTAATTATATGAGTGAGAGAACTCTATTTCTTATTGCTAATCTGGCAGCCTCTGCGTCATATCTGCGTGAAAGGGTTAATAATAATGATGATCATAATAATAATACAAATATATAATAATAATTACAGTAATAATATTATTGATAATAATAATATAATAATAATTACAAAATAATAAATAATAAACAAATTAATAATATAAATAATACCATGTCAACACTACTACTGGGATACTAGTACTAAGAATAAAGATAACAATTTTAATACAATAATAATACTAATACTAATGATAGTACTTAACCTTTAACCCACTGAGCCCCAGCGATGCAAACAGTGTGTCGGCAATGTATGTAACGCTAAACCCCAGCGACACAGACGTCTGCGTCAGTGTCACTCCGGTCCCAATTACTCCGGCCATATGGCACCTAGAGAGCTCAGATTTGTATGGGAACTGTGTACGTATCCCACGCACCCATGCCGATGGTTGAAAACTCTCAAAGTCCAACCGCGTGCACGTGATCGCGCAAAAACATGTTTTTGGGGGGAAATTGCCTTAAATTTTTTACTCTTGTAAAACCGTTTTCGGGGGCTCCGTAGGACCATTTTTTTAGCTTTTTGATCGGTTTTTCGTGGTTTTTCCTTCATTCCTAACCCATTCGCTATTGTTTCTGGGAAAACAAAAATCAGAATCAGCCGGTCCTGGGTGGTGCATTTATAAATATTTAGTTGGTACTCAGCGGGTTAAAAGGCGAAGCTATGGTATTTGAAACGTCACACCATGCGAAGGTATTTTGGTTCATTCCTGACAAAAATCATCATATTTACCATATATATCATAATTATTTATCCGTATGTGCCTATTTTACTTTTAATATGAATATATAAACATTGAAAAGCAATAAAACAAGTGGTAACAGCAATTGGCTGGTGAAAATTGTATATTTTAGCCCCACGGTCGTAATCTGACCTGGACCGGCGAGAGAGACACCCTCCCTCTCTTGTGTCTCGCATGGTACTGAGAGACTAGGAGAGCTCAGAGACTGGTTACAGGGTTGAAGAAAGACTCTCCCATTCTTCACCCTCTCTCCCAGCTGTCTTCGGGTGAAAATACTCTATAAATATCGGGAATAATAGGGAAAATCCTGTATAATTGAGGAAGGGAGGGGGGGAAAAGGAGGGGAAGGAGGGGGGGGGGGGGTTGGAACACATGTGGAGGAGTGATAAGAGGTATGGAGGGGAAGTATCTCACTTAATCACATATTCTTTGTTTTGAGTGCCAGTGGGGTGTTTTTAATAGCATTTGTTTATGCCTAGACTCTTAAGAGTCCTGGCGCCTTCGCCCAGTAAAACCTCTTAAAATACTAACAATGGTAAGAAAGATGCTTATAAATATAATAATAACAATAATAGTGTAAAACCAGCACTAATTATAATAATTGTTTTCCTACTAACAGGTAACATATTTATTGCCATTTCCATTTCAGTCTCCCTTCCCCTGTTCCTTTTTTTATTAATATTGTCCTTTTTCCTGTTCTCCCCTTTGTTCTGCTCTCCACTTCATTGCTTCCCATTCGACCATTTCCTTTCTTATTTTCTTCCATTTATCTTTCGTATTATCGTTTTGTTAACCCGTTCAGTACCGGTGCCGTCATTTTAACTTTATTCTGGCTACTATATGACGATTTTATTTAGTTTAAATAGGTCCTCCTGCAATATACAGCCATCGAAATCATTTTTTTTACATCTCATTTAACCCATTGTATTACCACAGATCCTTCTTTAATTTAATTGCACAAAATCGTCTAAATATAACCAGAGTAAAATTAATAAGACGTACTCATTACAGAAGTGGTTTAACCCCTACAGCACCATGACGTCTCTTTACCTTAGATTCTGGCTACAATTAGATGATTTTATGCAGTTTAAGAAGGACCTATGTTACTAAAATGGTTTATCTAGATCGTATTTGCCCATTCAAGGGGATAGTGGCAATTTGTTTTGTGTATTAATATATACTGTATAGGCTATTCATTTATTTTTTAGTTTTCTCTAGACTTCCATCAATCTTTAAAAAAAAACGCCCACTAGATCCCCCTTCAAGATAAATTTGTAAATTTTTCGATAGAACAAATTTCAGGCCGAAGGCCAGTTACTCTTAAAATTACAGACTCGCTATCGCTCGCCAGGATAAAATCGACACCTAAATGGCACGAAAGGTCTTAAAATTTACAACGAAATTGGGTGAAAGGTTTTAAAATCTTCAAACTAATAGGGCGAACGTCTTATAATCTGATAACTAATGGGGCTAAACATGAGGGAGAAGGAGGTCTAGAAAAGCGACCCATCTCCCTTTAAGTCGTATAGGTAGATTACAAACTAAAGACAATTTTCTAATGGTATCCAGAATATGATGAAAATTATGTAATGGAGGTGAAGGGGTTAATGTATATGCTATCCTTCGTACATTCCGGTATTATGAACTCCGCCAACGAAGATGGATGGAGGTTATGCTTTCGCCTCCGTTTATTTGTTTGTCTGTCTGCAATTCTCCCTACCAATAAATGCCTACAGTGGCCGATAGAGGCGCTGAACGCAAGGTTTACCGCGGTGCATTGTGGAAAATGGGCGACATCGCGGAGCTATCCACCCTCCCTCTCTTTCAACAGTTCTATAATATATGCAGTTAGTCGAAGTTTCTGTAGCTGACACATACTTTGGTTTATGCATACTTTTGTTTTCTATATTTTAAAATCACCCATATTCATAAATAACATATATTTACAATACAAAGTCAGCAGGTATTTTCCGGCCAATTTTGTTATGATAATTAATCAGCTTATAATTATGTTTGTAGTCATTATCAGCTGCATATGGACTTTCTCTTTATTACTATACTATATAAGAACTTAGTGTAGTTGTATACTGTATAATAAAAACTTGTAGAATCACACAAAGATTGAGATAAACTGTACAATTGTACATATATCCTAGGTGTTTGGTATAGTGATGTCTACAGTTGTAGCTCTGGCGCTAGTTCAGAAGCGTCCACCAGAGGTCTCAAGGAATTGTTGGTAGGGAGAATTAACAAGATATCTCACAAAGTTATGAATTAAAAACTATTATTATTATTAGGGGTTCGTCCCCTACGGGGAACCCCTATTGTAATCATTAAACCCGGTTTTTCATCCAAATTCTTCTTACGCGCCGGTTTCGATGCAATAACTCCAGAACCGCTTTTTGGATCGGGATCAAACTTTCACAAGAGGTGCGTTTTTGTAATGGGCAACTTTTGATATGCTAAACATCCGGCATGGCAGCCAAACAGGTCCGTGGCAGCCGATTTCCCGAAAAAATTGACGCCTAAATTCCGTCTCTCCCACTCATAGGAAACGACTGGGTTTTGGCATACGGACTCCCCTACTAATGCTCCGCAAAAGTTATAGAGAAGGTTTTGCTTTTGCACGTGGGTTTTTTTCCGGCAATCTTGAAAAACCCTCGAATTCCACTTAAAATTCCACATCTTGAAAACTACAACGATGATCAAAGCCATGGTTGCGTAGTTGGGTGAGGCTCGCGATTCCAATCGTTTTAATAACAAAAGAATATAAATGGGTGGAATAGTTTGGCCGCAGCATTGAAAACTGTCTATTCTTAAATGACTTTAAAACCGCATTCGTTACCCACACAAAGTTTACCGTCTACAATCTATAGGCTTCCACACATCCCCCAGTTTTGCTTAATAACATAATCTCTTTATTATTCAGATCTATTATTTTTTTGTATTTAACTCTCTCAAAACAGTTAGAGTCCCTACGAATTCCAGCAATTATTTAGCCAACCTACCTATACATACCTACCCTACCAAATAATAATGATAATTCAAATTTATTTTTGGTGAATGACAGCTACCTCCCTCCTCCCTCATATCTATGATGATGATGATGATGTCTAGCAAATGTATCAACAACCACTCTAGTGATCTTTCGGTATTTAGTTTATTCAGCTTAATACTATTTATCCACATAAAATAGAAACCTATCACGATTTTTTTCTAATACAACCATAGACAGTGATATTACATATAATTTGAACATGGGCCGTGGTGGTCAAGTGGTGAGCACGCTCGCGTGTGAATCTGAAAGACCCGGGATCGAATCCCTGCCACGGCGGACATTTAGTGGGTGCGGTAGTACGTCCTAGCATGTTTCACATGCTTGCACCCAGTCAGGGGACATCCTGAAGACGTATACAGACAAAACACACATAACAAAGCCACTCCAACACCTTCCTCTCTCTCCAACACCCCTTCTCCCCTCTCAACACTCTTCTCTGAGCTATTGCCGATAAAAATGGCATGTTCAGTCCTGTACAGAATCGTAAGATTCAGAGTCATAAAGATTCCAGGACGAGCTCATCAGCGGCGGATCCCCAGATCGACCGTGGTGATTGTCACCTAAACATCTACAAAACAAACAAACAAAACATGATGTCGAATTTAGCAGTTGCTGTTTACCTTGAACAGTAATGACAGAACCGAAAGCTTCTCTTGCCGTGTAGTACTCAAAGAAAGCAGGGTTACTTAAGCCGGCCCATACCGAACTGTTACCAAGTCAGAGATTCAGAGGTAACTTTCACAATGCATTATAACCCTAGACAGACACCAATATACCACTAAATCATACAAATATCACTACAAAAAAGATAGGAAAATATTATATTAATGTCCTAGGTATATATTTGAAATTATGCAAATGAGTAAAATGCATTATGATATCATGATAATGGCAGTGATTAGTATCTGGGAACAGTGTTGCACTATAATTTTTTGAACGTATGCGAACTTCGGAGTGTTTATCACATTAATATACACATCTATCACTATTTAAATTTAATACAACCATACAGAGTGCTATTACATATTATTTGAACATAATATAGGATGGTCTTTCCTTTAAACCATTTTCTATATCTATTCACGAAAAATATTGGCCTAGCCTAGGCAGCGCTACAGGTAGGTACGAATTTAGCAGTTCGAATTTTGATTGAGAGTGGGATTAGGATTAGGCCTAGGCCTAGCCTAGGCCTAGGCCTAGCCTAGGGCTTAACATGGGATACTGTTTGGGGGTTGGGAGTAGGCTCAGGCTGCTTTAGGCCTAATTAGGTAAAAATAGTAAAATCGAGACAATTGCACAGCCAACATAGGCTAGCCTATTTATAGGCTACCTTTCATTACTGCAGTTAAGCACAAACATATTTTACAATGGAAATAATGCATGAGGAGGGCTGGGTAGGCCTATTAGTATTTTGTGAAATAACTTAAATTAAGTTAGGCTATAGTATACTTCATTAGGTTATTAGGCCTATGAAAAAACAGGCCTAGGCCTAGCTTAATTTTATTTCACTGCTCAACATATATTTTCTTTGTTTCTGTTGAGCTCTGCATAGGGCTATATTCAGGTAGGCTTGGGTTTTAGTAAAATTGCATTAGGCTAGGTTACATATTTTTACTTCTATTGGAAAGCACAGGCCTACACAATAGTACACATGTTAAAGAATTTAGTCTAGCCTACCACAACTTAGCCTAGACTGAAAGAACAAACAAAAATAGGTTAGGCTAATTGCAGCTAAATAATTTAGCCTAGCCTCCACAATTTAGCCTAGACTGAAAAAACAGACAAAAATAGGCTAATTGCAGTTTTGGTAAGAGTTGTAGTTGTGGGCATACCAAAAGCTTTGTTTATATAGCCTAGTCGCACGCTCGCAGTTAGGCCTACATTCGCTTCTAATTTAACTGCTGGGGTAAACTTGGTAAAGCCACCCTCAATCCGCCGGCCGGTAACAAAACAATTTACCCAACGCCTGGCCGTGGGATACAATAATGGGTTGAAGGGGCTTTATCCCCCCATGACTTATTGTCATAATCATATATATCACCAGCAGGGGCAAATAACCACAGTCATATTAGACGCGAATGTAAGTGCGAGCGTGCGACTACGTAAATAAAGGGGACGATAGACCCGCTAACACAACTCTTAACGCATTTTTTCCTAATGTATTAGATTTTTTTATATTTATGACCTCAACAGTTGAAAGATGACAATTTTATGGTTTATTTTAGGCTATACAAAAACATTTTCTTTGTAACTTAGATACCGGTACTCATATTTATGCTTATAATTGAAGTACGAGTGGGTTTTTTCTTTTTATATGTAGGCCTAGGCTAAACAAATGTTAGTTTTTGTGTTATAGGGTAAACTAGGCTAAATTTATGCTAATAAATATTAATTGGAGGGAGCAAATCTGTCAAGGAATAGCCTAGATGTGGAAATTTACAGCCAATTTGCTCTAGCCCTTTTTGAGATACAGAGGTTAGAGATCGTTGGATATAATAATATGTTGAGGGGGTCAATCACCCCCCATGACATATTGTCATCATCATATAATTATTATTTTGCCAGCAGGGGGCAAATAGCCTAGGCCTAGCCTAACTACAACAAAAATCGCCGTCAAAATAGACGCGAACTTATATTAACTACGGCGATCGACCATTGCCCGCACCGGCCGTCCCCCGGTTATTGTTGAGGTCCTGAGGAACCGTATGACTTTGACGAGCTCTTCCCTCTGCAGTCTCCGCATCCCATGTATCGTCGTACGGTACCTCTTCCCCTCCACATCCTACATATGGTCGTCCTACATATGCCTCCTAAGCCTCGCCTCGTCCCGTCACTGAGCATGTGGATGGGCGTCCCTTTCTGGCTTCAAAGATGGATTCCTTCCGACAGCTCCTACGGGATTGTCTGGGGTTGGTTGATAAGGGCACCTCGCTTCAAGACATTGCTCTGGCCCTAGTACCGCGGTTTGTAGGTCTCTGGTTCGCCACCTGATGACCTGCTATTGGGTTGTTGCCTTTACAGTGTTACGGTTCTACGAATGACCTAGAGTGAAAGTGACACGGTGGTGAATTTTAACCTTAACTAATTAATTAAACTAATTTAATTGTGACATAGGATCTCCGCGACTACGGTAGGGCCGGAGCAGGCGAGTATTCGCCTGAGGTTGCCCTTAACCCCCAAGACAAGACAAGACAAAATTCTAGTGCTGGTTTTACTAAGATTTTGTGACTTTTAATTTAGCCTAGCCTAGGCCTAAGAGTTCAGAAGATTTGCAAAATGCACCCCATACTAGCCTACCCATAGCCTAATAGGCCTAGTGATTCTTTTTTGGCAGACCACCCACAAATTTTCATATAGCCTAGGCCTAGGCTAGCCTAAGTTCTGGAATGCATGTTGGAATAGCCTTCCTATAAACTGTAGGCTAGGCTACTTCCTTTTAATTTAAGTTTGATTCTTTGGAAAAATCTATTAGGCCTAGACCAGGGCAGGAAAGTAACATTTAAAATGACGTGTAAAAAGTCGCCCATAAACGGCGGGCCGCTATGGTATTGTAATTTGGGAGCTTATTTCGTCTGTTGATTGACTTTGTCCTTAATTGGGGATCCTATGAATTAGCACAGATGATAATGACTTACCGTACATCATAATACGTGACGGGCCGACGTGGGGGGGCAGAGCCGCAGAGACCCCCTCAACATATTTTGTGTCCCACAGTAACTTTTAATGGGATGGATGTAGTTACCGGGTGTACGGTCGTCATGTTTACATAGGGCGATCGCCGCGGTTAACTTCGCGTCTATTTTGACGGCGATTTTTTTCGGCATATTTCATTTTATTCACTTCCTTTTATATTTAGGCTATAATCTAGCTTTGGCACGACAATAACCCTAACCTAGTCTTTCTTAAAGATTCTTCTAATCTTCCAGTAGCCTATAGCCTAATTTAGGTCATTTTTAAAGGCACACAATTAAATGGTTGGTATTTTAAACAACACTACTGCAGCATTATGAGAAACAATTTATTAGAGATAATAGGCAACAATAGATTCGCCATATTTTTCTCCATAGGCTATAGTCCGCATGGAGGATTTTCGTTATCGACAAATTGAAAAAATTCCCACTTCACAGACAAAATAGACAAATACACCAAAAATCGGGGTGTGAGGGCAGCAGCCCCCACCCATAATAGCCTACTATAATAGGTTAGGGAAGGTTGTTAGGTTAGGCTAGGCTAATGTCCTTTCAAAGGGGTATAGGCCTAGTAAACACTAGGATAGCCTATACCTGGTCAAGGGTAAGTCCTGCTGTAGTCAACTTGGATGCTACCTTAAATTGTAATATTAGACTAGGCATAGCCTATAGATAAAATAGCCTAGCCTACTTATTTATTGTAGCCTATAATATAGGCCTAGCCGGGTAGAATGTAGAGTTCGGGCGTACCGCCACCATTGTTTACACTGCGCAGAGCGGCGACGGAAGCTTGCCATCATGTTCCCGTCAATTTTGAATGCCGTTGGATACGATAATATGTTGAGGGGGGCAAACACCCCCAATGACATATTGTCATCATCATATAATTTGCCAGCAGGGGGCAAATAGGCCTAACCAAAAAAAATCGTCATCAAAAACTCAAAATAAACGCGAACTTACAGTAACTGCGGCGATCGACCATGTAAACATGACGGCGGCGGCGGCGGCGATGGACACTTGCGATCATGTTCCCGTCTATTTTGACTGCCATTGGATACAATAATATGTTGAGGGGAGGGTTTGTTTTTGGTTGTTTGCCCCCCTACTGGCAATATATATGATGATGACAACACGTCATGGGGGCAAAGCCCCCCCTCAACATATTATTGTATCCAATGGCATTCAAAATAGACGGGAACATTATCGCAAAGTGTCCAACGCCGACACCGCCGCCGTCATGTTTACATATGTCGATCACCGTGGTTAAAGGCTGGTTCACACATAGCCGAGTCGTTGCGCGAGTCCAACACGAGTCACACTCGTCGATTATCGCCATCGCTGGAGGCTGAGTCGGCCGCGAGTAGCAATTGCTCCAGAGTCAAGGAGAGTGTAACACGAATTAATTCGAATCAATACGAGTCAACACGTGTTCATGCAAGAGTCTGTACGAGTAACTGAGAGTCAAAACGAGTGTAACACGAACCCAACACGAGTGTCAATTTGAAAAATAATGGCCACATTCCAGGGCACGTAAACAAAGAGTATGGACAAGTCTATCACGAGTCAACGCAATTGTTACACAGATCAACACGATTGTTATACGGATCAACACAAAAGACAACGTGTTGACTCTCGTTGGATCTCTGTTGCACACGTGTTGACTCGTGTTACATCCTTGTAAACTTGTGTAAACTCTCGTTGATTCGTCCAACATTTTTGAAATAACGGTATTTCAAATGACACTTGCTTTTTCGTGTTACACTCGTGTTTTTTTCTCAGTGGATCGTGTTTACTCTTGTTTACTCGTGTTTTCACTCGTGTTTGAATCGTGTAAACTCTGGCATCATGGGGGCACCAAATTTTGGCACTCACATTCGTGCTTTCTACTCTTGTTGATACGTGTTGCATGTGTGTTACATACATGTTGTTGCGTGTAGACATGTGTTGCTTTGTCAACGTCGAAATGATGACGAAAAGCGACCAATCACCAAAGAGTGTTACACGGGTTTACACGAGTCAACACGAGTTAACACGAATAACGAAGAGTTATTCAGAGTCAAACACGAGTTAACACGTATGTACACGAGTCTACACGTATTTAGGCCACACTCGTGGGTACTCGCCACGGGACCCAAAAATTTCATGCATGCATGACATTTTTGGACCCCGTGGCTCGTACCCACGAGTGTATCGAGTAAACAAAGAGTATACACGAGCATAGCACGAGTCTATACGAGTGTTGAGGAGTATCGACGAGTCATTGCTGAATAGCAAAATTTCATCACTCGTGTTGGACTCGCGCACCGACTCGGCTATGTGTGAACCAGCCTTTAGTTCGCGTCCATTTTGAAGGCGTTTTTTCGGTTATTTGCCTCCTGCTGGCAATATATATGATGATGACAATATGTCATGGGGGGGTAACCCCCCTCAACCTATTATTGTATCCAAAAGCAGTCAAATAGACGGGAACATGATGGCCAGCGTCCGCCGCCGCTCCGCGTAGTGTAAACAAGGATGGCGGTACACCCGAACTCTACATTCTACCCCACTAATTTTCCAACTAGCATAACCGATGATTATCAATGATCAATCCCAGTCAGAAACGTCCATGCTTCCCTCCCATATGTCAATGTCGGGATTACCACACTGTCATGCAAGGACTTCTTTACTTCCATGCTGACCACCCTATTTCTTCTTACTGCTTTCAGAGTTCCTACAACGCTCTTCCCCTGTTACACTTTCTCCCACACTTCTTCATCCATAGGCCTACTCACATCTTTACTCAACACACTGCCCAAATACTTAAATGAGCTGGCATTCTTCATAGCCGTTCAACCTCACTTCACACTCTATGGTTGCACCCATTTCAATGACCATAATATTGCTCTTCCTAGCATTTACCTCCAGATTCCGTTTTTCACACACTGTTCCAAACATATTTACCTGACCCTGCAACTCCCATTCACTATCGCTCATCAGAACTGTGTTGCCAGCAAGAGTAGTACCGGTACTGTACTGTTGAGGCAACTTCCACTCGTTTCCTTCCCTTATCAGTGGTACACCAACATCCGCTGCTCTTCCTTGTATTTCTTTCATGACTCCATCCATATACTGTACCGGTATATATTGAACAACCATGGGAACATCACACACACCCTTGCTTTAACCCAACATTCAGATTAAAGAACTCGCTATGTTAATTATCCACACATACTGCCACCTTTGCACCCTCATACATGCTCTTCATTGCTTTCAGCAACTTGCCATCTACTCCGTATATTCTCAGTACCGGTACTTTCCACATACCTTCTCTATCAATTCTGTCGTAGGCCTTCTCCAACTCCATAACTGCAGCATACAACTTTTGTCGCTTCTCCAGATATTTCTCCACAACACATTTCCGGGCAAAAATCTGAGCTACACATCCTCTTCCCTTCCTAAGATGACTACAGAGTATGCTAACCGTTTCCCCAGCAATACTGACTGAAAATGCCCAAATATATTGCATGTCCTCTTCATATTTATCTAAAATATGTAAAATTACACCAAATACAACTACAGTAGCACTGAAATCAATAAAACTCACTAACAGGATAAATAAATGGAAGAAATACTCCAAAAGATTAATATGTTAACCCTTTACACAGCAATACTGACTGAAAATGCCTAAATAGATTGCATGTGCTCTTCAGATTTATACATACATACGTACATAACATTGTAAGACTGAGTGCTCCACACAGATGTGCAGTTTGTCTCTTTTCCTAATGGCGGCATTCCAGGCAACCCTGTTAAGGGATGCTTTACTTGTCAAGTTTTTGGATTTGAGATTGGCACGTTTAGTCCGATCCCAGGTCTTACTCGGTCCACCCCTTGGTGCAGCTCCCTCCACAATCTCAGACCTGCATCTTTTCACCCAATTTTGTTTATCCATTCTCTCCACATGTCCATACCATCCCAGTTTACTTGTACTCTTCTCCTCACTAATACTCTTTATACCTAAACGTCTCTTCAGCTCATCATTTGTTATTCTGTTGACATCCTTTTTCTGAAATATGTAAAATTACACCAATTACCAACTACATTACCAAAAAAATTAATAAAGTACACTAACAGGATAAAGAAAATGTAAGAAATAGCTCTAAAGATGAATTTATCTATCTATCTATTGACGGACGCCTTGATCCCCGAAGGATTGGCCACAAACGAAACACCCCTATGCACCTCTGTCCCCAGTCAGTCGACGCCCCTCCTCCCATCCAGCACCGCTTTCACGCATATACTTCTTAACTCCATCCTTCCACCTCTCTCTCGGTTTATTTCTCCCTCTGTCCTTCCACCTCACTCGTACACGCTCTTAGTCATTCTCTCGCTTCCCATACGTTCCACATGGCCGAACCATCTCAAGGTGTTCTTTTTCGCACTTTCCAGTACATTCACATCACACCTCTCTCGTACTTCCTCATTCGTCTGTTTATCCCTCCATGTAACTCTGCACACACTTCTCAAGTAACTCATTTCCATCCCTTTCACTCTTAGTTTGAATCTCTCCAACAACGTCCATGCTTCGCTTCCGTAAGTCAGTGTCGGGATTACCACACTGTCATGCAATGACTTCTTCAGTTCCATGCTGACCACCCTATTTCATGGTACTGCTTTCAGCATTCCTACAACCCTCTTCCCCTGTTGCACCCTCTCCCACACTTCTTCATCCATACTCCCATCTTTACTCTGTACACTGCCAAGATACTTAAATGAGCTGACAATCTCCATAGCCTGACCGTTCAACTTCACCTCACACTCTGTGGCTTCACCCCTTTCGAAGACCATAACCTTGCTCTTCCCCGCATTTACCTTCAGATTCCATTTTTCGCACACTGTTCCAAACATATTTACCAGACCCTGCAACTCCCATTCATATCATCAGCAAACAGCAGTACACAAACATCCACTGCTCTTCCTTGTATTTCTTTTATGACTCCATCCATATACTGTATATATAGAACAACCATCGGGACATCACACACCCTTGCTTTACCAAACATTCAGATCAAAGAACTCCCTCTGTTCATTCTTCACACGTACTGATACCTTTGCACTCTCATACATACTCTTCACTGCTTTCAGCAACTTGCCATCTACTCCATATATTCTCAGTACTTTCCACATACCTTCTCTATCAACTATGTCATTCCACTCATTGCCTTCCCTTATTAGTGGTACACCAACATCCCCTGCTCATCCTTGCATTTCTTTTATGACTCCATCCATATACAGTTCAGTATATATTGAACAACTACGGGGACATCACACACCCTTTCTTTAACCCAAAATTCAGATCAAAGAACTCGCTCTGTTCATTCTCAACACATACTGACACCTTTGCACCCTCATACATGCTTTTCACTGCTTTCAGCAACTTGCTATCTGCTCCGTATATTCCAAGTACTTTCTACATACCGGTACCTTCTCTATCAACTCTGTCATAGGCCTTCTCCAAGTCCATGAAGGCAGCATACAACTTTTGTCCCTTCTCAAGATATTTCTCCACAACATATTTCAGGGCAAAGATCTGTGCTACACATCCTCTTCCCTTCCTATGATGAATACTGTATGTTAGCCGTTTCCCCAACAATACTGACTGAAAATGCCCAAATATATTTCATGTGCTCTTCTGATTTATCTAAAATATGTAAAATTATACTAAATGCCAACTACATTAGCACAAAACTCAATCAATCACAGAAACAGGATAAAAACATAGAATAAATACCCCAAAAGATGAATACGTTAACCCTTTCCCCAGCAATACTTACTGAACATGCACAAATAAATTGCATGTGCTCTTCAGATTTAGCTGAAATATGTAAAATTACACCAAATACTAACTACATTAGCACAACAATCAATCAAGCACTTTAACAGGATAAATAAAATGGAAGAAATAGCCCAAAAATTAATTTATCTATAGCCTACCGGTATATAATGCCGGACACCTTGATCCCCGAAGGGGTGACCATGAACGAAACGCCTGCGTATTTCAAGCTCGCTTGAGTTATCACTCTATCGTCTTTTAGAGCTTTTTGGCCCGGGGTAATTACCACACCATCGCGTCATAAGGAGTTTGAGGGGGTTAAATTGCTAGATACATAGAGGAAGAGGAATGCCAAGTAAAGCTAAACAAAAATATATAAGATATTTTTAACATGAGGTTGCTTATAATAATTTGTACCTCTGCAGTTTCTCCATGGCTAACGAAAAAGGTCACATTTCTAAGAAGCCCCAACCAAAAAGGCCAAGCTTCTGTACAGAAAAAATGCCACACCATTACCCTTATGGTGACCCTATCAAATAATCAAAACAACCACACTTATTAACCCAATTCCCGCGGGGCCCCTCATATGACGGAGACGATTTTCCGGCTAATTTGTAGCCTGTGAGCCAGGCCAGCTTTTGCAAGCAGCACGGATGGACGTCAGCCAGAGCCTACAGGCCCCGCCACGACACTGAGGTTTGTGTGAGAGAGAGCTCACTTATGTGCAGCGTCACACATAGCGAAAACAGGAAATAATTGGTAATTTTTAGCAATTTTGCCCTTCGTTTGCAAGATCCTTACAAGAAAACCAGACGTCGTACAGGGATGATTCAGGAGTAATTTGAAAGCTATTACCGTACTTTCACGAATACATAATTGTATTATGTTCTGGCTTTTGCTTATGCATGAAAATGAGCAGGGAATGAAGGCAATTTCGGGCAATTATGCCTACTCGTACAGGAGTCCTTGGAGCGACTTCGGTCGCGCCGGGAATTTCCACACCTCTCACACCACACACACACATCACACAGTTTTTCCTACACGGAGAAATGACTCACCGGCTGTCATTTCTCAAAGACTTCTTCTAGCCGGAGACATTGAGAGCAACCCAGGACCCACCTACACATACATATTATGTCCAACTTGCTCAAAACCCATCACTTCGAGTCGCCACACTAAGGGTTCAGTTCTCTGCAATTCATGCAGGAACTGGACCCACTTCACCTGCCCAACACTTGCCTCCAAAAAACACTACACGAACACCTGGACCTGTTCCTCATGCCCCTCCCTCTCCCAGTCAAATCCCTCGCCTAAAACCCGTCCACCTCTCCTCCCCAACCCACCAAACCTTCCCATATCATCCACTCCCCCCCCTAAAACCCATCCACCTCTCCTCCCTAACCCACCTAACCTTCCCATACCATCCACATCCTCAACTCAACACACCACACCCCATCCTAATCCATTCCAACCCCCATCTCCTGCTCCTCAATCCCCACCCCCACCTCACCCATCCCAACCCCCAGCCCCTCCCTCACCCCCACCCCCCCCCCCCTCCCCATCCTCGTGCAGCAGCACCCAACATACATCGTGCACATAACATTAACATTCTCCAATTGAACATAGATGGCATCAACACAAAGAAACACAAACTCTCACACTTCATCAAACAACACAACATACACATTGCCAACTTACAAGAAACAAAACTCCGCACAACACAAAAAACACCCACATTTCATGATTTCACCACCATCAGACAAGACCGGGCTGTCGGCGGAGGCGGTGGACTCATCACCCTGGTACACAAAGAAATATCATACATATTTACCAGTGTACAAACCAAATCCCTCCTGAAGGATGTAACACAGCACCCCATACCATTAAACACATCATAGAAGACTGCATTTCACACAACCACTTACGCCAACAACACAATCTACACTCAATGAGAGCTCTGTGGGAAAGCCCGATCGTGGCCATGGCCTTTCTCAGGGACTCGGGGCTGTTCAGCCAGGCAGCTTAGGGAACAACAACTCGTACAGGATTAATAGCTTTAACCAAAATGGTCACACTCCTTAACCTGACAAGCGCGATATAGACGTAGGTGCTAGGGTAGTTATTTGTGCATTTCTAGCCCTGGATTCTGACAGAATTCGTTATATTTACAATATAAACCATTATTTGTTTTCGGTATGCTTTTATTTTTACATATATGATGTATATATGAACCTTCAAGAGTGCTAAAATAAGTGGGAAAAGCATTTGGGTGGTGAAAAACGAAGATATTGGCCACCCGGTCATAATCTCAGGCGAGAGAGAGAGACAGGCAGCCCTCCCCTCTCGCTGTCTGGGAGTCAACTGAGAAGAGCGGGGCGGTGTGTGCCGGTGTCTGGGTGTTGCATAACGATCTTTTATGCAACCCACTTGTGCTACATTATCGCGGGAGAGAAAAATAACCGATAAATGATGATAATAAGAGGAAAAATAGGTGATAATTGAGGTGGGGAGGGAGGGGGGAATAAGGTGGGGAAGGAGGGGAGGGGGGTGGGTGAGATTTACATGGATGAGTACTGGAGGGGAATTATCTCACCTAGAGACAAATTCCTTTGTTTTGATAGGCCCTTTTTTTTTATGGAAGGCTTTTTTTATGGTCCTGCTTCCGTGAGGCCTATCGCGTTCCCTATAGGAAGCCTTCCGTGAGGCCTATCGCGCTTGCCGGGTTAATGGTCTAAGTGGCCATAGCCAAAATGGCTACACTATATTCCTTCTGTACTTTCTCCATGCCCGATAAGATACATGGTATTTTGATATATGTGGCACAGCCCTTGTATCCAACACAATACCCTGTGTGCAACCCCGCTCGAACCCTGCACAACGTTGCTTGCAACTTCAATTATTATTATTATTATTAGTAGTATTATTATTACAGTAATTTACCGATTTTCACGACATTTGGTGGCCCGATGGGAAATGCACCAAGGAAGAAGTTATTTAATTTATGAGATCCGGAGATTTTCACGAACTTTGGTGGGCAGATAGTATATGCTCCAAGGAAGAAGTGATTCAATTTAGGAGGTGGTCCAGATCGTATCCTGGGACCCAGATGCAGAAGAAAATTTAGGCCTATGTATTTAACTGCTTCTGTACCAGTGATGTCTTTTCAATTATATTCTAGCTATATTTAGACGATTTATTAGAGTTTAAGAAGGATCAGTGGTAGTAAAAACGGTTAAGTGAGATCGTTCCAAGCCTGTTGATTGCTGGAGACCCTTTTCAAACTGAATAAACTCTTATAATAGTAGCCATGACGTCGCCGGTACAGAAGGGGTTAATGGTAAGGAACTAGCCAGCTTAGGCGGAGATATGCGCTCTACCAAGTGCTCCTGTTGAGTTCGCTGGCTCTCTAATTTTCGTTCTTATAATGTATGTTTTCCTTCTTAGAATCTGGTATTAGGCTACCATAGCGCAGTTGGGAATATGTTATGTACGTGATTAATCTATTATCCTGTATTAGAGAATGGATAATAAGTCGCTCTGGCTTCAATTTCAAAATAGTTTATTGTCACAAATTAATATTACAGATAATTATACAGCAAATAGTTATATTTACAATTTGTGACAATAAGGATGTGATGCCCTTGTGCACCTTGATGGTGTAATGGTTAGGGTGTTAGCAAATCTGTGTGTGGTAACCCATGTTCGAATCCCGGTGGATCACAAGCTTTCATTAATGTTATTGGAGGTGTTAGGTGTTGAAGTGAAATTAATATAAATTGATTATTATTGCTTGCTTTATTCTTATATTTCTGTTAATGTATGCTCTCCTTTTCGGAGTTAGGTAATATTTTGCTGGCTTTCGTATCAGCGTTCCTTTAATGTTTTCTTTATTTCTTAAAATCTGGTATTAATTTTACTTGATTTAATATTATCGTTCTATTATTATATGCCTTCTTTATTCAATTCAGGTATTATTGTTGCTTTGATTATATTATCGTTCATTTAATGTATGCTTTATTTCTTAGAATCGGTTAATATTTTTGCTTGGTTTATTATTATTGCTCGTAGCTTTCCTTCTTAGAATCGGTTATTGTTTTTGCAAAATTTATTATTTTCGTTCCGACTCTAGCTACATCCCCCTCCTTCCCTTCCCATTTTCTCGTAAAGCATCTTTTATTCTGTCTCACCTTTTTCTGTGTTTCCCCTCTTGTTCTCACTCCTATTTCGTTTCTTTTTATTTAGTTCTTCCGTCTCCCCTTCGTGTATTCTATTATCTTTCATCCTCATCCTGTCTCTCTCTTTCATTCTCTCTCTCTCTCATTTAAATACTCAATGAGTTTATCAATGTGGATTATAGCAAGATGCTTAGCCTCAATATGAATACAACACGCAACCATGACTGGAAATTAGGATTCAAAGGTTCAGGATAAGTATTTGTGGAAAAAAAAAATCATATATCTGATCTGTTCTACCTGGAACAAACTTCCATCAGCTGTTGTAAATAGTTCTTCAGTAGAGCATTTCAAGAAAAGAGTAGATAGTATTTTTCACACTCTGTAATGAGTAGTACACTACCGTACACAATGTCTCTTTCCATTTTTTTTTTTTTTTTTTTTTTTTTTTCTATATTCCAACTTACTTCCTCTCGGGCATAGGCTGAGAGCCTTAACATTCACCGTTTTACAATGAACAGTGAAGCCCGTGAGGTCTTGTTCCAGTCTAGGGAGTGAGACATGTGAAGCACGTAGAGTACAACGAGCACCTGCCATCTTGCCTTCACATGAGGCATGGTGCTCACTCATGGCCCGAAACGACCCCATCTCTGAAGCCATCTCGTTCCCGTGCTTCACTGTCTCACCCCCTACACTCGGACTCTCAAACTTACACACACACAACGCCACCTGTTGAGCAGATAACTCACCAGGCATTGCACCCCTATAGCATATTTTGAATATGGGAATATTCATACAATGCTATTTAATCAGGGAACAATGAGGGTATTTTATTGACGTTTCGGTGGGCTTGTGGTAATGCACTGATACTAGGTACAGCTCAAATTCCATCCCAATAATATCTTCCCATTGATACATCGGGATTTGAACCCGGGACCTTTGGATTACCAGGCCAGTGGCAAGACCACTCCACCACACCTCTGTACTTTTTTTTTTTTTTTTTTTTTTTTTTTTCTATATTCCAACTTACTTCCTCTCGGGCATAGGCTGAGAGCCTTAACATTCACCGCTTTTCAATGAACAGTGAAGCCCGTGAGGTCTTGTTCCAGTCTAGGGAGTGAGACATGTGAAGCACGTAGAATACAACGAGCACCTGCCATCTTGCCTTCACATGAGGCACGGTGCTCACTCATGGCCCGAAACGACCCCATCTCTGAAGCCACCTCGTTCCCGTGCTTCACTGTCTCATCCCCTACACTCGGACTCTCACACTTACACACACACAACGCCACCTGTTGAGCAGATAACTCACCAGGCATTGCACCCCTATAGCATATTTTGAATATGGGAATATTCATACAGTGCTATTTAATCGGGGAACAATGAGGGTATTTTATTGACGTTTCGGTGGGCTTGTGGTAATGCACTGATATCAGGTACAACACAAATTCCATCCCAATAATATCTTCCCATTGATACATCGGGATTTGAACCCGGGACCTTTGGATTACCAGGCCAGTGGCAAGACCACTCCACCACACCTCCCCTAGAGCAGGCATTGCACTTACGAGTACATCCCCGGAATGGAGCGCAAGACCTTGAGATACGATCTATTCCTTGTAACTTTCTCTCTTTCCCTCCTCTCTTTCTGCACCCCGTTCCTCCATTTGGTCTCCTAGGACGCAGCACAGAAAATATAGCCTAGTTTGCCCCCAATTGTCCCGGGACTGCGAGAAGAAAATGGAAATAAAATGGACGAACACAAAATTCGCCCTGAGACAGCCCAGGAAAATTATGAAAAAATTACACCGAAGTCAAAACCCTTCCCACGCATGCGAAAGCGGAAATAAATAATACATACACATAAAAATACATTCGGGAAAAGTGTCGCATCGGAAATACACGCTGCCAAGTCGCAATGCATTATTCGGAAGGATTTAGGATGGAATATATCAACAAACAATGAGAACGACAATTAAAAAAACTTACTTTGTATTTATTAGTGGGCAAAATATACATGGTGCAAATATAGCCAGCAAAGTCTATTGCAAAATGATTACAGTTAAATTATTATATAACATAATAATTGATATTGGTTCAGGAGTAATTTATCGAGAGGACTTCCCTAAGTGGTTAAGGCCCCCATTAATTGCTCTTTCCATTCACATATGCATAGCCTACGTGAGTTGCAGTTGGGATGTGTGTACATGCTTAGATTCATATGCAGGATTCGAAGTTGCATAATAAATCGTAGGCAGTGTCCACCATCCTTTATCTGTCTTCGTGGTGCGATGTATAAGGTGTTGATTTTCGGTGTGAGCATCCTGGGTTCGAGTCCACGGACTGCCACATGTGTTTGTAAATTTTATTAATCGATTTTAGGAGTGTGGTTGGTTGTTGGAAGGAACATAATAATAGTAACATACAAGTAACATAAAAGTTGAAAGGAAGGCCTTTCGTATCATTAACTCCCGTCCACTCACCAACTCTCTGCAATCTCTCTCTCTCCGCCGCAATGTTGCATCTCTCTCGCTATTCTATCGCTACTATAATAATCAGTGTTCCTCAGAGCTATCCCAGTGCATACCACCTCCTTTACGTAGGGCACATGGTACCCGTCTTGCAACTCAATCCCACCCCTACTCTGTGCAACTCTCCAACCCAAGAGTGAAACGTTACTCTCAAACTTTCTTCTACTCAACAGCTGAGTTCTGGAACTCTCTCCCAGAATCAGTCTTTCCCTCTTCCTATGACTTAAATTGCTTCAAACTCCGTGTGTCCAGGCATTTTGGCTCGAACGTCCCTTGATTTTGGCCCTGTCACTCTTTCAACTATGGGGGAGGCACTCGCTATAAGCAGTTATGCCTTTTGCCTCCCTCGATCACATAGAAAAAAGAAAAAAAACACACACATAACCCCACCGGCGACTCCTGTAGTCAGAAATGTAAACAAAACAAAGACAACTAGAACATCTTTCATCCTGTGAACAATATTTATTCTCTCTCTCTCTCTCTCTCTCTCTCTCTCTCTCTCATCCGAGTTTCTGTACGCTGGGGTTCAATTTAAAGCGCACTTGAGAGAGAGAGAGAGAAGAAGGGGGGAAATATGAAGCAAATAGTAAATCTAGAAAAATTGGTTGTTGAGGTAAAAATAAGTGTTATACGAATAGAGAGAATGTGATGATGACAGTAAAGTGAGGGAATGTGTGATGATGACAGTAAAGAGAGATAATGTGTGATGATGACAGTACAAAGAGAGGGAATGTGTGATGATGACAGTACAAAGAGAGGGAATGTGTGATGATGACAGTAAAAGAGAGAATGTGTGACGATGACAGTCAAGAGAGAGAATGTGTGATGATGACAGTAAAAAGAGAGAATGTGTGATGACAGTAAAAAGGAGTACAAAGGAAATCAAGCAACAACAGGTCTAGTGACCCTTCTAGGCTGCTTGTCCTCCAAAACACTGAGGATCAAGTGTCCAAACAATGGTTTAGAGTGGGTAAGGGAACATTGGAAAGGGAACTACTGCCCTGGAACTAATGTCCATGGCAAGATTAGGAAGTTAGTAGGGGACAGAGGGGTTAGTTACTGAGGGGGGGATCAAATATAGTTATTAATTTACAAACGCAGTCAGTCACGGGTTTGATGCAAGATATTTGTCTAGGCGAAGTTTAAAAAGATCAACGGTGCTGCAGTCTATAACGTTTCGAGGAAGCCCATTCCACAAGTTGACAACTCAATTGAAGAAGTAATTCTTAGATTCGTGAGAGTTAAAAGATTTACCAATAATTTTGCAACCATTTCCCCGTGTGTAATTAGATTGGTCGATAGTGAAGTACTTACTACAGTTCATATTGTCGATGCCTTCGATGATTTTGAAAACTTGAATTAAGTCGCCTCTTAATAAGCGCTGGGTTAAAGGAAATAGATTTAATTCTCTAAGACGCTCCTCGTATGGTTTGTTTTTTAGGCTAGGTATCATTTTGGTAACTCTACGTTGAACTCATTCTTGCTTGTTTATATCTTTTTGGTAATAAGGGCACCAGGATTGAACGCAGTATTCCAGAAGAGGGCGGACTAAGGAATTGTAAAGAGTTAAGATAACTTCTTTGGATTTATGCTCAAATGACCTGCCTATGAAGCCAATTATTTTGTTTGCCTTAACAACTTCTGAACACTGTTGACTCGGTATTAGGTTACTCGATATTGTTACTCCCAAATCGGTTTCTCTGTCTACACTCTTATGCTGAGTGCCATTCATCAAATAGTTTGCTTTCTCATTTTGGTATCCGATATATAGTACTTTACATTTATCCGCACTGAAACTCATTTGCCAAATTTGGGCCCAACATGACAACTTATCTAGATTGTGTTGCATATCGTCAACTTGTTCTTTTGAGAGCACGCTATTTGCAATTTTTGTATCGTCAGCAAACTTTGAGAATGTACAGGTGAGACCCTCATCTATGTCGTTAATGTAAAATAGAAAGATAATTGGTCCTAGTACCGATCCCTGGGGTACCCCACTAGTTACATTGGTCCATTTAGATGCCTTACTGTTTATGACTACTCTTTGCTTTCTGTCGCTGAGCCAATTTTCTATCCATTTCAACGCACCGTCTTGTATTCCATGCACTTTTAGTTTTAGCAGTAAACGTTTGTGGGGAACTTTGTCAAATGCCTTTTGAAAATCAAGGTATATAATATCTACAGCTTTACTCTAATCATAGAGGTTGAGGATATCGTGAAAGAAGTCTAAGAGAATTGTTAAGCAGGAACGTTTGTTACGAAAGCCGTGTTAACTATTTTAAGTATGTTATTTTCCTCCAAGTGATTTACGAGTCTGTCTCTTATGAGCGTTTCTAGTATTTTACATACAACTGAGGTTAAGCTAATTGGACGATAGTTACTGGGTAGGGATTTGCTGCCTTTTTTTAAAATTGGTGTCACGTTAGCTAGCTTCAACTGATCAGGCATAGTTCCAGACTGCAAGGATTTATTGAATAGCAATGTCAGTGGTTTGGAGAGCTCATCCTTAGCTTCCTTTAGAACTCTAGGTGAGATTGTATTAGGTCTGGGCGTTATATTTACCTTGAGTTTATCTAAACATTTCAATACTTCTCTCTCTGTAATGGTGATATTACTTAGAACATCAGAATTATCTATCTGAATCGGCGATGCTGTAGGGATAGAAATGAGGTCTTCTGTTGTAAAAACTGATGCAAAGAAGGCATTGAGGGCATTACTCATTTGTACTTCGCCTTTGGTATATTCTCCATTTACATCGACTAACGGTCCAACATTTGAAGTAACTATTTTTTTCTTTGTGATATAACTATAGAATTCTTTCGGGTTTGTTTTACTTTGATTCGCAACATGTAACTCCAGGATCTTTTTACTTTGCTTAATTAACTTTTTGGCTTTGCGTCGTACTTCTACAAATTTCACCCGTTCTTCGTCATTTTGCGAGGATTTTAATCTATCATTAGCAAACTTTTTATCAAGCAGGCAGTTTGCAATATCTTTATTCCAACAATTGGGCTCATCATTATGGCCTGTACGCCGTATTTTCGATGGTATGCAGTTTTGCACTGCTTTTAGGTAGGGGTTTGCGAATGATTCTCAAGATGTATTTATGTCGTTATTCTTAATTAGAAAGCTCCAGTCAGTTTCTTTAAACATTGCTCTAAGTTTACGAAAGTTTGCTTGCTTGAAATTAGGGACTTTCTCGATGCTGCTATTTGGTTCGTTACTAGTAAACTTTAAACTGAAAGTTATCGTACGATGGTCGCTGTTGCTGAATTCATCACCGACATTCAAATTCTCTATCAATTCTTCTTCTGTTGAAAGAACAAGGTCAAGGACATTATTCCACGGGTTGGAGATCTAACAAGTTGATATAGCGAACTCTTGTCTTGTCCAGAGTGTGAAGTAATACTATCTCCCCACTTGGTCACAGGTAAATTGAAGTCGCCAAAAATTACGGTATCTTGCGAGTTACATAAGTCTGCAATTTGCTCATAAATTTGTCTGTCAGTTTGCACTGATTGAGCTGGAAGTCTGTATATTAGTGCAAGTATTATTTTTGTAGCTTTATTATTCTTTATTAGCACAAAGGATGTGTCGACGTTTACAATTTGAGGTTTTGACAAGAGGGTCGGGTTAAGGCTTTCTTTGATAACAAAAATAACTCTATCTCCATTTCTATTAATTCGGCTTTTTTCAAACATTACATAACCGGGAAGTGAATACTCTGCTAAAAAGTATCTTGTCTTCTGTATTGAGCCAAGATTCTGTTATGCCAATAACATCGTAATTTTCTGTAAACACTGGTTCCTCTAAATCTGAAAGTGTATTGCGTATGCTATGAGCGTTTCCATAGAAAACATTTAAAATTTTGTATTTGGAATTCACGGAACGCTCTTTATTCAAATTTTTGGTTCTGCTCGGATCTACATTTATGTACCTGTCTGTCCTCAGTCCTCGATCCTCGTCCCTGGTTGTCCTCAATCCTCGGTGTCCTCGATCATTGTCCCTAGTGGTCCTCGGTCCTCGATCATTGTCTCTGGTGGTCGTCCATTCTCGCTGTCCTCGATCGTCGTCCCTGGTAGTTCTCTGTGCTCGATCGTCACCCCTGGTCGTCCACGGTCCTCGATCCTTGTCTCTGGTGGTACTCGGGCCTCTAATCTCGTCCCTGGTGGTCCTTGGTTGGCTATGCTTTTTCTCCGAAAATCCTTTACTGCGTTGTGAAGCAGGCGGCCAAATCTTGCTGCTCCAACCTGGTTCAGATGGACTCCATTCGCTCCAAACAGATGATCCTCACGGTAGAAATCATTCCAGGTATTGATGAATCCAATGTTTTCCTCCCTGCAGAGGTTAGCCAGACAACGATTTACATTAGTGGCTATATTGAAGAATCGGCTCTCCACACCGATCCTGGGGACGATCTCTGATATGATGACTCTGCCTGACTTTTCCTTATACTTCTGAATCAGCTTCCGGTACTTCAGCATGAGATCCTCCAATCGGGTCCGCTGCACGTCATTAGATCCGACATGAATGACGTACATTGTGCGTGAGGGAGCTAACTTTGAAACTTCGTTGACTGCAGCTGCAACGTCGCCCACACCGCCACCCAGAATACAAAAGCGCTTCCTGGTCCTGGGTGCCCTGGCGCAGAACTCCATAAGTTGTCCACGAACCATGGAATCTCCTACGAAAGCCTAATTTTTTCTATTTCTTCTTCGTCGTCTAAGTCCACAAGAATCTGGTAACGGTTCTGGCACATGGTTTCGGTGATGATCCTCCTTGTGATGGGGCGAACGTTGTTTCTCACAACGCGGAAGTTGTCCTGAGAGGGAGCGGAGTCATTATTTTCCTGACGTGGTGCTTGTACTGAAGCGTGTACCGCTATATCAGGCGTTGGGCTGTTGGAAGATGCCGCAGTGTTAATAATTGCTTCATTTGATGATACTCCTACGTTGAGCGTCGCAAATTCTTGGAGTGTTTCCAGCTTCTTAGTGAGGGCGTTAATCTTGATGTTAGCATCATCAAGTTTAGCTGCCAAATCTTCTCGGAGCTGGCAGAATCGGCAGACATGAATATCGGGGCAGGCAAACATGTGTGATGATGACGGTAAAAGAGAGAATGTGTGATGATGACAGTAAAAGAAAGAATGTGTGATGACAGTAAAGAGAGAATGTGTGATGATGACGGTAAAAGAGAGAATGTGTGATGATGACAGTACAAAGAGAGAATGTGTGATGATGACAGTAAAAGAGAAAATGTGTGATGATGACAGTAAAAAGAGAATGTGTGATGATGACAGTAAAGAGAGAGACACTGTGTGATGATGACAGTAAAAGAGAATGTGTGATGACAGTAAAGATAGAATGTGTGATGATGATGGTAAAAGAGAGAATGTGTGATGATGACAGTACAAAGAGAGAATGTGTGATGATGACAGTAAAAGAGAGAATGTGTGATGATGACAGTAACGAGAGCATGTGTGATGATGACAGTAAAGAGAGATAGTGTGTGATGATGACAGTAAAGAGAGAATGTGTGATGATGACAGTAAAAAGAGAATGTGTGATGACGGTAAAAGAGAATGTGTGATGATGACCATAAAAAGATAGAATGTGTGATGATGACAGTAAAAGAGAATGTGTGATGATGACAGTAAAAGAGATAATTTGTGATGATGACAGCAAAAGAGAGAATGTGTGATGATGATAGCAAAAGAGAGAATGTGTGATGACAGTAAAAGAGAGAATGTGTGATGCTTGTAAAAAGAGAGAATGTGTGATGATGACTGTAAATAGAGGGAATGTGTGATGATGGCAGTAAAGAGAGAATGTGTGATGATGACAGTAAAGAGAGGGAATGTGTGATGATGACAGTAAAGAGAGAGAATGTGAGATGATGACAGTACAAAGAGAGAATGTGTGATAATGACAGTAAAGTGAGGGAATGTGTGATGATGACAGTACAAAGAGAGAATGTGTGATGATGACAGTAGACAGTAAACAAAGTGATGATGCTAGTAAAGATTGATTATCAAGAGAGTAAAAAGAGTGATGATGACAGTAAAAAGAGTGATGTCAGTAAAAGAGTGATGACAGTAAAAGAGTGATGATGACAGTAAAATAGTGATGATTACAGTAAAATAGTTATGATGACAGTACAAGAGTGATGATTACAGTAAAAGAGTGATGATGACAGTAAAAGAGTGATGATGACAGTAAAAGAGTGATGATGACAGTACAATAGTGATGATGACAGTAAAAGAGTGATGGTGACAGTAAAAGAGTGATGATTACAGGAAAAGAGTGATGATGACAGTAAAAAATGATGGTGACAGGAAAAGAGCGATGATGACAGTAAAAAGAGTGATGATGACAGGAAAAGAGTGATGGTAACAGTAAAAGAGTGATGATTACAGTAAAAGAGTGATGATGACAGTAAAAGAGTGATGATGCCAGTAAAAGAGGGATAATTACAGTAAAAGAGTGATGATGGCAGTAAAATAGTGATGATGACAGTAAAAGAGGGATAATTACAGTAAATGAGTGATGATGGCAGTAAAAGAGTGATGATGACAGTACAAGAATGATGGTGACAGTAAAAGAGCGATGATGACAGTAAAAAGAGTGATGATGACAGTAAAAGAGATAAAGGTGATGATGGAAGCAAAGATGTGCAACGGGGAGACGGGAGGAGAGGAAATGTGTTCATAAATAACATACCGGTGAGAGAGAGAGAGAGAGAGAGAGAGAGAGCTACATAGGTACACAGACCACACAGACCTCAAGGTCCTTACTAGGCAGTCTGGCCTTACAAACTATATATGTATATATATATATATATATATATATATATATATATATATATATATATACTGTATATACACCGGTACATACATATACACACATACACACACACACACATATATACACATACATACATACATATACATACATATACATACATATACATACATATACATACATATAATGCATAAGCATTATCTATTATTAAGTGTTCGCGTATCTTCATCCATGTATTTCCACCCTTAACAATAGAACGCCCAGCTCTTCCATATTTCGCCTTCTGTCTCACACACACACACACACACACACACACACACACACACACACACACACACACACACACCTGCACTACCGAGGATTAACCTCCCATTGTAGTACCCGCACCCTCTTTACCTCACTTACCAAAACAGTTTCTGTATGTATGTATGTCTGTGTGCATACGTGAGCGTTTGTGTATACGGACATGTGCACACTTACTGCATGTTCTTATGTTCCTATATATGTATGTATATGTATGTGCGCACGTACGTGTATATACGTGTGTTCTGTATATGAGTAAGTTAATAAATGTGTAAATGTACTGTATATCACTTACTCTCATGGTTATTTTATGATAATTTGTATTCTGCACATGCATCATTATTGTATTTATTTATTTTGTTTGTAAACTAAGCTTACCATCCTCATATCTGTACATCTCATGTTCATCCACTAAATTGTAAAATGTGTATTTTCAGCTCATGAGGCTGCCATTCTTTAATAAACCGTTTATTATTATTATTATTATTATTATTATTATACATATATATATACATACATATATATATACAGTATATATATATACATACTGTACAGTGCATACACTTACATACATTTTTTTTTTTTTTTTTTTTTTTTTTTTTCATATCACCCCAGCCCTCTGCAGATAGAGGTCAAGCCTTCCCTTGAAAGCGTTTATTGTGTCGCTCTCCACCACTCTCGCTGGTAGTTTATTCCACTCTGTCGCCACACTGTAGGTGAAGAAACTCTTTGTGACATCTAGGTTTGTCTTTTTGGTTTTTTATTTCATTCCATTTTCGCGAGTTTGATTAGTATTGTTTAATGTGAATAGTGCATTTACATCGACTTTGTCGAAACCTTTTGGTATCTTAAAGCACTCAATAAGCTGACCCCTCAACCTCCTCTTTTTTAATGAGAACAGGTTCAATCGTTTAAGTCTTTCTTCATATGGTTTATTTCTTAATGAGGGTATCATCTTCGTCGCTTACGCTGTACTGACTCGAGTCTTACAATGTCCTTGATCAGATAAGGTGACCAGAACTGCACACCATATTCAAGGTGGGGCCTCACCATACTTTTGAACAGTGGCACTATTACGTTTTCATGTTTATATGTAAATTTTCGTTTAATAAAGCCCAATGCTATGTTTGCCTTATTTGCAGCTGCTATACATTGGTTGGAAGTTTTTAGGTTTTCAGATATTAGTACCCCTAGGTCTTTTACTACCGTTGCGGTTTTTATTTGTTTGCCATTCATTTCGTATTTGTATTTCATATTTCTGCTACCAACATGCAGCACCTGACATTTATCGACATTGAAGGGCATCTGCCATTTTTTCGACCACTCTGATATCTTGTTTAAATCAGATTGCAACGCATTTCTATCATCTTCGTTCAGGACTGTATTTCCTATTTTTGTATCGTCGGCGAATTTGGAAATGGTGTTAGAGAGAGAGAGAGAGAGAGAGAGAGAGAGAGAGAGAGAGAGAGAGAGAGAGAGAGAGAGAGAGAGAGAGAGAGAGAGAGAGAGAGAGAGAGAGAGAGAGAGAGAGAGAGAGAGAGAGAGAGAAGTGGTAAAAAAGATACTGGCGAGAGTGGTGCGTGTGTGTAAGTTATCGATGTGCAAGGGAGGGAGTATTTACTTTATGTATATACTGTATAATTATATATATCATATATATACTGTATGTAATGGATCACGTCCGGGTGACTAATAGGTTACTGTAACACTTGCCCCTTACCTAGGAAATAAATCTATATGTTGATAGTGTCGTTACTTTAGATCAAAAATAGACAAATATCCCTTGTGAAATTAAGACAACAAAAGACCCAGAACATGCTATACATTTATATCTATACTGACTCGATGCAGTAATATATATTGAAAAGAAAATTGCAGTTCCCAGCTTGCGGGATATTAGAGTACACGGATTTATTGCAATGATAGATATATATTTATAATAATTATATTCTTAGAGTTAGCAAGAATCAAAGAAACAAACATTCCTACTAAAATTTGGTTTTATTGAATAGCGATACTGAAATTGCATTAATCAAGGAGACAATTTCATTCACACACTCAGCCACTCAATCTAACCCACTTATCTAATCCACTTACCTAAATACAATTACCCAGTATTATAACTACCCCTAAGATTACCCCAAATCATTATACTGATTTCTGCTAGTCATACGAAATCTCACATCAACCAACCCTTTAGTCTAATGTGACACTGATAACGTCTAGCCCAGCAAATGACCGCATGATCGAATAGGCACGAGATTTTCCCACACTCACAGTACCCGTCAATCACACTCATCACTCTCTCTCTCTCTCCACTCTCACCTCACACACGTGACTCGCTAGACTAATGAGAGTTGCCTAAACAAAGGGTCTCAAAAAGGGCAGTACGACAGGACCTAGGGAGTCAAGCCGACAATCCTCTAGCGGTAGCCATCACCCTCTGTGGGGTCAAGATGCTACGGCGTCACTCACCAACACACACGTGACTCGCTAGACTAATGAGAGTTGTCTAATTAAAGAGTCTCAAAAAGGTAGTACGACAAGCCCTTCAAGCCGACAATCCTCTAGTGGTAGCCATCACCCTCTGTGGGGTCAAGATGCTACGGCATCACTCTCCAACACACACGTGACTCGCTAGACTAATGAGAGTTGTCTAATTAAAGAGTCTCAAAAAGGCAATACGACAAGCCCTTCAAGCCGACAATCCTCTAGCGGTAGCCATCACCCTCTGTGGGGTTGAGATGCTACGGCGTCACTCACCCACACCCGCACACACACACGTGCACACCCAACACTCATCCCTGGCCATGTGCATAGCTAAACAGTGAGATATCGCCGCAGGGGAACTACGTCGCCCTGGGCATCCCTATAGCCTTTAGCAAGCCCTCTGTGGGGTCATGCTTACACCTGCCATTCCCGGCCATAGCATGAGCTAATTCGGTCGGCGTCACAACCTTGGCCATGTGTACGGTCTGGCACAGTCTTGGTGACTGCACACAAACACACCACCACACATCACGCACACCACCGCACATCCCGCCGAATTCAGACATACGTTGACACTTGTCTAACTGAATTGGACTCACCTGATTATGGTAGGATTTAGGGCACAAGGTACCCTCGCAGACCCGCCGACCCATTCATCGCGTGCACAACAAAAAGTGACTGGTTTCGTTGGGGTCGGGCAGGTGAGAAGGACTATCCTGGGCATCCCTGCCCCCTTTATAACCTCGGTCCCCCTCCCCCAAATTCATTTTGAATTTGGATCCAATAGGAAGCCTGGACACTACCTTGACCCCGCCTGCGAGCGCGAACGCACACACACACACACACACACACACACACACACACACACACACACACACACACACACACACACACACACACACACACACACACACACACACACACACACGCGAGGCGCCTAGCGGTAAACACTACACAAGCCTAGAAGAAAAAACGCACATACGCACACATGTACGCCGACGGTCAGCCTACCCCGCGCACCTCTCACTCTTCCTTTCTTTCACTACAGCTGTTCCCACCTCCTCAATTTTTCCCGCGCTCGATAAATATACCTAACTCCTATATGTATATAATCACAGTCACGGTCGGACCCGTGACATTCCCCCCTACTAACATTGATTTTGCTCTGCAAAAATCACTCAGGTGTCATTCAGGGTGTCTTCCATACTGTAGTGTGAGTCTAACCTGTCGCTGGTGCATTAAATGATCACCCTTGAGTGGAAAAACCCCTCTGCATTTACGTTAAAATTTCTACTGAAAGGGGAAAACTCCTGAGGTTTCATTCACGGCCAGCGACATAATCCTGGTGGTAATTAACCCACTTATTTTTTACAGTGAAAGCTAGTGGCTTTGCCCACTCATTTACAATGAACACACAATTAAGCTCAGCTAATGTTATGTAAAAAGAAATGTTGTGAGACACGGTTTAAAATGGGTATGTGAGAGTAGTTGAACAGCGTAAACAAAAAATTGGCTTAATTCTAGGGACAGCTTGGTATAAAAAATATTCTTTGACTTGATGGGGGATCCTTGGAAGTAGCTTCTTGAGGGCCAGGATTCCTGCTGTGGGTTCTCCAATCTCTCGACGCACGCCTGGCTGACTCAGTACCTGTAATTTAAATTTTGGAAGCGGCAGAATAAAAGCGAACAAACAACATTTCATCCCCTCCCCTCCCGTATTCCATATCACGCTACTTATTGTTGACCCCCCCCCCCTATCATCAGTCTCTCCATTATTTAACCCGACTTACGCCCCAGACCTCATTCAACGATGGCCTTCCCAAGTTTTCACCTGATGCTGGCTAGCAATATGCCTAGTTGCTATTCACGGCCGCACCCAGACTCTCCCTGAGCCTAAGCCGCGCCGGCCTACCCTCTCCTCACTACCCCTACACTTTTCCCAAGTTTAAGCAGGATCGAGCCTCCTCTGACGCTCTCTCTGTCTCCTCTTACTTTTCCTAAGGTCTTCCCTTTCTATCCCAACCCTTGCTGCTACGCAGTCCCTCACTTATTTAGTATTCACCCATCCAATGCTCGTCCCTCCCTCTCCCTCTCATCCTTGACAAGGAACAACAGATTTTAAAAGAGGAATAGAACAATCAAAGAAAAAAAAAATCTCGCCTGACACACAATTGACCCATATAAAGCTGTCTAAGATTTATGATACCGCAATAAGAGAAACAACAACGACTCGACCGGATTACAAACACTTCCCTCTATCCTTAAACGATCGATCACAGCACTTGCGTATGATGAACGAAATTAAAGGAAACTATTCACATGGCATAAAATCACAGAGACAATCACGAAAAAAATAAAAATAAACAGAGATCAATTATAGACAAGCAAACTCAACTTATCGGACACAATTACTTCACAAGCGAATTGTAGAACTAAATATTATGAAACAATGTGGGGCGCGCGAGCGATGGGAAAAGGAATTCACTTGTTTACACAAGGAGGTTCACCGACGCTCCCAGGATGTGACTTGACCACGAGGGGAAAGAAAAAAAAAGAAAAGCAAATCTCCCGCGCGTACTTTTGTATGAACACATTTATACAACAATTCCTTCATTATCCGGTACATCTACATCAGAAACTAGGTCCTGTCACGGTCGCCAGTTGTAATGGATCACGTCCGGGTGACTAATAGGTTACTGTAACACTTGCCCCTTACCTAGGAAATAAATCTATATGTTGATAGTGTCGTTACTTTAGATCAAAAATAGACAAATATCCCTTGTGAAATTAAGACAACAAAAGTCCCAGAACATGCTATACATTTATATCTATACTGACTCGATGCAGTAATATATATTGAAAAGAAAATTGAAGTTCCCAGCTTGCGGGATATTAGAGTACACAGATTTATTGCAATGATAGATATATATTGATAATAATTATATTCTTAGAGTTAGCAAGAATCAAAGAAACAAACATTCCTACTAAAATTGGTTTTATTGAATAGCGATACTGAAATTGCATTAATCAAGGAGACAATTTCATTCACACACTCAGCCACTCAATCTAACCCACTTACCTAAATACAATTACCCAGTATTATAACTACCCCTAAGATTACCCCAAATCATTATACTGATTTCTGCTAGTCATACGAAATCTCACATCAACCAACCCTTTAGTCTAATGTGACACTGATAACGTCTAGCCCAGCAAATGACCGCATGATCGAATAGGCACGAGATTTTCCCACACTCACAGTACCCATCAATCACACTCATCACTCTCTCTCTCTCTCCACTTTCACCTCACACACGTGACTCGCTAGACTAATGAGAGTTGCCTAAACAAAGGGTCTCAAAAAGGGAAGTACGACAGGACCTAGGGAGTCAAGCCGACAATCCTCTAGCGGTAGCCATCACCCTCTGTGGGGTCAAGATGCTACGGCGTCACTCACCAACACACACGTGACTCGCTAGACTAATGAGAGTTGTCTAATTAAAGAGTCTCAAAAAGGTAGTACGACAAGCCCTTCAAGCCGACAATCCTCTAGCGGTAGCCATCACCCTCTGTGGGGTCAAGATGCTACGGCGTCACTCTCCAACACACACGTGACTCGCTAGACTAATGAGAGTTGTCTAATTAAAGAGTCTCAAAAAGGCAGTACGACAAGCCCTTCAAGCTGACAATCCTCTAGCGGTAGCCATCACCCTCTGTGGGGTTGAGATGCTACGGCGTCACTCACCCACACCCGCACACACACACACGTGCACACCCAACACTCACCCCTGGCCACGTGCATAGCTAAACAGTGAGATATCGCCGCAGGGGAACTACGTCGCCCTGGGCATCCCTATAGCCTTTAGCAAGCCCTCTGTGGGGTCATGCTTACACCTGCCATTCCCGGCCATAGCATGAGCTAATTCGGTCGGCGTCACAACCTTGGCCATGTGTACGGTCTGGCACAGTCTTGGTGACTGCACACAAACACACCACCACACATCACGCACACCACCGCACATCCCGCCGAATTCAGACATACGTTGACACTTGTCTAACTGAATTGGACTCACCTGATTATGGTAGGATTTAGGGCACGAGGTACCCTCGCAGACCCACCGACCCATTCATCGCGTGCACAACAAAAAGTGACTGGTTTCGTTGGGGTTAACTTAAATATATATAAAAATGTCCCGCCTCCTAAAATTATAGGCTCGTTGTCGCTCGTCAGGAAATAATTGACACGTAAATGTCACAAAAGGTCTTTATATTGACAACAAATTGGGTAAAAGGTCTTTAATTTGCCAAACTTATGGAATGCACGTCTTAAAATATCATAACTAATGGGGCTAAGCATGAAGGAGAAGGGATTCCATAACAATCAATAGCCTCCCCATTAAAACATTAAGAATAAAGGTCCATGAAGTGTTTACAGTGATGCAATGTTATATTTTCATTCTGTAATTCATTAAATGTTACGATTGTATCTCTATACTTCCATTACACCCTTGTTTCTGTTACATAGTGGAATGTATCAATAGGCCTTCTGCAGATATCCATTTGTTTTTCTATGTTCTTATAAATAGTAACCCTTGCAGTACCAGCGACGTCTCTTTTATTTGATTTCAGTTACATTTAGACGATTTTATGAAGCTTATGAAATTTATATGCTAACTAAAAGGATTAATGGAGATAATCTGTAGCCTATTAACCTTCTCGCTATCCTGTGGACTCGAGGGTTGCCGTTTAGCATTACAAAATAGAGTTCTCTAAATCTCATAACTACTTCTCCAAAATTAGTTTTCTGCCCACAGCTCACCCAAAGATAACTGCAAAGGTTGAAACTAAAGGTTTATGATCACCCCTGATGGTCACAAAGGCTTTTAAGTATCCCAGAAAGGGGTAATTGATAGACATCCTTCCTAAGCTGAATATAATCGTCAAATACTTACAAGAATATAATGAAAATGTCGTCATCGGTATCGAATGGGTTAATGCATATATCTGATTCATGGTACACTCGGATACCATAGTCTCAAACCCACTCAAAATAATTCATGGACCCCCTATGTTATTCTGTATGCAATTATAGCTATATGGATTGATTTGTGGGTAGAACTTGCTTGTCAATAAATAGTATATAAAGTTTCATAGTTGATTTATAGACAATTATATTCCTAAATTCGTTTCCAGATATATACTTCCACAATTAGAAATAGGTGAAGTCAACGAATATGTATGAGTGGGCTAGAGACTATGGCATCCGAGTGTACATATGTTTGTATGTATGTATGTATGTATTTACTGTATGTGCGTCCTTGATAAGATGCATTGCTATAACATATGGTAATTGCTAAGCTGTTACATAAATTACAAGCAATTATGGCAAGAGTGTGAGACCTGTAATTACGGTACTGTAGTCAAGAAGAAGAACGGCACAGGTACAGTAAGTTAAATTAATGTTCCCTTTTACGAGGCTAGTTTAACCCGTACAGTACCAGTGACGATCCTTTTATTATATTCTGGCAACTTTTAGACGATTTTATCCAGTTTTAAAAATGCCTCCAGCAGGTAACAGGCTTCGAACTATCTCGCTCAACACTATTTACTACCACAGATCCTTCGTAAACTACACAAAATCGTCTAAATATAGCTAAAATAAACTTCCAAAGACGTCGCTGGTACAGACGGGGTTAATTAGGGAGTATGCAGGTGAAGTAGGGCAAGGGAGTGTATTTCCCAAGTCTCTCATGGATTTTGCAATCCCGTATCCCAGGAGAACCATCATCACATTAATTTAACAACCAACTTTAATCTTACCAATGGTAACGTTATCGAACTTAATTAATTTAACAACCTGCTTGTATGTTACCAGTTCGAATGTTATGAAACGTAATTAATTAAGCTTGATTAAGATGGGTATGATTAGGCGACCTAGATGTGTGTGATTTTATGTTTTGTTTTGTTTTGCTGATGTGTTGTAATGTACCTGTTAGGGCTCTGTCTCGAGTCGGCCACCTCAATAACAAATAATAAAAATGGGGAAAACTGGGGAAGGTGCCAGAGTACATGATTAGGTTTTGCTTAATTAACTACCCTGTTTATTATAGGTAGGCAACACATCGTGACCAATAACCTCTATAACTAAAAAACGACTACAGTAATCAAGCTATTATTTCTACCTTTTGGATAGTCTGGATGACTGGGAATAGGGTGGAATTTTACAGCCCATTTTCTCTAGCGCGATTGCGTTATAGAAGTTAGGGGTTACAATTTCTGGCCAAACTATAATGAATGGACTATATATTAGGTTAGGTTAGATATAATTAGGTTTATTTGAAATAGGGTAGTTGAATAAATGTTGGGTTAAATTAGGCTTGATGAAATTATTATGTGAAGTTAGTTTACTAGCCTTGAGGTAGTATGTTAGATCAGTTTTGGCTTGCATAGGTTGGAATAGTTAGGGATGGGATAAGTGAAAATGGATTAGGTTAGGTTATATGCAGTGAATTTGATTAGTTTTTATTAATATGTTTTGATTAGTATTTTTCTTAAATGTGTACGAAGGAGATATAGGCAATGCTAACCGCAAAAATCCCCCCCCCCCCCCCCCCCCCTTACAGGACTAGATATACTCTGCCCTAATTGGAAATACTTGATAAATCAGAAGATAGGTGTGCTTTGGCATCATTACATGCATAGTTGAATAGTGTAAGGTAGAGTCATAAGCATTTGAATGAATAGGACTAGAGGTACAGTTGAGAAGATCATTGAATATTATAAATAGAACTGGAGATAGAACAGATCCCTGAGGAACACATGTAATCTGGCACGCTGATTTGTCAATCCCGAAGGAACAATTGTGCTGCTCGTATTTCTTCCCTTAATACTCCCACAATTATTATAATTATTCTGATTACCATAGGTACTGTAGAGCTGGAAAAGTGCAAACACTATGAGTTCCTGTATAGACAACCACTATATACCTATAGCACCGAAGGACAAGAACAGATTTATAAACAGAAAAAGAAAGAACATTTAAGCCGAAGCAATAGTAGGTGTATGTAAATGAGATGACAGAGCACATGGGGGAGAGTAAATAATGGCTTCATAGTAGGGACAGATTAAGTCAGTGTTGGCTAAGTTAGGTGAGGTGAGATGAACTTATTATAGTTGATGTTAGGGTAAGTTAGGTCAATGTAGGTTAAGTTAGTGAGGTTATTATATATGATGACATGGTAGGTTATTGGTAAGTTAGTGAGATTATTATAAATTATGTTAGGGTAGGTTAGTTATTGTTAAGTTAGTGAGCTTATTATATATGAGGTTAGGGTAGGCTAAGTTAGTGAGGTTATTATAGATGAGGTTAGGTTAGACAAGTGTAGATCAAGTTAGTGAGGTTATTATAAGTGATGTTAGGTTAGGTTAGTTTAAGTTAAGCTGGTGAGGTTATCTTAGATGTTAGGTTAGTTATTGGTAAGTTAGTGAGATAATTATATATGATGTTAGGGTAGGTTAAGGGGAGGTTTTTAGTTGATTCCCTAGACTTCCATCAAGCTTAAAATTACTACCCCTAGACCCCCTTTCAAGATAAATGTGTACATATTTCGGTAGAAAAATGTCCCGGCCGAAGGCCGATTTCCCTTAAATTACAGGCTCGCTATCGCTCGCCAGGCAAAAATCGACACCAAAATGGTACGAAAGGTCTTAAAATTGACAGAAAAGGGGCGAACTTTCTTAAAATCGCCAAACTAATGGGGTGAACATCTTAAACACTCAAAATCAATGGGGCTAAACATGAGGGAGAAAGAGGTCAAGAAAACAATCCCTCAAGTGGACATCTCCCCTTAAGTTAGTGAGGTTATTATATATGATGTTAGGGTAGGTTCAGTTAGTGAGGTTATTATCGATGATGTTAGGGTAGGTTAGTTGTTGGTAGGTTAGTGAGGTTATTATATATGATGTTAGGGTAGGTTAGTTGTTGGGAGGTTAGTGAGGTTATTATATATGATGTTAGGGTAGGTTAGGTCAGGGTAGGTTAAGTTAGTGAGGTTATTATATATGATGTTAGGGTAGGTTAGGTCAGGGTAGGTTAAGTTAGTGAGGTTATTATATATGATGTTAGGGTAGGTTAAGTTAGTGTAGGTTAAGATAATGAGGTTATTATAGATGATTTTAGGGTAGGTTAGTGTAGGTTAAGTTAGTGAAGTTATTATAGGTGATTTTAGGGTAGTTATTGTTAAGTTAGTGAGGTTATTATATATGAGGTTAGGGTAGGCTAAGTTAGTTAGGTTATTATAGATGAGGTTAAGTTAGGTTAGTTTAAGTTAAGCTAGTGAGGTTATCTTAGATGTTAGGTTAGTTAATGGTAAGTTAGTGAGATAATTATATATGATGTTAGGGTAGGTTAAGTTAGTGAGGTTATTATATATGATGTTAGGGTAGGTTAAGTTAGTGAGATAATTATATAATGTTAGGGTAGTACAAAGGAGTACAAAGGAAATCATACAACAACAGATCTAGTGACCCTTCTAGGTTGCTTGTCCTCCAAAACACTGAGGATCAAGTGTCCAAACAGTGGTTTAGAGTGGGTAAGGGAACATTGGAAAGGGAATTACTGCCCTGGAACTAATATCCGTGGCAGGATTAGGAAGTTAGTAGGGGACAGATGGGTTACTAACTGAGGGGGGTATAAAATAAAGTTATTCATTTACAAACGCAGTCAGTCGCGGGTTTGATGCGAGATATTTGTCTAGGCGGAGTTTAAATGAATCAACGGTGATGCAGTCTATAACGTTTCGGGGAAGCCCATTCCACAAGTTGACAACTCGATTGAAGAAGAAATTCTTAGATTCGTGTGAGTTAAAAGATTTACCAATAATTTTGCAACCGTTTCCCCGCGTGTAATTAGATTGGTCGATAGTGAAGTACTTACTACAGTTCATATTGTCGATGCCTTTGATGATTTTGAACACTTGAATTAAGTCACCTCTTAATCTGCGCTGGGTTAAAGGAAATAGATTTAATTCTCTAAGACGCTCTTTGTATGGTTTGTTCTTTAGGCTAGGTATCATTTTGGTAACTCTACGTTGAACTCGTTCTAGCTTGTTTAAAACTTTTTGGTAATAAGGTCACCAGGATTGAACGCAGTATTCCAGAAGAGGGCGGACTAAGGAATTGTAAAGGGTTTGGATAACTTCTTTGGATTTATGCTCAAATGACCTGCCTATAAAACCAATTATTTTGTTTGCCTTCTTAACAACTTCTGAACATTGTTGACTCGGTTTTAGGTTACTCGATATTGTTACTCCCAGATCGGTCTCTCTGTTTCCATTCTTAAGCTGAGTGCCATTCATCGAATAGTTTGCTTTCTCGTTTAGGTATCCGATATGTAGTACTTTACATTTATCCACATTGAAACTCATTTGCCAAATTTGGGCCCAACATGACAATTTATCTAGATTGTGTTGCATATCGTCAACTTGTTCTTTTGAGAGTACGCTATTTGCAATTTTTGTATCGTCAGCAAATTTTGAGATTGTACAGGTGAGACCCTCATCTATATCGTTGATGTAAATTAGAAAGAGAATTGGTCCTAATACCGATCCCTGGGGTACCCCGCTACTTACATTGGTCCATTTAGATGCCTTACCGTTTATGACTACTCTTTGCTTTCTGTCGCTGAGCCAATTTTCTATCCATTTCAACACACCGTCTTGTATTCCATGCGCTTTTACTTTTAGCAGTAAACGTTTGTGGGGAACTTTGTCAAAGGCCTTTTGAAAATCAAGGTATATAATATCTACAGCTTTACTCTCATCGTAGAGGTTGAGGACATCGTGGAAGAAGTCTAAGAGGATTGTTAAACAGGAACGTTTTTTACGAAAGCCGTGTTGAGTATCTTTAAGTATGTTATTTTCCTCTAAGTGATTTACGAGTCTGTCTCGTATGACCGTTTCTAGCATTTTACATACAACTGAGGTTAAGCTAATTGGACGATAGTTACTGGGTAGGGATTTGCTGCCTTTTTTGAATATCGGTGTTACGTTGGCTAGCTTCCACTGATTAGGCATAGTTCCAGACTGCAAGGATTTATTGAATAGTAATGTCAGTGGTTTAAGGGTAGGTTAAGTTAGTGAGGTTATTATATATGATGTTAGGCTAGGTTAAGTTAGTGAGGTTATTATATATGATGTTAGGGTAGGTTAGTTATTGGTAGGTTAGTGAGGTTATTATATAATTATGATGTTAGGGTAGGTTAGGTCAGTGTAGGTTAAGTTAGTGAGATAATTATATATCATGTTAGGGTAGGTTAAGTTAGTGAGGTTATTATATATGATGTTAGGGTAGGTTAGTTATTGGTAGGTTAGTGAGGTTATTATATAATTATATGATGTTAGGTTAGGTCAGTGTAGGTTAAGTTAGGGAAGTTATTATAGGTGATTTTAGGCTAGGTTAGTGTAGGTTAAGTTAGTGAAGTTATTATAGGTGATGTTAGGGTAAGTTAGTGTAGGTGAAGTTAGTGAGGTTATTATAGGTGATGTTAGGGTAGGTTAGTTAATAGATTAGTGAAGTCATTATAGATTATGCTAGGGTATAGGCTTGATTAATACAGTGAGATTATTATAAGATGTTAGGGTAGGTTTGGCCAGTGTATGGTAAATTATCTGATATTAATACAGGTGATGTTATTATAGGTGATGTTATTATAAGTGATGTTATTATAAGTGATGTTATTATAAGTGATGTTATTATAAGTGATGTTATTATAGGTGATGTTATTATAGCTGATGTTACTATAGGTGATGTTAATATAAGTGATGTTATTATAGCTGATGTTATTATAGGTGATGTTATTATAGGTGATGTTATTATAGGTGACGTTATTAGAAGTGATGTTATTATAGGTGATGTTATTATAGGTGATGTTATTATAGGTGATGTTATTATAGGTGATGTTATTATAGCTGATGTTATTATAAGTGATGCTATTATAGCTGATGTTATTATAAGTGATATTATTATAGCTGATGTTATTATAAGTGATGTTCTGATAGCTGATGTTGTATAAGTGATGTTATTATAGCTGATGTTGTTATAGCTGATGTTGTTATAGCTGATGTGATTATAGGTGATGTTATTATAAGTGATGTTATTATAGGTGATGTTATTATAGGTGACGTTATTAGAAATGATGTTAGTATAGGTGATGTGATTATAGGTGATGTTATTATAAGTGATGTTATTATAGGTGATGTGATTATAGGTGATGTTATTATAGCTGATGTTATTATAAGTGACGCTATTTTAGCTGATGTTATTATAAGTGATATTATTATAGCTGATGTTATTATAAGTGATATTATTATAGCTGATGTTATTATAAGTGATGTTATTATAAGTGATGTTCTTATAGCTGATGTTTTTATAAGTGATGTTATTATAAGTGATGTTATTATAAGTGATGTTATTATATCTGATGTTGTTATAGCTGATGTTATTATAGGTGATGTTATTATAAGTGATGTTATTATAGGTGATGTTATTATAGGTGATGTTATTATAGGTGATGTTATTATAAGTGATGTTATTATAGGTGATGTTATTATAGGTGATGTTATTATAGGTGATGTTATTATAGTTGATGTTATTATAAGTGATGTTATTATAGCTGATGTTATTATAAGTGATGTTCATTCCAGTCTAGGGAGTGAGACATGTCAAGCACTTAGAGATGCAACCAGGCCCCGCTATCTTGACTTCGCAAGATGCACGGGGCCCGATTGCCCACCCATGGCTCGAAGCAGCCCCATCTCTGAAATGCCTCGCCCCAGTGCTTCACTGTTTCACCTTCTAGACTCGGACCTTCACTCTCAGAACGCCACCTATTGAGCAATGAACTCGCTAGGCATTGCCCCCCTGTAGCATATTTTGAATATGGGAATATTCATACTAGCGGCGCGCAACATAAGTCGAGTATAATATATCTGGACTATCTGGCGGCGCGCGACATAGGTCGTGTGGCAATTGAAGCACGTAATGTTGCTGAGAGAGAGAGACAAGTGGTGGCAGGAGAGTAGCGAGCGTATGACTGCTCCAGACCACCGCGGCGAACCTACTGACACGAATCCCACCTCCTCCCTCCCTCTCTCACTCGCTACATACTGAATTGTATGGGGAAAGTACCGAATTACATGCTTTTTGCACTCATGTTGCGCGGTTGTTGCAAGAAAACTAGCCGTCATAAAAGGATCGTTATGGTGTCATTGGAAAGCTCTGTTTATGCCCTTTCAGGGATAGATACTTGTTTTACGCTCTAGGTCTTATTTAGGCATGAAAATTATCACGTAAACATCCCTATTTTGGCTAAAAACACCCCGCTGGGCGGTACATATAAATAGACCGCTAGCCCGCTAATAAGGTGTTAATCAGGGAACAATGAGGGTATGTTTTGGCGTTTCGGTGAGCTTTGTGGTAATGCACTGATATATTGGCTCATATACAGTATGTATGTTTTGTGTTTGTTTTTTAGTTTTAGTTTCCTCACAAAACCTCCATCAAGCTTAAAACAAAACAAAACAAAATCCCAGACTCTCCTTCAAGATACTGTAGTGTTTAGTTCTCGCGAGACTTGGGTTACTCCTAAGCCTTATGCCGCGTTATGATAGTTTATTCTGGCTTGCAATTGTATGCAGTTTAGGAAGGATATCTAGGAATCAAAGGTGTAAATACTCTCTCAATTATCTGGTTTCAAGTCACACACGTTCCTACTAAGCTGAACAAAATTGTCTAGGCAGGAGGGTAAAGTTCTCTCAAAACTTGGGTTACTCGGCATCTCAGGTAATATCATCCGCTAAGTCGCTCACCAGTCAAGGCTCAAGTCGGGGAAGTCTTAGAAAAGTGGATTTAATTTGTAGGAGTTAGGGATCAAATGGAGGGCGAGGGGTGGGGGGGGGGAGATTCAGGAGGTTGTAAAGGGAGGTTGTGGAGGAGAAGGAGGAGTATGAGAGAAGGGTGTGAGAGGGAATGGAATAGGACCAGTATGATAGAAAGGGTTGTGAGAGGGAATGGTATAGGTCCAGTATGATAAGAGAGGGTTGTGAGAGGGAATGGTATAGAACCAGTATGATAGACAGGATTGTGAGAGGGAATGGTATAGGTCCAGTATGATAAGAGAGGGTTGTGAGAGGGAATGGTATAGGACTAGTATGATAGAGAGGGTTGTGCGAGGGAATGGTATAGGTCCAGTATGATAGAGAGGGTTGAGAGAGGGAATGGTATAGAACCAGTATGATAGACAGGATTGTGAGAGGGAAGGGTATAGGTCCAGTATGATAAGAGAGGGTTGTGAGAGGGAATGGTATAGGACTAGTATGATAGAGAGGGTTGTGCGAGGGAATGGTATAGGTCCAGTATGATAGAGAGGGTTGTGAGAGGGAATGGTATAGGACCAGTATGATAGAGAGGGTTGTAAGAGGGAATGGTATAGGTCCAGTATGATAGAGAGGGTTGTGCGAGGGAATGGTATAGGACCAGTATGATAGTGAGGGTTGTTTTAGGGAATGGTATAGGACCAGTATGATAGAGAGGGTTGTTTGAGGGAATGGTATAGTACCAGTATGATAGAGAGGGTTGTTTTAGGGAATGGTATAGGACCAGTATGATAGAGAGGGTTGTTTGAGGGAATGGTATAGGACCAGTATGATAGTGAGGGTTGTGAGAGGGAATGGTATAGGACCAGTATGATAGAGAGGGTTGTGAGAGGGAATGGTATAGGACCAGTATGATAGAGAGGGTTGTGAGAGGGAATGGAATAGGTCCAGTATGATAGGGAAGGTTTGGAGAGGGAATGGAATAGGACCAATATGATAGAGAGGGTTGTGAGAGAGAATGGTATAGGACCAGTATGCTAGAGAGGGTTGTGAGAGGGAATGGTATATGTCCAGTATGATAGAGAGGGTTGTGAGAGAGAATGGTATAGATCCAGTACGATAGAGAGGGTTGTGAGAGGGAATGGTATAGGTCCAGTATGATAGAGAGGGTTGTGAGAGGGAATGGTATAGGATCAGTATGATAGAGAGGGTTGTGAGAGGGAATGGTATAGGACCAGTATGATAAAGAGGGTTGTGAGAGGGAATGGTATAGGTCCAGTATGATAGACAGGGTTGTGAGAGGGAATGGTATAGGACCAGTATGATAGAGAGGGTTGTGAGAGGAAATGGTATAGGACCAGTATGCTAGAGAGGGTTGTGAGAGGAAATGGTATAGGACCAGAATGATAGAGAGGGTTGTGAGAGGGAATGGTATAGATCCAGTACGATAGAGAGGGTTGTGAGAGGGAATGGTATAGGTCCAGTATGATAGAGAGGGTTGTGAGAGGGAATGGTATAGGATCAGTATGATAGAGAAGGTTGTGAGATGGAATGGTATAGGTCCAGTATGATAGAGAAGGTTGTGAGATGGAATGGTATAGGTCCAGTATGATAGAGAAGGTTGTGAGAGGGAATAGTATAATGGAATAAGTTGTGAGATTGAAGAAAAGTGAATGAGGAGAATGTTCAGAAGGGAGAATATTACGGGGGGGGGGGGAGGGGGCGGAGACGGTTAGTTTGTCCCCTAGACCTCTTATCAAACTAATAAAAACAAAAACAAGACCCCTCCTCCTCTCACCCCCCCCCCCCCCCTCCCCCCTTGAGATAAATGTGAAAAATTTTCGGCAAAAATGTGTCCTGGCGAAAGGATGGTTGCTCCTAAATTACAGGCTTGCTATCATTCACCAGGAGAAAATAGACTCCTAAATGGCACAACATTTCTTAAAATTGGCAAAGAAGTGGGGTGAACGGTCTTAAAATCTTATAAATAATAGGACTAAGCATGAGGGTGAAGGGAGTAACCAAAGAAGCAAAAACCTGAGGGTGGCTCAGGAAGAAATATTGAAGATAAGAAATATCTTATACAGCCACTGTATCATAGAGAGGAAATAATGAGGTTTTAAAGCAAGGAGAAAGTGATGGGGAATACTGAAGGCAAGTATAATTAAAATACAACCTAGTTTTTCTACCCGATGGAGAGTACAATCCCTTTATAGCTGTATATTCGATAATTAAATGAACAAAAGTACGAGACCATTTAGTTTCTGCATCAAAACATTGCATAGTTTTCGATATTAACATCATATTTTGCTACAAGATCTCCATAGTAACTGAGTAATCATCATGTCACTTTTCCGTCAGAGAGTAGCATGGGTGTATTTCTCCATCAACAAAAAAGCGAGGCACTGGTTCAGAGTAATTGGAATACTACTCCACGTGGATTATTCAGAATTCCACTTCTTATACCTCGATCACGAACAAAAAACATGAATACATAAATCAATATGGACACAAATACCAGTTACATACATGAGCACATATATACAGTATATATATATATATATATATATATATATATATATATATATATATATATATATACGGTATATATACCCGGTATATATATATATATATTTTTTTTTTTTTATTATTATTTTCTTTTCTTTAAGGCAGGCGAGGTTGAAGGAAATACATGTATCAGCATTAATTATTTTATTATTAACCCCTTATTAGCGGGCTAGCGGTCAATTTATATGTACTGCCCAGCGGGGTGTTTTTAGCCAAAATAGGGCTGTTTACGTGATCATTTTCATGCCTAAATAAGACCCAGAGCGTAAAACAAGTATCTATCCCTGAAAGGGCATAAACAGAGCTTTCCAATGACACCATAACGATCCTTTTATGACGGCTAGTTTTCTTGCAACAACCGCGCAACACGAGTGCAAAAAGCATGTAATTCGGTACTTTCCCCATACAATTCAGTATGTAGCGAGTGAGAGAGGGAGGGAGGAGGTGGGATTCGTGTCAGTAGGTTCGCCGCGGTGGTCTGGAGCAGTCATACGCTCGCTACTCTCCTGCCACCACTTGTCTCTCTCTCTCAGCAACATTATGTGCTGAAATTGCCACACGACCTATGTCGCGCGCCGCCAGATAGTCCAGATTTATTATACTCGACTTATGTTGCGCGCTGCTAGTTAAGGGTTAAGGCTGGGCTTTTCCCCTCGTTACGCCTATGGTACTGTAAAAACACACAAACCAGGAAACCCCCTCCGCCCCATCATCTCCCAGATACCTACGGCCACCTACCAGATCGCCAAGACCCTCAACAACCTCCTCACCCCCTAAAATACCTCGTCAATATTACCTCAACTCTGCTAATGATTTCCTAGAAATTTTACGAGACGCCCCCCGAACTAACGACCACATTACCGCCTCTCTCGACGTGGAGAGCCTATTCACCAACGTACCTGTGGACAGGACCATCAACTTAATCCTGCAAAAAGTTTACCATTGCCCTGACACACCCAATCTTGACATACCGGAGAAGGCACTGAAGACGCTGTTGTAGCTCTGTACCAAAGAGTCACCTTTCCTCTGCCCCCGTGGAAACATGTACCAGCAAATAGACGGGATAGCGATGGGTAGCCCCCTGGAGGTCCTGTTCGCTAATTTGTTCATGGGAACTATAGAAGAGGAGCTCCTTGATGCCCACCGCCCCTCGGTCTACTGCAGATATGTGGACGACATATTCGTACTAGTAAAGGACCTCAACGAACTCAGGGACCTCCAGCATCGCTTTATGGCCACCTCAGGACTCAACTTCACCTATGGAGAGGCCACCAATGGACAGCTTCCCTTCCTCGATCTCCTTGTTTCGTTTAATAATCAAGAATTCAAAACTACCGTCTATACCAAACCCACGAACAATGGCCAATGCCTCAACGGGGAAAGTGAATGCCCCCAACGATACCTGCTGTCCACCATCGTAGCCTACATCAGGAGAGCCCTCACCCATTGCACCGCGTGCAGCGACACCCATAAGGAACTAGAACGCCTTACCCAGGTACTCGTTAACAACGGATACTCTAACACAGATGTCACCAACACCATAAGAAAACACCTTGATAAATGGTACAACCAAGCCCGCCCTACTACCAACCCAACCAACGACATCACTATCTTCTACCGCAACTACATGTCATCTGATCACAATACCGACGAATCCATCATGAAAGAAATCATCACCAAAAACGTCCTCCCCACCAACCCCGACCACAAAATAAAACTTATCATCTACTACAAATCCTCCAAAACCTCCAACCTCATCCTCCGTAACAGACCTATCTCTCCCAAGACTCCGAAAATAGACGACCATGTGATATACCAACACAATTGCAATAATGTGGACTGTGGACCTCAAACCTACGTTGGTATGACACAAAATCGTTTATCACGCCGTCTCACCCTCCATCTCCAATCTGGAGCTATCAAATACCACTATAAAGCCCCCCACCACCAAGCCCTTACTCGCTCTGACCTAGATAAAAACACCTCCGTAATTGATAAAGAGACAGAACCCAGAAGACTTGCTATACTTGAAGCCCTATATATTCAAACTTTTAATCCTTCCATAAATAATCAAACTCTCGACCTCCAAATACTCCCATCAGCTAAACATTACTCTCAAACACCCCCTAACATTACTCCCCTTACCACCCCGACTCTGCCCTTACCCCTTCTCTCCTCCCCTCCCCTTCCCTCCCTTACCGTCTCCCCACTACTTCATTTAACCAACGCGCGCCGCCCCTCAACCCTACGCTTCAAACTGGACCAGAAACCCGAGATACAACTGGCCCGCCGCCCCTCACAAGGGCCCCGCCCCCCCCTCGCCCAGCAGACCCCCTACGACAACATCTAGAATCTACGAACCCGCCCAGCCAACCAGGAGGCAGGAAAAGAGCGCGCCTCATTGGTCGCCAACTAGCCAATCATATGCTAGCCAACACCCAATTAACCTTACTGTGATCTACCTAATATGTATAAATAAGCTGTTATGTTGCATCCACTGTACTTCGCACTTCTCCACTTTATCTTCCTCTCTCCAAAACTCTCCAATCTCCTACTTTACTCAAGCCATCATCATCATCATCATCCTATTCACTTACCTTCCATTCCCTGAAGATGATAGTTGTCTATCGAAACACGTCGGATCATCATGAATTTTGCTCACCTTTTGCACAATCTCCCAGAACACCTGAGAATTGCTGTTCGTTCAATTGAAAGCCTTAATAATAAAATAATTAATGCTGATACATGTATTAACTTCAACCTCGCCTCCCTTAAAGAAAATGTATTACCTGGCTACACCAATATATATATATATATATATATATATATATATATATATATATATATATATATATATATATATACAGTATATATATATATAGATATATATACATTATTAATATACCGTTACATAGCAATAACAATAGTCAAGTGCCTAATGGAGGTTACTAACCTTCCCTACGAGTTTTACCACATCAAGTCAAAGGGGAAGTTATTTTATTTGCATGTATTTCTTATTTTTTGGTATATATACTGTATGTGTCTTGGTTTGCTCCCTAGACCTCAATCAAGCTTAATGAATAACATCCCTAATACCCACCATCGAGATCAAGTTGTACATTATTTGGTAGAGAAAGGTCCCGGCCAAAGGCCGGTTCCTCCTAAATTACATGTTCGCTTTTGCTCACCAGGATAATATCGACGCCTAAATGGCAGGAAAGGTCTTAATATTGACAACAAATAATTTGAGCGTGGGCCATTGTATTACAAGTGTTCATTATTTGTCCCTAAAGGTGAACAACAGGAACAAACGAAATGCAGGGTCATAACTTGGCATGAATATACTGTAATATGTAGGCTACAGTATATGGGCAATATCGATATAATTCCATTAAACTCCAGAAAAAATACTAATATATAACGTCGTTGGAATTCTCGGCGATCAGCTGGACGAGTTCAACTGATCGGGAGTGACGCCATTGTATGGAGTGGCAGTTTGTAAACAAAATATGCAGTCCTGGAATGTCAGGTCTGTTTTTCGTAATTAATAACATTCAATTCAATACTCAAGCTCTGCAAAAGATCGAACAACGTCCTGAAGGTGTGGTGCACATCAAGAAATAATTCCATCTCGCCAACAATAAACATACAGGCAGTGTTTATGAGTGTTAAGCCTGTTCCAGTGTCGAGGGAGGTCGCTTGTAAGGCCTATTTCTCAATGATAATATCGTTTTCTGTTCAATTTATATATTGCGGTCCATTGACCAGACAGTGGTGAAGTCAAATGTTGAGCTGTAAACATGCATACAAACTATAAGAGTTTCTCACAACCCCAAAAATAACCACAGATTCACCCATTTCCCATGTCGAGAGTTCCCACCATTGGCTATAGTGACGTCATGGTAAACACGCCAGTTCGCGCCACATCAAATAACTTAGATAAGCTATATTTCTATGTTGTTAAAATAAATTGATGAAAGTTCTTCATTATCATATACCTAAAACCAAGCAGATCCCAATGGACATTGTAGTTTGAATAGGTTTCATCCCTGGAAATCACCTTTAAAGAGGGCTTTTCTGAGACCACCTTCTTCCTCATATTTAGCTCCATTATTTTTTTTAGATTTTAAGACATTCGCCCCATTAGCTTTGCGGTTTTAGTACTTTTCGTTGTTAGGTGAGTAATTTTTTTCCAGGCGAGCGAAAGTGAGCGAAACTGGCCTTTTGCCGGTGCATTTGCTACTGATAAAAGCTCAAAGGGTGGTCTTTGGTTTTATTATTTAGCTTGATTGAGTTCTAACAAGGAAACTAAAAACATTAATAATAATACAACAATATATATAATAAACAAACTAATCCAAAATTTCCCCTTAACTTTTACACATAAGTATCCATTTCATTTTTATAATATGCTACAATATACTGTATATGATGTGTATGAGGAATGACTGATTATTGAATTACATTTTTTTTTTTTTTTTTTTTTTTTTTTTTAAGAGACAATGAACGGAGGAAGGAAAAACACAGATAAAACAAAAAGGTCCATGTGCCTAAAGGCATCCTCCATTCATAAAATGTTTGTAACAACTGGATTTAAACATTTGTAGATTGTAAGTTTGTGGAAAGCAATTCGAGGGAAGTGAATTCCAAAGAGTAGTACCTCTGGGGATAAATGAATTCTGATAAGCAGAAGTTCTGCATTGTGGAGGAGAAAGTGTAAATTCATGGGCGCTCTCAGCTGCCCTAGTTCTACGGGGAAAGATGTGGAGAGGCGGCACAATTGAAGCAAGTTCCTCGGAACAATTGCTGTGAAAATATCTGTAGAATAATGCAAGGGATGCAACGTTTCTTCGTATGGATAATGTAGGAAGGTCCTGTGTGATTGCGGGGTTATTGATTAATCTAATAGCTTTATTTTGAATTTTGTCCAACTGCCTCAATGCAACCACTCCACTTCCACCCCACAGAGGTGAACAGTAATCCATCTGAGAACGCACATGACTTTTATATATCACGGCCAACTGCTCGTCAGTGAAGAATTCTCGAACTCTGTACAGGAGTCCCAGTTTTTTAGAGGCATTCTTAGCAATGCTTCTAACATAATGTGTCCAGCTCAAGTTAGTAGTTAATGTTACACCGAGAATGTCAATACTAGGGGAAGTGGGAATATTTACATCATTAAAAAATATATGGGAGTCAGTGAGATTCTGTCGGTTAGAAAATTGAATGTACTTGGTTTTCTGTGCATTAAAGGAAACTAGATTCTTTTGTCCCCATCCATTAATTCTAGAAAGGTCCTGGTTCAGAGAAATTGCAGTGTTTATTTTTGAATTTATAAGATCGGGTTGGGTGAAAGAATTGGTAAATGTGAAGGAACTGTGGAGTGTTGAGTCATCTGCGTAGGAATGTATTGGATTATGAGTGGTAGATATGAGATCACATGATAAGAATAAAAAAAAATGCGATGGAGTTTGAAAAGTTTGGTTGCCTATCATATCTATATGATAGGTGTGGCGGAGTGTCTTGCCACTGGCCTGGTAATCCAAAGGTCCCGGGTTCAAATTCCGATGTATAAATGGGAAGGTATTATTGGGATGGAATTTGTGCTGTACCACAAAGCCCACCGAAACACCAATAAAATACCCTCATTGTTCCCTGATTAAATAGCACTGTATGAATATTCTCATATTCAAAATATGCTATAGGGGTGCAATGCCTGGCGAGTTATCTGCTCAACAGGTGGCGTTGAGCGTGTGTGTGTAATGCCCCTTTCCCACTGGTGAGACAACTCACGATTTTCGTCGCCGATGATTTCTTTTTGACAAATTCGCAAGAATACGTGCGACGTTCACGATTTTGACCATTTCAAACAGATGACAAATTATACTTGGCGAAGATGTCGCCGATGTCGGCGACGCAATCGCCAACATCGGCGACGTTATCGGGGAAGTGAGCGATGCTTCACCGATGAACCTCTGCGAGGCATGTCACATTTTCAAAAATCTCTTGCGAGATCATGTGAGGATGAAAGAATACTCGCCGTATGTTCTGCGACGTCTTCGGCGATCCAAGCGATGGTTCGGCGTTTACTTCGGCGAGGTGATTAGAGTATTTTTTTAAGGCACAAATTCTTGCGATGAATGAACGATTCATCCATCGTCGATTATCGGCGTTTTATCGCACATCATACGTCGACGAGATCGTCGAGGTGTGCGCAGCTGAGCGAATGTAACGTAAATGCGCTAATTGCAGAGTGGAATTAGCATATCACGCCAAACTAATGGGCCGAACGTCATAAAATATGAAAACTAATGGGGTTAACCATGAGGAAGAAAGGGGACCAGAAAAACGACTCCTCTCCCCTTAATTCGGAGGTTGGCAATGCTTCGCCGGAGACATTTTTCTATCAAATAATGTACAAATTTAGCTTGCTCTCAAAACAAAAAAATATATGTTGGCTCGCTACCGCTCACCAGGAAAATATTGAAACCTGGATGGGGGTAAACGTCTTAAAACAGTAGGCTGAACGGGGCCGAACGCATACAAGGCAAAGAGGGAGGGAGAGAAATAGAAAAGAAAAAAAAACGAGGAGAGAGAGAGAGAAAGAGTAAACTAAAAAAAGCGAGGTGGGCTCAATTGTTAAGCCGTGACGCAAACATTGAGCCCACCTGCTGTTTGTTGTTTTCTCTTTCTCTCCCTCTCCCCTCGTTTTTTTTGTTTCTATTTCTCTCCCTCTCTCTTTGCCTTGTATCCGTTCGGCCCCGTTCAGCCTACAGGTTTAAGACGTTTATCCCCCATCCAGGTGTCGATTTCTTCCTGGCGAGCGATAGGGAGCCAGCATTGTATGGAGAAATCCGGCTTCGCCGGAGACATTTTTCTATCGAAAAATGTACAAATTTAGCTTACTCTCAAAACAAAAATATATATATATGTGCGCTGAACATGATGACGGTGTTTAGATTATTCTATCATCATTATTGGATTTTATAGAAATAAATCTATAACGATAGTTTTTCGCTCTTATAGAATCCATTCCGCAGCAAAATATTAACTCTGTCTGTTTTCACCAATAATAAGTGCTTTTTATATTTTGTTGTTTTCATGAAAGGCAAGAGGAAAGGTTATTCTATAAGATTTCATCAACAACAACAACAAAAATAACAATATGTGGAATTTCACCATAGGTGAAAGCATATCATCAGTCCGCCGGCATTTGCCCTAACTCTCAGTCGGTTTTCACCCATAATAATTGTTTTTTTATATTCTTTGTTTTCATGAACGGCAAGAGGAAAGGTTATTCTATAAGATTTCATCAACAACAACAACAAAAAAAACAATATGTGAAATATCACCGTAGATGAAAGATATCTCACTATAGGCCTAATCAACAAAATTTACCCACCTCTCCGAAGTTGCTCTTTGGCCTCGACAGGTGTGTCTTGAGCATTCCGCGACGTCGCAAGGCCCTTCGCATGCCTCGTGCGGAGCATACCCCTGGCGTGTATACTCTCGGCGAGTATTCGTGCGCACGTCGACGACTAATCGACGAGGAAATCGCCGATGATCGTCGATGTTCTCGGAACATCCGAGAGCATCGGCGATCAGTCGTGCGACGTTTTGGAAAATTTCAACTATTTTTTCGTGCGACTAACTCGGCGCAGATGTCGCAGATGATCGCAGAAAACCTCGCAGTTCCTTCAGCGATGCTCGACGATGCTACCAACCATTGTGAGTCCTCGTCCAAAATTTTGAACTGTCCGAACATTTGCGACAACCCGCGAGGGCCCTTGCGAGGCCTTGAGAGGCCCTGAGAGTCAAACGATTTTTCATGAGAGGTGTTGAGACATGTCACGAATGTGCCAATTTATCGGTATCGGCGACGAAAATCGTGAGTTGTCTCACCAGTGGGAAAGGGTCAATAAGAGTGAGAGTCTGAGTGTAAGGGGTGAGACAGTGAAACACGGGAACGTGGTGGCTTCAGAGATGGGGTCGCTTAGGTCCATGAATGAGCACCGTGCCTCATGTGAAGGCAAGATGTTAGGTGCTCATTGTACTCTATGTGCTTCACATGTCTCACTCCCTAGACTGGAGCAAGACCTCACAGGCTTCACTGCTCATTGTACAGCGGTGAATGTTCAGGCTCTCAGTCTATGCCCGACAGGGAGTAAGTTGGAATATAGAAAAAAACGAAATATATATATATATATATATATACATATATATATAGTATGTATATAAAACAAACCCATGTTCTCTCCCCAGGCATCTGTAGCACAAAGCACTCATCGTGGCTGAGGAGGGATCTCATGTGAGTATTAAAAGCAATCTTCCTCCAGAAATATGACTATTATTAAGATTCTATAGGAGAGTTGAAGTTTTTCTTAACCCACTGAGCCCCAGCGACGCACTGTTTGCGTCCAAAATGTTTGTAACGCTAAACCCCAGGGACGCATAAGGTGCGTCCTGGTTAATTACTCTGGTCCTATGGCACCTAGAGGGCTCAGATTTGTATGAGAACTGTGTAAGTATCCCACGCACAACGCTGATGGTTGAAAACTCTCAAAGTCCAACCGCGTGCGCATAACAACCTGGTTTGCCTGTTTTTGCCTACCCATTTCCCCATGTTAATTCCGACTTTCGAGCGCACCGTAGGACCCCTTAATGACCTAGGGGATCGGTGTTTGTGGGTTTTCCTTCATTTCTAACCCATTCCTGGTGTTTTCTGGATTTTTTTTTTCACAACCTGCTGGTCCTGGGTGGTACATTTATTATTAACTAGCTGGGGTTCAGTGGGTTAACGCTATCTGTTGCAATGTCTTGGGGGTGGGGGGATTATGATATAATTGAAGTATTATTAACCCTTCTTTAGCGGGGCCCGACTTAAGTGCGTATCTAAAAATCTGGACTATGTGGCGGGGCCCGACTTAAGTCTGTGTGCTATTTTGGCGCAATATTGGCTCAGAGAGAGAGAGACGAGCGACGGGAGGAGCGTAGGTTACCTCATGACCGCTCGCCACGGCCGCCGTGGGTCTACTGACATGTACTCCACACTACTCCACCCTCCCTCACTCGCTACACACATAATTATGTAACGAAATGACCGTATTTTAGCTATTTTGCCCTTCGGTTGCACGATCGTTGCAAGACAACCAGTGATCGTAGATGGATGGTTCTGGTGTCATTGGAAAGCTCAATTTACGCCCTTTCAGGGATACATAATTGTATTACGCTCCGGCTCTTGTTTATGCATGAAAAAGAGCACGGAAACACCATTTATGGTAAAAAAATAAACCCCGCTGGGCGGCATGGTAAAATATACTCCACCACCCACTCTTTAAGTGTTAAAGGCTTTGATTATGCTATGCTGTTATTACATAAGCCAATATAGGTTCTTCAATCACCTTAACTAGGTAATTATGCAATGAACACGGACAAAAAGTACAAGAGAATGCAATTCAACTAACTTTATTTAATTAACTACAAAAGTACAGAAATGTAGTGTCTCAATAGTTAAATGCAATCAGATTCAGGACAACACTATACATAAAACATTACACTAACAATATACATGGAAATTCACAGTCTAAAGGCCGCGTCATACAGAACTCTAATCCACCAGAACCCACCGGAATTAATTCAAAAATTCAAATTTTAGCCACTTCTTCCCCATTCTGGTCTATTCTTGTACGTGTTCTGGTTAGATTCTTGTCTATTCTTGTGTTTCGAGTGATGTTCTAGTCGTCACTCGATTGATCGAGTGAGTGAGCAAAAAGTTAGTGCATGCGTTAACTTTCTACGATTTATCGAGTGAAAAAACTTTAAAAATTATCGAGTTACATTCTAGTCGTATCCTGGTCGCATTCGAGTCGGATTAGAGTCGCATTCTACCTATTCTGGTCATGTTCTGATGTAATTTTTATAGTCGATGCCGACTCGAATTACTTGAATGTAACTCGATGCCACTCGATAATGACCGGAAGTCAACTGGATGACAAGTTGATTATTCCACTTTAAAATTGAATGTAATGGAATGAGAGTTGAATATAACCCGAATTAAGAAGAATACAACTGGATGCCGACTAGAATATGACTGGTAGATGACTGCATACTTGCTTGATGTATCGAGTGTACACTGGATGTCGACTCGAACATGACTAGAAGTACTAGAATACAAGTGGAATTCAACTAGAAGGTAACTGGAATACAACCAGAATATAACTCGACTAGGTGCGGCCCCAAATATATAATGGATTGAAAAAAAAATACAAAAATAATAATAAATAAAATCAAATATAAAATCGGCCCTATACGAGGCCATTGTATTTCAAGTAGTACCTGGAATCAAACTTACTCATCTAACTCTCCACACCTTAACTCTGGCTTCCCCTCAGTTGTGTCTACCAATGAACAGTGTTCTTCCTTCACCCCAGCTGTGTGAGTTAAGGGGGTAGGGTTACTTTTTGGTCTATTTTTTATTTAGCCTATATATATTTTTTTGTTTTTACTTTCTTCGCTAGACATCCATCAAAGCTTAAAAAACACACTGAATTCGAGATTAATTTGTACATTTTTCGGTAGAAAACTGTCCCAGCCGATGGCAAGTTCCTCCTAAAGTTACAGGCTCGCTATCGCTCGCCAGGAAATAAACCTATGCCTAAATGGCACGAAAGGTCTTAATATTAACAAAGAAATAGGGCAATTTTTGTTATAACCGCCAAACTAATGGAATGAACGTCATAACATCTAAAAAACTAATGGGGCTAAACATGAGGGAGAAGTGGGTCCAGAAAAACCCTCTATCCACCCCCCCCCCTCCCCTCGTGTACGTGTATGACAGTATGTGTGTATGTGATTGAAAGTGCATATGTTGCCGTGGTGAGTGCCCTGTTACTACTGGTGTGCCTGTGAACCAATCCTCCCTTTATATACTCAAAGGTTCCTCATCGAGTCACCTTCTGCCTATTCGAGTCACGTTCCACTTACGTTCGAGTTACGTTCAACTTAGTTCCACTTACGTTCGACTTAACTTCATGTAATTCTGGTCATGATATACTGACATTCCGGTCTCATTCTGGTCATTCGAGTTGCATTCGACTTGGGATCGAATAGTCTTCTTTCCACATCCGGTTTCCTTCGAGTCACTTACTGGTTAACATCGACTCATATTTGGGTTACATTAGAGTCCATCGAATTACGTTCGATTTACATTCTGGTCATTGACGGGTCGCATTCTACTCTGAAGTCACACTCGATTAAGGCCGCGTAATTCTCGTCAATTCCGGTGAAAAGTTCGATTCCAGTGGGTTCTGGTGGTTTCGAGTTCTGTATGACGCGGCCTTAAGTCGTATAGTATGTAAATATATATCTAGTTCAGGTAGGGCAAGAATACTTGTGAAACTATCATACATTTATCTGTCAGAAGGTGTACGACACCGACACCGGGGACGATCCGACCAGGTACACACATGTACACCTTCAGTCACGCACACAGGTATTCACAGAGAGACAGAGAAAGAAAACAAGGCGTTAAGGGGAGATGGGCCGGTTTTCTGGTCCCCCTTCTACCTCATGTTTAGCCCCATTAGTTTTGATATTTGATGACGTTCGCCCCATTAGTTTTCCGATTTGAAGACCTTTCGCCCCATTTCTTTGTTGATATTAAGACCTTTCGTGCTAATTATGGGTCGATTTTTTTCCTGGCGAACGATAGTGAGCCTGTAATTTTGGAAGAACCGGCCTTAGGCCGAAACATTTTTCTACCGAAAAATGTACAAATTAATCTAGAAAGGGGATCTAATGGACTTTTTGTTAAGCACAGACACACACACACACACATACTCGAACACATGCATGCGTATAATATGTACATATATATATAATGTGTGTAGAAAACATTAAGAGACCTGAATTATCCAACATGTGAATACCTAGAAGCAAGACAGATCAGACGAATGAGTTAAAGGGTTGAGAAAATAAGTAAGAGGAGAAGGACAGTGAGATTAATGAAGTGCTGAGATGAGAGGGGTCCCGCAGGGGTGATTTGTTTAAGGAGTTGCTATGGCAGATCAGAGAGAGAGAGAGAGGGAGAGAGAGAGTACAAAGAAATACAAAGGAAATCAAACAACAACAGGTCTAGTGACCCTTCTAGGCTGCTTATCCTCCAAAACACTGAGGATCAAGTGTCCAAACAGTGGTTTAGAGTGGGTAAGGGAACATTAGAAAGGGAAATACTGCCCTGGAACTAATGTCCATTGCAGGATTAGGAAGTTAGTAGGAGACAGATGGGTTAGTAACTGAGGGGGGCATAAAATAAAGTTATTCATTTAGAAACGCAGTCATGCAAGATATTTGTCTAGGCGAAGTTTAAAAGAATCAATGGTGCTGCAGTCTATAATGTCTCTGGGAAGCCCATTCCACAAGTTGACAAGTCGATTGAAGAAGAAAATCTTAGATTCGTGTGAGTTAAAAAAGTTTTACCAATAATTTTGCAACCATTTCCCCGCGTGTAATTAGATTGGTCGATAGTGAAGTACTTACTACAGTTCATATTGTCGATGCCTTTGATGATTTTGAACACTTGAATTAAGTCGCCTCTTAATCTGCGTTGGGTTAAAGGAAATGGATTTAATTCTCTAAGACGCTCCTCGTATGGTTTGTTCTTTAGGCTAGGTATCATTTTGGTAACTCTACGTTGAACTCGTTCTAGCTTGTCTATATCTTTTTCGTAATAAGGGCACCAGGATTGAACGCAGTATTCCAGAAGAGGGCGGACTAAGGAATTGTAAAGAGTTAGGATAACTTCTTTGGATTTATGCTCAAATGACCTGCCTATAAAGCCAATTATTTTGTTTGCCTTCTTAACCACTTCTGAACATTGTTGACCCAGTTTTAGGTTACTCGATATTGTTACTCCCAGATCGGTTTCTCTGTCTACACTCTTAAGCTCAGTGCCATTCATCGAAAAGTTTGCTTTCTCATTTTGGTATCCGATATGTAGTACTTTACATTTATCCGCATTGAAACTCATTTGCCAAATTTGCGCCCAACGTGACAACTTATCTAGATTGTGTTGTATATCGTCAACTTGTTCTTTTGAGAGTAAGCTATTTGCAATTTTTGTATCGTCAGCAAACTTTGAGATTGTACAGGTGAGACCCTCATCTATGTCGTTTATGTAAATTAGAAAGAGAATTGGACCTAGTACCGATCCCTGGGGTACCCCGCTACATACATTGGTCCATTTAGATGCCTTACCGTTTATTACTACTCTTCGCTTTCTGTCGCTGAGCCAATTATCTATCCATTTAAACACACCATCTTTTATTCCATGCACTTTTTGTTTTATCAGTAAACGTTTGTGGGGAACTTTGTCAAAGGCCTTTTGAAAATCAAGGTATATAATATCTACGGCTTTACTCTCATCATAGAGGTTGAGGATATCGTGAAAGAAGTCTAAGAGATTTGTTAAGCAGGAGTGTTTTTTACGAAAGCCGTGTTGAGTATCTTTAAGTATGTTATTTGCCTCTAAGTGATTTACGAGTCTGTCTCTTATGAGTGTTTCTAGCATTTTACATACAACTGAGGTTAAGCTGATTGGACGATAGTTACTGGGTAGGGATTTGCTACCTTTTTTTAATATTGGTGTTACATTGGCTAGCTTCCACTGATCAGGCATAGTTCCAGACTGCAAGGATTTATTGAATAGCAATGTCAGTGGTTTAGAGAGCTCATCTTTAGCTTCCTTTAGAACTCTAGCTGAGATTGTATTAAGTCCAGGCGTTTTATTTACTCTGAGTTTATCTAAACAATTCAATACTTCTCTCTCTGTAACGGTGATATTGCTTAGAACATCTGAATTATCAATCTGAATCTCGATGGTGTAGGGATATCACTGAGGTCTTCTGTTGTAAAATCTGATGCAAAGAAGGTATTGAGGGCATTACTCAGTTGTACTTCGTCTTTGGTGTATTCTCCATTTTCATCGACTATCGGTCCAACAGTTGAAGTAACTATTTTTTTCTTTCTGATAATTATAACTATAGAATTCTTTCGGGTTTGTTTTACTTTGATTCGCAACATGTAACTCCAGGGTCTTTTTACTTTGCTTAATTAACTTTTTGGCTTTGCGTCGTAGTTCTACAAATTTCACCCGTTCTTTGTCATTTTGTGAGGATTTTAATCTATCATTAGCAAACTTTTTAGCAAGCGTCTTTATTCCACCATTTGGGCTTATCATTATGGCCTGTACGCCGTATTTTCGATGGTATGCAGTCTTGCACTGCCTTAAGGTAAGTGGTTGTGAAACACTCCCAAGATGTATTTATGTCGTTATTGTTAGTCAGAAAGCTCCAGTCAGTTTCTTTAAACATTTATTCAAGTTTATGAAAATTTGCTTTCTTGAAATTAGGGACTTTCTCAATGCTGCTATTTGGTTTGTTACTATTAAACTTTAAATTGAAAGTTATGATACGATGGTCGCTGTTACTAAATTCATCACCAACATATAAACTCTCTACCAAGTCTTCTTTTGTTGCGAGTACAAGGTCAAGCACATTATTACCACGGGTCGGAGATTGTACAAATTGAAAAAGTGAACTTTCTTGCATGTTAGCATAGAGGTCGTGTCCAGAGTGTGAAGTAAGAATATCGCCCCATATAGTCACGGGTAAGTTGAAATCGCCAAGAATTACGGTATCTTCTATGTTAGTTATTTCTGCACTTTGTTCATAAACTTCACTGTCAGTTTGCACTGATTGAGCTGGGGGTTTGTATAATAAAGCTAGTGTTATTTTAGTTCCTCGGTTATTATTTGATAGTAAGCAAGATATGTCTATATTCGCAATTTAAGGTTTTGAGATTAAGACGGGATTAAGACTTTCCTTTATAAAAAACAGAACTCTTCTTCCATTTCTATTGATCTGACTTTTCTCAAACATTGTATAACCAGGAAGCGTATATTCTGTTAAAAAGTCTGTCTTCCGTATTTAACCAAGATTCTGTAATGCCGATTTTATTATAATGTTCTGTAAACACGATTTCCTCTAGATCTGAACATTTATTGTGTATGCTACAAGCATTTACATAGAACACCTTAAGAGTATTAGAGTTGGATGTTACTGACTGCGCATTGTCTGAATTTTCAGTTCGTATTTGACTTACACTACCCTGCCTGGATACCCCCGGTTGACCCCGTTTTTTGAACGGAAATCCTTGACTGCATCGTTCAGCAGACGACCAAGACGTGCAGCTCCTACTTCATTGAGATGTACACCATCTCCTGAAAACAAAAATTTATCATAGTAAAAATTATCCCACGTGTCGACAAAGCCGATGTCCTCCTCCCTGCAGAGGTTGGCTAGTCGGCGATTTGTACTGGTAGCTATGTTGTAGAATAGGTTTTCTACATCAATCCGGGGAATAATTCCTGAAATTAAGAGTCTATTAGATGTTTCCTTGTAGGACCTGATCAGCCGCCGGTACTTGCAAAGTAGTTCCTCTGATCGTGTCCGTTGGGCATCGTTAGATCCAACGTGGATGACGTATGTAGTGTTTGCTGGGGCGAGCCTGGAAACCTCTTCCACAGCCGCAACAATGTCGTCCACGCCGCCACCTGGGATACAGAAACGCTTTCTGGTCCTGGGTGCCCTGGCACAGAACTCCGCTAGTTGGTCACGGACCATGGAGTCGCCCACAAGCCAAACTTCTTCTGTTTTCTCTAATTTTGAAGCGGTTTTGGCATGTTGTCGGGATGACCTTCCTGGTACTGGTACTGGGACGCACATTGTTTCTCACTAACTGAAAGTTGTCCTGGGGGGGAGTGAGAGTAGAGTCATTATTATTTTCTGTAAAATCTCCGACTGGCAATCTTGTAAGTGACCCACGAGGTAAAGCTAACCTTCTTGCGGATATTTTCTCCACCAACTCAACCTTAGATGAAATAAATCAAGATGTCCCTGTACTTAATTTTAATTCGCCTGAAATTCCCTCCCTTAAGATCCACACCAGACATGTCAAAACTATTTTGCAGAATCTCTCAGTAGATAAGGCTCCTGGTCCAGATGAAATTCCTCCAATAATACTTAAGAATTGCTCCTTGGTGCTCGCTCCTGTATTGGCAAATTTTGTCTGTCTGTGTACTCGTACCTCATGCTTCCCAGTACCCTGGAAAGAAGCAAACATCCATCCAGTTCCTAAAAAAGGTGCCTCCTCAGATCCATCAAACTACAGACCAATAGCTATAACTTCCACTCTTGGTAAAGTCTTTGAAATGATATTAAATAATCACATAATTAAGCATCTTGAGAAAAATAAATTAATCAGTGATAGGTAATATGGTTTTAGACGATGTCGATCAACTGCAGACATTCTTTGCCTTCTTAAGCATCAAATCAACCAAGCTACAGACCAACATGGTGGAACACATACAATAGCACTGGCTATATCAAAGGCATTTGATAGAGTCTGGCATCAATCCTTATTGTCGAAGATGTCACACTACGGCCTTGCATCATTAGTTCCACTAATTTCTTCTTATCTTCATAATAGAAAAATATGTGTAATGGTAGATGGCCATTATTCTCAATTTCACTCAATAAATGCTGGTGTTCCCCAGGGATCAGTTTTGGCCCCAAATCTGTTCCTCATTCATATCAATGATCTCATATCTACCACTCATAATCCAATACATTCCTACGCAGATGACTCAACACTCCACAGTTCCTTCACATTTACCAATTCTTTCACCCAACCAGATCTTATAAATTCAAAAATAAACACTGCAATTTCTCTGAACCAGGACCTTTCTAGAATTTGAATGGGGACAAAAGAAAGTTTCCTTTAATGCACAGAAAACCAAGTACATTCAATTTTCTAACCGACAGAATCTCACTGACTCCCATATATTTTTTAATGATGTAAATATTCCCACTTCCCCTAGTATTGACATTCTCGGTGTAACATTAACTACTAACTTGAGCTGGACACATTATGTTAGAAGCATTGCTAAGAATGCCTCTAAAAAACTGGGACTCCTGTACAGAGTTCGAGAATTCTTCACTGACGAGCAGTTGGCCGTAATATATAAAAGTCATGTGCGTTCTCAGATGGATTACTGTTCACCTCTGTGGAGTGGAAGTGGAGTGGTTGCATTGAGGCAGTTGGACAAAATTCAAAATAAAGCTACTAGATTAATCAATAACCCTGCAATCACACAGGACCTTCCTACATTATCCATACGAAGAAACGTTGCATCCCTTGCATTATTCTACAGATATTTTCACAGCAATTGTTCCGAGGAACTTGCTTCAATTGTGCCGCCTCTCCACATCTTTCCCTGTAGAACTAGGGCAGCCAAGAGCGCCCATGAATTTACTATTTCTCTTCCACAATGCAGAACTTCTGCTTATCAAAATTAATTTATCCCTAGAACTACTACTCTTTGGAATTCACTTCCCTCGAGTTGCTTTCCACAAACTTACAATCTACAAAAGTTTAAATCCAGTTGTTACAAACATTTTATGAATGGAGGATGCCTTTAGGTATATGGACCTTTTTGTTTTATCGGTGTTTTTTCTTCCTCCGTTCATTGTCTCTTAAAAAAAAAAAAGACAGCTGCTGGTGCGGGTACCGGTACCGGTACTGCATGCACTGGAATGGCGGTTGACATCGTAGTGGTTTCTTGGGCCGAGGGCACTCCTACGTTGATTGTGGCAAATTCTTCAAGGGTTTCCAGCTTCGTAGTCACGGCATCTATATTGCGGTGAGCTGCATTCAATTCATCCGCCATCTTCTCTCGGAGCTGGCAGAATCTACAAATATGGACATTAGTATCAACAAACATGGTAGGGCCAAACCTACCAGAACAACTCTTGCAGGTTCGTTGCGGCGCCATGACAATATAATCACAATATGCCTGAAAATCACACAAATTTACATTAGCAAAATGGTACAATTAAAGCCTGAAAATCACAAACAATATATGTTAGCAATGTGATACAATTAATGCCTGAAAATCACAACAAATTTTGTTAGCAATATGATCAAATTAATATGCCTGTAGATCACACAAAAATATGTTAGCAATAGAACACAATTTATGCCTGAAAATAAATATGTTAGCAGTATGACACAGTTAAAGCCTGAAAATCACAAATATACTTGAAAATTGTAACAAAATTTACTGGAAAAAAAGTGGGAGAGGGTTAATTTAGCCTAGTGAGAAAACTGGAAAACAGTATACAGTACAGTAAAAAACAATATGTTAGCAATATGATACAATTAATGTCTGTAAATCACAAAAAGAATATGTCAGCAATAAAACACATGAAATTGTATTCCTGAATTATTATTTTTTTTTATGTTAGCAGTATGACACAGTTAGGCTAAAGCCTGTATATTAGTTTATACAGTGGTGGACACAATAATAATAATAATAATAATGGAGTTAGTAATATCCCTGACAAGAGTGTGTGAGGCCTATTAATATGGTGACAAGTATCTGAAATGCGCTTAATAAGTAGGCTATCAAAAAGTATTACAGTAACTAAATTATTCTAACCCAATATTAAAACTATCTTAACAAATGTTAGTGTGTGCGATTTATATAGATAACCAAGATAAAAAGTTCAACCAAGTACAGTATTGGATAGACTTTGATATATAAAATACAAGAAGAGGGTTTGTTTATGCGTACACAGGTGGCGCTGGTATCGGCGGCGTCTCTCTACTTGACAAATAGAATTTTGAAAAACAAACGTTTATCAGTCAAAACTACAGTACAATGTCATGCAAGATAACTACTGGGTGGTTTGCTAAGCACTTAACTACAGTGAGGGCTAAAATATCTACAATCAGTGCTAGAACTTTATAATATGAAACAAGCAAATAGTTTGTTTACTTTAGAGCGCAGGTCGTCACTAACCGGTACAAATGTAAGGTTACATGTCAACTCGTACACAGGACAACTCGTACTCGAGACATCTCGTACCTTAAAAAGACAACTCGTACTCACTTTTTAGACAACTCGTACCAAAGACAGATTGTACTCAATTACCACTGTTATCCAATTCCAAATAAATGTTAAGCCTTTCTAAGTTTTTTGTTTGTATTATTTTTGTATTTTTTTAGGCTATATTGTGTGGAGGTAATGCCTTTTCATTGGCCCCTCTTTGCCTTTTTTATTAATCGCCGAACATATATAGCCTAATTATATACCTACAGAGCTTCGCGATTCACGAGTTTAATATACTTTTCGAACAAATTATCATTATGCTTCGGACAAGAAATCGATCGATTATTATTATAAATTATTTATACAACTCCGCCTACTAGCAGACTCTCTCACATGGTAGGCCTATACAGTATTGACGCAACATTTATAGTTGTTAGACAGCCATTTTATCAGCTGATATCAGTCTTATGTGTTTCTTCGCTCTGAGGACTGCATCAAGCAAGTTCCATTGTTGTTTTTATTAAGGAGTCGACGACGTCGAGAGGACTACGAGAGGGTAATCCCTCCACAGCTCCCCAGGTATTGATGAAATTGTGTGACTTTGAGGCAGCAATTTGGCAATCTATACGCTCGATATTACCAGGTACTCATATTCACGGCTGTTCGTTTCATTGTTGCCAGGCAGTTTACAGACAGGTTGGAATCCTATGACTTCAGACTGCATATAGCCTAAAACTAAAAGGGACCAGTATATAAACAAATAAAATTAAACAATTACTGGCCCTGCATTATCTACAAAGACGTCATATCCCCGATGCCTTTGAGTGCCTTAGGTCTCGAGCAAATAACTGCAGAAAGCTGTTCTCCCCTTGTAAATATATAGAAACGACATGGCTGAGGTACACATTGTGGATCGTTGTAGAAAACTGGTCGAGCTATAAGAGCTTAGTACCGACAAATAACGATTGTGAGGGCTGGCACCGGTCTTAATCAACGTTGTGGACGAGAGAATCTACAACTGTACAGCCTCGTCCCCCATTTGTTGAAAGAGGCACAATTCGTGACCTTACAACTACAATAGTTGGTAGCATTAAAGGAGACTACATCAGGACTCTTCTTCTTCTTCTTACCTCTGACTGGGTATACGCTATCCTAGTGTTTACTAGCCTATACCCCTTTGAAAGGACATTAGCCTAACCTAACAACCTTACCTAACCTATCCTAGTATTATGGGTGCCGCCCCCACACCCCCGCTATTAGACATCTTTGACAGATTTTTGGTGTATTTTTCTGTGAGAAGGGTATTTTTTCAATTTGTCAATAATGAAAATCCTCCATGCGGACTATATGGAGAAAAATATGGCGAATCTGTTGGTGCCTATTTTCCCTAATACATTGTTTCTAATAAGGCGGATGTCCGATGTAGTGTCCTTGAAGATTATCCAATAGTTTACGTATTATATACAAGACGATAATCAAACCAAATGATATCAAAGCAATATCTGAGCAAATATATAATCCAAATATATTATGATTCAGAAGAGGGGAGGGGCCGTTTTCAAGGTTATTGGTACGAGTTGACTAGGCAAGTGAGTACGAGTTGACTCGTTCCGCCAGGTACGAGTTGGCGAGGTACGAGTTGTCCAGCACCCCAAATGTAAACAAAGGCAGTCTCGATAAATAAACTTTTATCAGTCAAAAACACAGCAAAATTACATGCAAAGCAACTACAGGGCAGTTAAACTAGCACTTAGCTACAGCTCATGCAAACAAATAAGGGGATGAGCAATGGAATACTCAAGTTATGGTCAAATTTCGAGCAGCGAGAGCGAAGTGTTGGCGGGTAAGTGAGGAAGGGGGAAGAGAGAGAGAGAGAATTAGAGTTAGAGTTTACAGTTTACAGTGGAGGTAGAGAGAGAGGGGCAGAATGAGAGTGGCGACAGAGATAAGGGTGATGTGGTGTATTGTCTTATGATATAAATATACTGTATACTTTTAACCTATATCACCACCTGTTTGATGATAAATTATATAATCCAAATGAGTCTCATGTGATATATAATGCTTAAGGGGAGGTTTTTAACTTGCTCCCTAGACATAGAAGAAAAATAATACTCCCAAGATCTTTCTTCGAGATAAATGTGTATATGTTTAGGTAAAAAGAAATTGCCGGCCGATGGGCGATTCTTCCTAAATTATAGGTTTGCTATAGCTCGCCAAAAATATATGTCACCTTATTGTAAGGTTTTGATCCTACTCAATTTTAATTTGGCCATAATGTTGTAGGTATGATGGCTGTAAATATACGACGTCTTGCTTCAGTATTTTGTTCCTAGGTCTGACTGTCTCTGTATAACAAAGTGGGCCTTAAGCAAGTGTCACACTATGCCGATTTAAGTGCCGACGCTCCACGACTTAAAGAGTGGTGATACAAGGGGGAGACCACTGCCGAGTATCGTGGGTGATCGAAGGACAGGACGCCCACGACGAGCAGTATGGACGGGCACGCCGCCTAACGGCAACTGGATGGGGTCGAGCGGCAACCATGCAAGACCTAAGGAAGATAAATGACGCCGCTGGGGCGGCGTCATGGCTGTAGCTCGCAAACTGGTTGCCGATTATGCTCCTGACGAGCGGCGCCTATAGGAGGTAGGGCGGCGCCGATAATACTATGGCGGCGATGGACAGCCACCCTGTCACACTGAACCCCTACTCCGTCACACTTGATCCCGACCGAGGCAAACCGGTCCGTCGGAGGTCGACGTCTGTGTGTGTGTGTGTGTGTGAAGGGGGAGGGGGGGGGGGGGGTATTTAGCTTGAGGTCTAGGGAGGAAACTAAAAGCATAATAAAAAGATCCATAAATGAGCAAATAATTTTGTTTTTGTTTTGTTCTATGTGATTGAGGGAGGCAAAAGGCATAACTGCCTATAGCGAGTGCCCCCCCCCATAGTTGAAAGAGTGACAGGGCCAAAATCAAGGGACGTTCGAGCCAAAATGCCTGGACACACGGAGTTTGAAGCAATTTAAGTCATAGGAAGAGGGAAAGACTGATTCTGGGAGAGAGTTCCAGAGCTCAGCTGTTGAGTAGAAGAAAGTTTGAGAGTACGCCCATCTCCCCTTAAGCTCGGTTCACACATGCACGAATTAACGTCCCGTTCGTCCCCGACCAAGAAAATAGGCACGACGGCATCAATCTGGAGGCCCCATGTGGCCACGATGGCCACGACTGCTCCTGTGTGTGAATGTGTGTGTCCCGTGGGTGTCCCGACATAACATGTTTTCTGGCAGTTGCCCCGACCTAAGCGGACCATTTTATGCATGCACAAAATGGACGCCGCCTAGGCGTGGCGAATTAAGGGGTCGGGGACGGACGGGACGTTAATTCGTGCATGTGTGAACCGAGCATTAATTAAGTGGTTCTTTGAGTAATTGGTAAAACAAGGCTACCTATAGTTAACCCTTTCCGTACCGGTGACGTCTTTCTCGTTATAATCTGGCAACTATTAGGTTATTGTATTTTGCTTACGAATGGCCTGTAGCAATCACAAGACCTCCATTCCTCTCATTTATCTCTCTTAACTCTCACAGACCGTTCTTAAGCTGCATAAAATCGTCTAAGTATGGCAGAACTAAGGCAAAACAGACGCCACTGCTATTGAAAGGGTTTATAGATAGTCGCTCGTTGATGGGATCGGATTAAGGGGACAGTGGTGATTTTTGGGGTCTATTTATTTATATATTCATTTATTTTTTAGTTTCCTCGCTAGACCTCCATCAAGCTTAAAAAAGACATCTCCAAAAACTCTCTATCAACGATGTCCCGTGCGACGTTGCCAGGTCGCGGACTCATGGTATGCCCTCCCCCTATGACACCTCCTGGGCGTTACCGGGTCGCTGCCTGATGGCGACCTACCTTTTAAGCGGTGTCTGACGCAGACAGGTCGACGCCCTTGTACATTCTGACGCCTACTGGACGCCGCCCGACGCCACCCGCCTACCGTCCCCGTCCCGTCAATTTACTAGCCGCCGACTCAGCTCATGAGAGTTGTTCGTGTCGAACTTTTCCTGAGGCCCCTGACAACCTCTCCCGACGTCTCTCTTGAGCCGGCGCCCACCCACGTTGCGCGGCGATGTAGGCAAAGACCTGTTCCCGACCCTTGTGAGTCGTGGTGCATCGGCACTTAAATCGGCATAGTGTGACATTTGCTTTAGTCAATGTTTGCACTTTGTGTGTGTGTGTGGTATTTTGACTATTTCATTTGTAATATACTATTTTTTCTTTAAGGGCAAACACTCTATTACCAGGTATTATAGAGATAGCCGGTTTGCCAGTTATAACAGCAAACTGATTAAGGCGGGTGGCTGTGGCCTGATGAAGTCCATCCGGCTCTCTAGTTTGTCTTGGGTGGGTGTTTGACTGTATCTCTATATTTTTCATATACAGTATATATATTAATTTCAACTCTTTTCACATGTATGTGTGTGTTGGGGTATGCTGGTGTGTGTGTGTGTGTGTGTGTGTGTGTGTGTGTGTGTTGGTGTATGCTGTTGTGCGGTAGGTGTGTATGTTGGTATACTTGTGTGTTGGTGCACCGGTGTGTGTGTTTGTTGTCTTCCTCTCGCATCCCTAAACTTATATTCCTTAAACTTATATTATATATACATGTATCTATATAAATATACATTTATATATGTTCTCCTCATACTTTTGATGTTAATGAATGAATTAATGAATGGATGTGTGTGTGTGTGTGTGTGTGTGTGTGTGTGTGTGTGTGTGTGTGTGTGTGTGTGTGTGTGTGTGTGTGTGTGTGTGTGTGTGTGTGTGTGTACAACTAGAATAAATTACAAAAAACATCGCCGATACAGAAGGGTTTTAGAGACCATATTTGTGTTTATCTCTATCTAGGCCGAAGTTTGTCTTTTTGGACTACCCCTGTTTCGCTCCATAAGTTTTTCTATTTTAATGCGTTTCACCCCATTAAGTTGGCGATTATATAACGTTTCAACCCATTTGATCGGGTTTAATTCAGCTTAAAAGGAGGTCTGGGGGGCGTATTTCATCCTGAAGTGTGTCTGGGGAGGCCCTTAATTGTCTAGTTTATGGGGCAAATTAATATATATAATGCTTGAATACATAGAAGAAAAGGACGGCACTGGTTAACCCCTTCTGTACTGTCGCGCTAATAAGTCATGTCCCAGCTGTCATTACGTTTGGTTTGCTCTGTGCTGTATTAATGTCTGCCAGATGTTGAATAGGATGGGTAAGTGTAGGAACATGTGTGTATATTTCACTCGATATGAAGAAATGAAGCTTAGATATTGCTGATACCAATTATTGATCAAAACATACTTGGTGCCTAGACATCACTTATTAGCTTATTAGCGTATGTCCGGGCACGTGCAACTAGAGTCACAAGCAATCTTAATGATCTTGCCATGAGCCGTGTTAATTTTTCTACTACACAGTTTTCACGGTGTTTTGTGCCGGCCATGGTTGACTTGTGGAATAAGTTGCCAAATGACCTAGTCAATTCAGCTAATATCTCCATTTTTAAGTCTAGAGTTAATGCTTTTTTGCAGCATTAATTCTAATTTTGTAAACTTATTTTATTCTATTTGATTGTATTATATTTATGCTTGATATCCTCCACTGCATAATATGGTATCTATGTTTAATATGTGTATATGTACAGTACAGTATACATTATGTTTTTATTTTGTCCTAAGTTGCCGTAGTCTCTCTCCAGTGCCTCCGGGTGTTTTGTGTGGATTGATCTTGATGGTGTTTCTGCACCCTGGTTGGAGACTTCGGCATCTCATATAATAATAATAATAATAATAAGAGCGCGACTGTACTGGCGATGTCTATTTCACTTTATACTTTTTAATTTTTGTTAGACTATTTTATTCAGTTTAACAAGAGCCTCCAGCAATTAATATTCAGTTTAACAAGGGCCTCCAGCAATTAATATTCAGTTTAACAAGAGCCTCCAGCAATTAATATTCAGTTTAACAAGAACCTCCAGCAATTAATATTCAGTTTAACAAGGGCCTCTAGCAATTAATATTCAGTTTAACAAGAGCCTCCAGCAATTAATATTCAGTTTAACAAGGGCCTCCAGCAATTAATATTCAGTTTAACAAGGGCCTCCAGCAATTAATATTCAGTTTAACAAGAGCCTCCAGCAATTAATATTCAGTTTAACAAGGGCCTCCAGCAATTAATATTCAGTTTAACAAGGGCCTCCAGCAATTAATATTCAGTTTAACAAGAGCCTCCAGCAATTAATATTCAGTTTAACAAGAGCCTCCAGCAATTAATAGGCTTCGAACTATCTAACTTAACCTGTTTACTACCTGGGAACCTTTTCAATGATAATTAAGGGGAGACTGGCCGTTTGTTTGGTCTATTAATTCATAAATTCGGATATTTTGTTTAGGTTCTTCCCTAGACTTCCATCAATCTTAGAAAAACACCCCCTAGACCCCCCTTCAAGATAAATTTGCTAATTTTTCGGTAGAAAAATTTCCCGGCCGAAGGCCGATTCCTCTTAAAATTGCAGGCTCGCTATCGCTCGCCAGGACAAAAATCGACACTAAATGGCACGAAAGGTCTTAAAATTGACGACATGGGGCGAAAGGTATTAAAATCGCCAAACTAATGGGCCGAACGTCTTATAATATCAAAACTAGTCGGGCTAAACATTAGGGAGAAGGGGGTCCAGAAAAACGGTCTGCCTCCCCTTAAATACAAGCTCGACAATCAGCCTTCAAACACCCGATGGAAAGCGTTAAGGAGGGGTGGTGGGCCGGTTTTCTGGACCACTTTCTCCCTCATGTTTAGCCCCATTAGTTTGAGATGTTAAGATGTTTGCCCCATTAGTTAGTCAATTTTAAGACCTTTCGCCACATTTCTTCGTCAATATTTAGACCTCTCGTGTTATGTAGGTGCCAATTTTTTCCCTGGCGAACGATAGTGAGCCTGTAATGTTGGAAGAACCGCCGGGAAATTTTTCAACTGAAAAAAAAATACAAATTAAAATAGAAGGGGGATGTAATGGATGTTTTTTTGTATTTTTTTGTATTTAATTTGATGAAGGTCTGGGGATGAAACTAGAAAAATAATGAATACATACAAAAATCGCCCCCCAAAAGGGATAAGTGAGATAGTTAGAAGCCTGTTAATTGCTGGAAGTCCTTTTTGACTGAATTGAATCGTCTAATGGTAGCCAGAATAAAGTTAAAAGGACGGTACCGGTAATGAAGGGGTTAAGGGGGAATGGTTGTTTTGTCTGGCATCCCTTCTCCCTCATGTTTAGCCTCATTAGTTTCAGATTTTAAGATATTCGTTCCATTAGTTTGGCGATTTTAAACCTTTCACCCCGTTTTTTTTCAATAATAATACCTTTCGTGCCATTTAGGTGTCGAGTTTATCCTGGCGAGCGATAGCGGGCCGGTAATTTTAGGAGGAACCGGGGTATTCTTCTACCGAAAAATGTACAAGTTCATCTTGAAGGGGGTCTGGGGGTGCTTTTAAAAGTTTGGTGGAGGTCTAGGGAAGAAACTAAATAAATAATAAAAAACATAACTAAATATGCAAATAATTACGCCCATTATAAAGGCCCCAAATGGTAAGTCACATTTAACCCCTTCTGTACCGGCGACGTATTCATTATTTTATTCTAGCTATATTTCGACGATTTTGTATAGCTTTAGAATGGCATGTGGTAGTAAAAAGGGTTAAGCGAGATATTTAGAAGACAGTTAATTGCTGGAGAGCCTTTTGAAACTGAATATAATGTCGTCTGATAGTAGCTGGAATAAAGTATAAAAGACGTTAACCCATACAGTACCGGTGACGTCCTTTTCATTATATTCTGGCAATAATTAGATGATTTTATTTCGCTTAAAACGGACGTCTACCAATACAAAGGCTACAGACTCTCAATTCATCCTTACAGCTACCATACATCCTTCATAAGTTTCATAAAATCGTCTAAATGAAGCTGAAATCAAATACTAAAAAGACGTCACTGGTAAAAGAAACCGTTAAATGCCCCAAATGGTGATTTACATTTAAAGGCGATTTCCATATTTAGTACATAATAAACTGTATCTTTGGACAGGCTCACTCCCAGGCAGGGTATTTATGGTTGCAGTTACTTCCATCCATATACTGTATATGTGCTGGGGTGACTTGTTTATTGTCGAGAGAGAGAGAGAGAGAGAGAGAGAGAGAGAGAGAGACAGAGACAGAGAGAGAGAGAGCACACACACATTTATCCGAGGTTAAAAACTAAACCACGAAAAATCAGTCTATAAAATAACCAAAAGCGAACTGGAATAAGATCACTTAAGTTTAATTACACAGCTTTTTCCTTCTAAAAATCACCACGCCTCTCCTCTCTCTACAAGCCTCTTCATCATGTATAATATCTATATTTTTCTCAGTAAAGTTAATTCACTCTCCGTCTCAACTTTCCAATGATTTTACTTTCGTAAATCATCCAGTTCTGAGAATGACTTTGCCCTGGCACCTTAGGCTCTATGATTACTGTATTAATTAGCTCTCGCTCTTGCTTTCTGTCTTAGTTCTCTCTCTCTCTCTCTCTCTCTCTCTCTCTCTCTCTCTCTCTCTCTCTCTCTCTCTCTCTCTCTTTGCATCTCTGCTATTCTTTCCTTCCCCTTTCTCTTAGGGTTGCTATCTCTACTAGGGTTAAGTCCTGGCCACCTCGTAGGGATCGCATGATCTGTGTATCCAGTGAATCTATGTAAATATATGTAAAAATGTATGTCTAAATCCAGGTTCATTGCATGAATGTAAAGAACTTAACATGTTTAGATGTAAACCAAAGGAGGTGGCAACGCAAATAGACAAGCTAAACAAGTTGTCATCTGGCCCAGATGTGTTTCTCCCCAGAGGCATGCCAGAAGTGTGCGATCAACTGACACTCCATTTAGTGAAAAATTGTAATGAATCAATCGTTAGAAGAGGTACCTGAATACTGGAAGCTAGGCTACGTCACCCCAATTTTTAAGAAAGGGATTTTGAGGGACCCATGAATTAATGACCAATTAGCATGACACACACACACACGCACATATATATACCGGTATATATATATATATATATATATATATATATATATATATATATATATATATATATATATTATATATATATAGGAGGGAGACAATAGGCAAAACTGCATGCAACAAGTGTCTCCCCCAGAGTTGAAAATGTGACAGACAAAATAAAGGTGGTTGGTTGGTGGTCGTCTTCAAAACTGTATTTTTGGGTGTATTGAATAGAAGTTGTAAATAGTGCTTCAGTAGAACAGTTTAAGATGAGAGTATACAGCATACAATGGACAGTAGACTCTGCAAGGAGTGTAGTGCCCTGCATAATATGTCTGTCCGGTTATAGTATTTCTCCGGGATGTAGTACAATTGGATACTGTATGTCCCTAGCCCACTCATAATAATTCGTGGAACCCCTAGGCACGTATTTGTGCAATTAAAAAACACTGACTTTATTTTTTGGATATAACTTGCTTTTCAATCATTAGTATAGATAGTTTTATAGTTGATGCAAAGAACAAATATATTCATAAATTAGTTTCCAGAGATACATACACACATACAAAGGAGTACAAAGGAAATCAAGCAACGACAAATCTAATGACCCTTCTAGGCTGCTTGTCTTCCAAAACACTGCGGATCAAGTGTCCAAACTGTGGTTTATAGTGGGTAAGGGAACATTGGAAAGGGAACTACTGCCCTGGAACTAATGTCCGTGGCAGGATTAGGAAGTTAGTAGGGGACAGATGGGTTAGTAACTGAGGGGGTGATAACATAAAGTTATTCATTTACAAACGCAGTCAGTCGTGGTTTTAACGCAAGATATTTGTCTAGGAGAAATTTAAATGAATCAACGGTGCCGCAGTCTATAACATACATATATATTGTACATACATACATACATACATACTAACATACATACATACATACATAGATACTATACATATATACATAGATACTATACATACTGTACATACATACCAGTTTGAAGACCGCTTTGTCCGCAGAGAGTGTGGTAACAATCTCACGTCCTAAATGGCGGCTTTCCTGGTGAACCTGTCAAGGGCTGCCTCTGATGTCAAGTTTGTTTCATCTTGATATCGGACCAGAGTACCTGTTCCCACGTCTTTCTAGGTCTATCTATCCCTACGCGCAGCTCCCCCCTACGTTCCATAATTAGAAATAGATGAAGTCCACCAATATTTATGAGTGGACTAGATCATATGCTATCCGACTGTACCGCAAGGTCTTTAAGATACCAACTATTCCCTGTGACTCCTTGTAACTCTCGCCACAGGCCCCCCCCCCCCACCCCTCCCTGCAAACATTGTATTTTTACTTTGACTCTTCGCACTCCGTATGTTAGACCCTTTCTTTCGCTCTCTCCGTGACTTCCAATTCTGTTTAGCTACTTTTTCTCAACTTTACTTTCAGTTTTTATTCAATTTACTCGGTTGTATACTTCTGCAACGTCTGCCTTTCTGTCTGTTACTTGGACGTTCCCAGGATTTTTGTTTTCTGTCAGTGTTTGCTTGGCTGTCTGTGTACATCTGTCTGTCTCATGGATGTAAACAAAATGATAGAATGAAGACTACCTTAAGGGGAGATTTCCACTTGAGTTTTTTTTCTGGACCCTTTTCTCCCTCATGTTTAGCCCCATTGCTTTTGAGATTTAAAACGGCGCCTCATTAGTTTGGCGATTTTAAGATCTTTCGTCCCATAATTTAGGAGGAACCAGCCTTTGGCCGGAACAATTTTCTACCGAAATAATATAAATCTATATCGAACGAGGGTCCCAGGGATATTTTTTTAAAGCTTGATGGAGGTCTAGGAAGCAAACTAAAAACCTCCCCTTAAAATCTCATAAATTATGGGGCTAAACATGAGGGAGAAAGGGGTCGAGAACAAAACCATAGCTCCCCTTAAGGGGGGATGGGCCGGTTTTCTGGACCACTTTCTCCCTAATATTTAGCCCTAATAGTTGTCAGATGTTAAGATGTTTTCCCCGTTAATTAGTCGATTTTAAGACTTTTCGACCCATTGCTTCGTCAATATTTAGACCTTTCGTGCTATTTAGGTGTCGATTTTTTCCCTGGCGAACGATAGTGAGCCTGTAATGTTGAAAGAATCGGCCTTCGGCCTGGACATTTTTCTACCGAAAAATTTACAAATTAAACTAGAAAGGGGATATAATGGATTTTGTTTTTTAATTTGATGGGGGTCTAGGTAGGAAACTAGAAAAATAATGAATACATGCAAAAATCACCCAAAAAGTAAACTTAAGTAAACAAAAGCCAAGATGTGAACACCCCCGTGACTTGTGGTCCCTCGTTATGTTAACCCCTTCAGTTGGTCGTGGAGTCTCAATAATATTAGACAGTTTTATGCAGCTTAAGAGGGTGGTAGTTTGCTTTTTCTCCCTCGTGTTTAGTCCTATTGGTTTTGAAATTTTAAGATCTTCGTTCCATTAGTTTGGCGGTTTTAAGACCTTTCGCCCCATTTGTCAATATAAAGACCTTTCTTGCCTTTTAGGTGTCGATTTTTTCCTGATGAGCGATAGCGAGCCTCAAATTCTAAGAGGAACCGGTCTTCGGCTGGGAATTTTGTTCTTACCGAAAAATGTACAAAATTATCTTGAATGGATGGTGGTGTTGTTTTAAGCTTGATGGAGGTCTACCGAAGAAACTATAAAATATATACATGAATAAATAGACCGAAAACTAACCACTACCCCTTTTTTTGTTATATTCCAACTTACTTCCTCTCGGGCATAGGCTGAGAGCCTTAACATTCACCGCTTTACAATGAACAGTGAAGCCCGTGAGGTCTTGTTCCAGTCTAGGGAGTGAGACATGTGAAGCACGTAGAGTACAACGAGCACCTGCCATCTTGCCTTCACATGAGGCACGGTGCTCACTCATGGCCCGAAACGACCCCATCTCTGAAGCCACCTCATTCCCATGCTTCACTGTCTCACTCCCTACACTCGGACTCTCACACTTACACACACAACGCCACCTGTTGAGCAGATAACTCACCAGGCATTGCACCCCTATAGCATATTTTGAATATGGGAATATTCATACAGTGCTATTTAATCAGGGAACAATGAGGGTATTTTATTGACGTTTCGGTGGGCTTTGTGGTAATGCACTGATACCAGGTACAGCACAAATTCCATGCCTATAATATCTTCCCATTGATACATCGGGATTTGAACCCGGGACCTTTGGATTACCAGGCCAGTGGCAAGACCACTCCACCACACCTCCCCTAAAGAACCTATGCTATTCTGAGGGTGAGTTGAGAGGGTATCTACCACTTTGAGTCCAACAGGTATACTATAAGGTAAAGAAAATCATCTAACGGTAACCAGTACATGATGCAAATGACGTCATCGTGCGGAAGGGGTTAATTATTTAAGTTGTTATATAAGGTTGAGCTCCAACTTTACAGATATGAATTTTGAAGCAAATTTAACACCTTACGAGCGGCCTATGCGGTTTATTTATGTGTACCGCACAGCGGGGTGTTTTTAGCCAAAATAGGGCTGTTTATGTGATAATTTTCATGCCTAAATAAGACCCAGAACGTAAAACAAGTACCTATCCCTGAAAGGGCATAAACAGAGCTTTCGAATGACACCATAACGATCCTTGTATGATGGATAGTTTTCTTGCAATAACCGTGCAACGCGAGTGCAAAAAGCAGGTAATTCGGTACTTTCAGTACATAATTGAGTATGTAGCGAGTGAGAGAGGGAGGAGGGAGCTGAGATTTGTGTCAGTAGGTTCGCCGCGGTGGTCTGGAGCAGTCATACGCTCGCTAGTCTCCTGCCACCACTTGTCTCTCTCTCTCAGCCACATTACGTGCTGAAATTGCCACTCGAGTTATGTCGAGCGCCGCCACATAGTTCAGCTTTATTTAACTCGACTTATGTTGCTCGCCGCTAATTAAGGGCAGTGATTAGGTTTTGGTCTATTTATATATTTAGTTATACATTGTATAGTAACCTCGCTAGACCTCCATCAAGCTTAAATAAATACCCCCTAACCCCCCTTCATAATAGATTTGTACATTTTTCGATAGAAAAATGTCTAGGCCGAAGGCCGGTTCCTCTTAAATTACAGGCTCGCTATAGCTCGCTATGAAACAAACGACACCTTAATGGCACATTTGAGTAGTTCTGATATTTATTTTTTATTTTTTTTTTTTTTCTATATTCCAACTTACTTCCTCTCGGGCATAGGCTGAGAGCCTTAACATTCACCGCTTTACAATGAACAGTGAAGCCTGTGAGGTCTTGTTCCAGTCTAGGGAGTGAGACATGTGAAGCACGTAGAGTACAACGAGCACCTGCCATCTTGCCTTCACATGAGGCACGGTGCTCACTCATGGCCCGAAACGACCCCATCTCTGAAGCCATCTCGTTCCCGTGCTTCACTGTCTCATCCCCTACACTCGGACTCTCACACTTACACACACACAACGCCACATTAACCTGTTCTTTACTGGCGACGTACTTTATATTTGATTTCAGCTTCATTTAGACCATTCCATGAAGCTTGGTAAGGATGTGTGGTAGCTAAAAAGATTAATTGGGATAGTGTGTAGCCTTTTAATTGATAGACGTCCTTGCTAAGCTGAAAAAAATTGTCTAGATGTAGCTGAAATCAAATACAAAAATTACATGACCGGTATAGAAGGGGTTAACCCTTTCAAGTATTCGAGGACGATTTTTCACTATACTCTGATTAGCATTTGACCATGTAACTTTGCTATGGCTACCCTTCTAGGATAACACTATTTTAAGGGGGTAGTACTCGCATAACCAAGGTTATGCATTGTAGATTGAGACGAGGCAATGTGGAAAAGAGCGGTGTATACCCATGTGCAGTGTGTGGAAAGGGAGTGGGCGTTAACTCAATTCAATGTAGCATCTGTCGATGTTGGGTACCCCATGGGAGTAAGCGCTGTAGTAGAATAAAGGGACCCCTGCCGAAGGATAAGTCAGAAATAGAGATATTTAAGTGCGTAGTGTGCAAAGGCGAGCTTGTGTTAAGTGATGATCCTGTGGCTGTGAATTTTTGGAAATGAGTCTTTGGAGCTGGTGAACAAGTTTTGTTACCTAGGAGATACCATCTCTGCCGGTAGTGGGGCCGAGGCTGCCACTGTTGCTAGAATTAGGTGTGGCTGGGGGAAGTTCAGAGAACTGATGCCAATCCTGACCTGAAAAGAATGCCTCTCCCCCTGAAGGGAAAGGTGTATGCCTCATGTGTTAGAAGTGCAATGACGTATGCCTCAGAAACATGGTCCGTTAAAGTAGAGGATGTCAACAGAATGGAGCGTAATGAGATGAGAATGGTGAGATGGATGTGTGGGGCCAGGCTACAGGATAGAATAACAAATGTTGAGCTGAGGAGACGTTTAGGTATAAAGAGTATTAGCGAGGTGATGCATACAAGTAGACTGGGATGGTATGGACATGTGGAGAGAATGGATGAACAAAATTGGGTGAAAAAATGCAGGTCTGTGATTGTGGAGGGAGCTGCACCAAGGAGTGGACCGAGGAAGACCTGGGATCGGACTATACGTGCCGATCTCAAATCCAAGAACTTGACAAGTGAAGCAGCCCTTAACAGGGTTGCCTGGAACGCCACCATTAGGACAAGAGACTGAAACTGCACGTATGTGTGGAACACTCAGTCTTAAAATTTTATGAATGTATGTATGTATGTATATATGTATGAACCCCCTTCTCCCTCATGTTTAGCATATTAGTGTTGAGGTTTTAAGACGTTAGTTCCGTAAATTTGGCGATTTTGAGACCTTTCGCCTCATTTTGTTGTCAATATTAAGACCTTTCGTGCCATTTAGTTGTCGATTTTTTCCTGGCGAGCGATAACGATCCTTAAATTTCAGAAGGAATCGGCCTGCGGCCGGAACATTTTTCTACCGAAAAATTTACAAATTTATCTTGAAAGGGAGTCTAGGGGGTGTTTTTTCTAAGTTTGATGGAGGTCTAGCGAAGAAACTCAAAAATATATTATTTAAATAATTATATAGACCAAAAACCAAGCATTACCCCCTTAGATAATCCTGTGACACCAACAATTACTTCCTAAACTGAGGAAAATCGGGTATAATACTGTGTAGCGGGTAGACCTGTACTTTTATCTCAATAATTTGATAATGTTACAATATATTTTTACATTTTATAATCATAAATAATCCACTTATATATTAGGTTAGGTTAGGTTTTGGTTAGGTTAGGTTAGGTTATGTTAAAGATATTGTTCAATGTTTCTTAGTAAACAGGCATCTGAAAAACAGTTCTGCCCGCTACACAGGATCTTACCGAAAATCGTCTACTTAAATAATCCTAAGTAATTAATTCCACTCCTAACGTCAATCACCCCAAAATGAAATTTATGAAAGCACGTGATCCTCCCGGGATTCAAACCTTGGACACCACATACAGACCTTCAACACTCTACCATTACACCACCAAGACAGTTAAGGTTCAGTACATGACCACGAACAATACATGTATCGAATACTGGATACTAATATATTATGTACTGGATTCAATTGCACTATTAATAGCGTAAATTAAAAACGAAATAATGTGTTTCTGTCTTCGAATGGTTACCTCTTCAAATAAATAACTGGGGGACTATTTATTAATCTTGGTGAAGTGTAATGTGATGCATATCGGCAAAGCGAGCTGCAATTTAGGCGGAACATGTACACATTTATCTCAAAATGGGGTCTTGTTTTGTATATATTGTATATATATATATACAGGGTGTAACTTTGGGAAATGATAAAACAAGTTATTCTAATCATAAAACGTTTTAAAACAAAAAGTCCAAATCTCAATCGTTGAACAGATATTGACGGTTTAATGAGGTGTCCTCCGCATCACTGTAATGGACTCTTCCATGTCAAATAGTTTGCAACTGGTCCAAAGTGAGCTATTATGTCTATAATAATTTTGTAACTTACAAAATATAGTACCTTTATAACAAAATGGTAAAATAATTGCAGTTAGATAGAGTTGTGGTAGGCATCAGGACAGCTAGGCCTTAACCCTATTAGGTGCAGGGCAGGTCAATTTGGTACCTCCCTGTTTTACTTCATTAGCTTGGAGGCTATAAGACGTTTCACCTCAATAGTTTGGTGATTATAAGATGTTTCAACCCAATAAGGTGTCGATTTTTCCCTGGGCGAGCGATAGCGAGCCTGCAATTTGGGAGAAACCGGCCTTTGGCCAGGACAGTTTTCTACCGAAAAATGTACATATTTAGCTTGAAGGGGGTCTGGGGGACGTTTTTTTAAGTTTGAAGGGGGTTTGGAGAGGCGTTTTTTTAAGTCTAGGTGTAAACTAAAAACACATTGTTCGAAAATGACTCAAATAATTAAAACCCTCCATAATAATTTAACAGAATACTATAATAATCCCTAAGACGTTGCACCAGATAGTGTTAAGGGGAAACAATGATGACAATACAATTTTCAACATGCAATATCTCAATACCGGTCGAGATTTGGAATATTTCTTACAGAACATTTTAGGCGTAGAATACCTTGTCCTATCATTTAGGCGTAGAATACCTTGTCCTATCATTTAGGCGTAGAATACCTTGTCCTATCATTTAGGCGTAGAATACCTTGTCCTATCATTTAGGCGTAGAATACCTTGTCCTATCATTTAGGCGTAGAATACCTTGTCCTATCATTTAGGCGTAGAATACCTTGTCCTATCATTTAGGCGTAGAATACCTTGTCCTATCATTTAGGCATAGAATACCTTGTCCTATCATTTAGGCATAGAATACCTTGTCCTATCATTTAGGCATAGAATACCTTGTCCTATCATTTAGGCGTAGAATACCTTGTCCTATCATTTAGGCATAGAATACCTTGTCCTATCATTTAGGCATAGAATACCTTGTCCTATCATTTAGGCATAGAATACCTTGTCCTATCATTTAGGCATAGAATACCTTGTCCTATCATTTAGGCATAGAATACCTTGTCCTATCATTTAGGCATAGAATACCTTGTCCTATCATTTAGGCGTAGAATACCTTGTCCTATCATTTAGGCATAGAATACCTTGTCCTATCATTTAGGCATAGAATACCTTGTCCTATCATTTAGGCATAGAATACCTTGTCCTATCATTTAGGCATAGAATACCTTGTCCTATCATTTAGGCATAGAATACCTTGTCCTATCATTTAGGCATAGAATACCTTGTCCTATCATTTAGGCATAGAATACCTTGTCCTATCATTTAGGCATAGAATACCTTGTCCTATCATTTAGGCATAGAATACCTTGTCCTATCATTTAGGCATAGAATACCTTGTCCTATCATTTCCCAAAGTGATGCCCTTTCCGCCTGGGACCCCTGTACTGTATAATTATAAATTTTGATGGAGGTCTAGGGATCAACCTAAAACTTCCCATTATCCCCATCAGCACGATAACGTCTTTTTACCCTTGAATCTGGCTAACATTAGACGATTTTATGCAGTTTAAGAAGAACCTATGCTATTCAGAGGGTTTATTGAGATAATGTTTACCCCTTTGAGTCCTACAGTAGAGGTAGATTATAAACTAAAGACAATCGTCTAATGGTAACCAGAATATGACGACAATTACGTCATCGTGCTGAAATGGTTAAGGGAGTAGTGCTTGGTTTTTGGTTTATGTATTTATTAATTTATATTTTTTTGAGCTTCCTCGCTAGACCTCCATCAAGTTTAAAATAGCACCCCCTAGACCCCCTTTCCCGCTTCCGCTTCCGCTCGCCAGGAAAAAATCAACACCTAAATGGCACGAAAGGTCTTAACATTGACGAAGAAATGGGGCGAAAGGATCGACAAACTAGCGGCACGAAAATCTTAAAACCTCAAAACTAATATGCTAAACATGAGGGAGAAGGGGGTCCATAAAAAGCGAGTACTATAGTTATCAGTTCTGGAAAGAGCGTTTAACAGAGGACGTATTTGTTTATACCTTGAGGGTACCATAACACTTGTGAATGGCAGGGTATAGGGAAGTTGGAGCCGCAAACATCGACACTTCGCTGAAATACAACAATATTGCGAGTTTATGAGGGATAAAATGTTTGTTGTGTTTGGTTTTCTGTAATTATATTTGCACCACCTTTGTTATGATAATTCTGCTAAATATCGATGTATCCAGCTCCAACATTCTTATAGCCCAAAGTAGTCCTTTCATACGATTTTCATTTATTATTTTGTCTATGTAGATGAGGGGGACAAACGGCAAAACTGCCTGTGACGAATGCCTTCCCCAAAGTTGAAAGAGTGAAAAGGCCAAACTCAAGGAATGTTCGAGCCAAAATGTCTGGACACACAGAGTTTGAAGCAATTTAAGTCATAGGATGATGGAAAGATGGATTCAGGGAGAGAGTTCCAGAGATCAGCTGTTAAATAGAAGAAAGGTTGGGAGTATCGTTTCACGCTTAAGTTGGACTGTTTATACTTAATGTTGGGTCTTTACTTAGATGTATATGAAAGCTGGGGGACTAAGCTAGATTATAAAGAGAACAGAAAAAGTAAATTGAGTTATTGTATAGGGATGTTTATAAATACAGTGGGGTCCCACTTAATGCGATTTAAAACCGTTCGATTTTCGATTAGTGCGAGCAGAGTGGATAGAAGGGTGCTGAGCTGGTATGGACATATTGAACGAATGGAAGATGAAAGGCTTACAAAGAGAATATGTGAGTCAGATACAAGGGGAGGTAGAGGGGTAGGAAGACTTCCATTGCGATGGAGAAACTGAGTAGGACAAGCATAGAAAGATAGAGGAATGACTATAGATCAGGCAAGAGAAGTGGTAATAAATAGGAATGAATGGAGAATGCTAGTGAATCAGTGGCGTATAATTAGGTCCTTGGGAAGGGGGGGGACATAGGGGTGAATCCATTATTTTAAATTTTATATAATGGGTGGGCGAGCGAAGCGAGCCTCTACAGCTGGGGGGTCTTGGGGGGAGTGGGGGGGGGGGGGCTGTAAGGCCGCCCCCGGATTTTTTTTAAAATTAAGCATTTTTCGGGTCCTTTTGAGGCCTCAGCAGGGATATATTTCACTAATTTGATATTCAATGGTAAAACAATATACAGAAGATTATATAATTTTTATGTTGGCTAAACAAAAAAAAGAGCTGTTTGACAAATATTTAATTAGGGAATTCTACAGTATGTATAAAACAACTGCTATAATCTATATCATAATACTATACAATTGTTGATTCATTCATTCCTGGAACTTATGGAAATTGCAATATTACTTTTGATATGAAACATTTAAAAAATAAACTAAAACTCGCAAAATGGCATTAATGAGAGAGAGAGAGAGAAAAAAAACAAAATTAAACTAAAACTCGCAATAATGAAGTTGAGAGAGAGAGAAAGAGCTTACTTTACTCACTAGTAACAAAATTAGGGACAAAAAGGGGGGGGGGGGGGGATGACCGAGTGCCCCCCCCCCCCTTATATACGCCACTGTAGTGAATAGATAAGTGTAAACGCGGTCATGGCCAATAATATTTGAAACACAGTGGGGAAATTCTGCTGCACTACACTGAACAAATTTTTTAAGCCTATTAGAAAGATCCCATACTAATTCCTTGATATGTATTCCCTCCAAAGCGCGGTTCCCATACCTCCGATTTTTACCTCCGTTTGGGACGGACTTACGTCATCGATGACAGACGTCCGTTTGTCGTGTGTGCTCTCCCAGGAGTTCAAACTTCACTAGCGTGAAATCCAATGTTGCCACACTACCTCTTAGTTCGCCCAGTTGGGCTTACTTTAAGTATAAATGGCAAATTATTCGTCTTTGTGTTACTGCTAGACACAATTTATCGTGATGTGCACTATGTAAACAGTCAAAATATGGAAGAGTATTTAAAAAGCCTGTACTCCAAGTTAAATTAACGAGCACTACCATCAAAAGAGGCAATGTACTTCAAGCCTAAATTTATTGATTTCGGAATAAATATTACACAATATCCATAATTGGTCGTCGTCACAACATGTACAGCTATCAAATTACACTTTCTATACAACTCTGGCTTCACAAAATGGAACGTATGAGACTATTTAAAAATGTGGGCTACCTTTTCGCCTTGCTCCTGGGCTATACACATTGGCTGTACTTCAGAACTCGCCCAACATTGTGTCCATGGCGGAGAGGGCGAGTGTTTTTCTTGTTTACATTATAAATACGCACTATCTTCTTTCATATCTTACTAACTCTTGGTCATCCTCCTTTCGGGACTTCGGTGAGACTTTTTCTATTGCACTAGACATATCGAAAGCCTTCGATAGAGTCTGGCATAAATCTTTAATTTCTAAACTACCCTCCTTCGGTTTCTATCCCTCCATCTGTGCCTTGTCTCTAATTTCCTTTCCGGCCGTTCCATAGCTGCGGTTGTGGACGGCCATTGTTCACTTCCTCACCCTATAAACTCCGGTGTTCCTCAGGGCTCTGTCCTATCTTCTATTCGCTTTCTAATTTTTATAAATGATCTCCTTAACTGTACCTTAATTCCCATCCATTCATACGCAGACGACTCAACCTTACACTACTCCATTAGTTTTTCAGAACGCCCCAGCCAGCAATCCCTCAACGACAAACGTAATGAAGCCATAGAACTCTTAAATTCTGATCTAAATACTATTTCCAATTGGGGCAGAGAAAACCTTGTTAACTTTAATGCTTCCAAAACCCAATTTCTCCATCTATCTACCCGTCAGGATCTCCCAGCGGACTATCCCTTATTCTTCAACAATACAAAAATCAACCCTTCATCTTCTCTCAATATTCTTGGTGTCTCTTTTTCTTCTGCTCTCATTTGGAAGGACCATATTACCAGTCTTGCTAAGGCAGCCTCCCAGAAGCTGGGTGTGCTCAACCGCCTTAGGGGGTTCTTTTCCCCTGCACAGCTTCTTGCTCTGTACAGGGGCATAGTGCGGCCTTGTATTGAGTATTGTTCACATGTATGGGGAGGTTCCTCTCACACCACTCTCCTAGACAAAGTTGAAAGGAAGGCCTTTCGTATCATTAACTCCCGTCCACTCACCAACTCTCTGCAATCTCTCTCTCTCTGCCGCAATGTTGCATCTCTCTCGCTATTCTATCGCTACTATAATAATCAGTGTTCCTCAGAGCTATCCCAGTGCATACCACCTCCTTTACGTAGGGCACGTGGTACCCGTCTTGCAACTCAATCCCACCCCTACTCTGTGCAACTCTCCAACCCAAGAGTGAAACGTTACTCTCAAACTTTCTTCTACTCAACATCTGAGCTCTGGAACTCTCTCCCAGAATCAGTCTTTCCCTCTTCCTATGACTTAAATTGCTTCAAACTCCGTGTGTCCAGGCATTTTGGCTCGAACGTCCCTTGATTTTGGCCCTGTCACTCTTTCAACTATGGGGGAGGCACTCGCTATAGGCAGTTATGCCTTTTGCCTCCCTCAATCACATAGAAAAAAAAAAAAAAAAAAAAAAAAAAAAAAACTATACGTACATCCTGTGTGTGTATGCATAGGCTACAGGGTGTGTACTGTTCATTGGTGAACACTGACCAGTACATGCCAATATAATATATCATGGGCACCATAAATATACGTAATTGTCTTCCGACGTCCGTCCAATGTTAAATCAAAGTCAACTTTTTCGGGACAGGATCCGGGATCGGAAGCGCGTGGAATAAAACCGGTTCACGCTCGCCGGAGCCTACGCGTCGATGACTAAGGTCCGTCCCAAACGGAGGTCAAAACAGAGGTATGGGAACCGCGCTTTAAAGGACACCTAGCGTTGGGTGAAAGCTTGTTAACCCCCTCTGTACCGGCGACATCTTTTTACTTTATTTAAAGCTAAATTTAGACGATTTTGTGTAGTTTAAACCTCTCCGACATATGACGCAATTTTGAGCCTATTAGGGATACTTTAAAGCCTTTATTACCATCAGGGGTATTTACAAACCTTTAGTTTAGTTACTTCAACCTCTGCAGTTGTCTTTGAGTTAGCTGTAGGCAGAAAACTAATTTTGGAGAGGTAATTATAAGAGTGAGAGAACTCTATTTCTTATTGCTAATCTGGCAACCTCTGCGTCATATGAGTCTGAAGGGGTTAAAAAGGCTCTGTGTTAGTGAAAAGGGTTATGAGAGATAATTCGAAGACGGTCAATTGATGGAGGCCATTTTGAAACTTAATATAATCACTTAAGGGGAGACTGACCGTTTGTTTGGTCTATTAATTAATTTATTCATATATTTTTTTTTAGTTTCCTCCCTAGACCTCCATCAAGCTTAGAAAAACACACCCCTTCAAGACAAATTTGTACATTTTTCGGTAGAAAAATGTCCTGGCCGAAGGCCGATTCCTCTTAAACTTGCAGGCTCGCTTTCGCTCGCCAGGAAATATATTGACTCCTAAATGGCACGAAAGGTCTTAAAATTGACAATGAAATGGGGCGAAAGGTCATAAAATACCTAAGCTAATGGAACCAACGTCTTAAAATCTCAAAACTAGTGGGGCTAAACATTAGGGAGAAGGGGTCCAGAAAAACGGTCTGCCTCCCGTTAACAACAGCCAGAATATAGTTAAAAGGTCGTCACCGGTACAGGTGGTGGTGTTGGGGGTTGGGTGTGGGGGGGGTTGGGTGGGGGGTGGGGGGTGTGGGTGGGGGTGGGGGGGGGGGGGGTGGCCGCTATAAGCCCCCCCCCCAGGATTTTTTTCAAATCAGAACAATTTCGGGTCCTTTTGAAGCCTCAGCAGGGATATATTTCACTAATTTGATATTCAATGGTAAAACAATATACAGAAGATTATATAATTTTTATGTTGGCTAAACCAAAAAAGAGCTGTTTGACAAATATTTAATTAGGGAATTCTACAGTATGTATAAAACAACTTCTATAATCTATATCATAATACTATACAATTGTTGATTCATTCATTCCTGGAACTTATGGACATTGCAATATTACTTTTTATATGAAACATTTAAAAAATAAACTAAAACTCGCAAAATGGCATTAATGAGAGAGAGAGAAAAAAAATTTAAACTAAAACTCGCAATAATGAAGTTGAGAGAGAGAGAGAGAGAGAGAGAGAGAGAGAGAGAGAGAGAGAGAGAGCGAGCTTACTTTACTCACTAGTAACAAAATTAGGGACAAAAACTAACACTAGGGACAAAATGGGGGGGGGGGGATTGCCGAGTGCCCCCCCCCCCCCTATATACGCCACTGTAGTTAATAGAAAAGTGTAAACGCGGTCATGGCCAATAATATTTGAAACACAGTGGGGAAATTCTGCTGCACTACACTGAACAAATTTGTTAAGCCTATTAGAAAGATCCCATACTAATTCCTTGATATGTATTCCCTCTAAAGCGCGGTTCCCATACCTCCGATTTTTACCTCCGTTTGGGACGGACTTACGTCATCGATGACAGACGTCCGTTTGTCGTGTGTGCTCTCCCAGGAGTTCAAACTTCACTAGCGTGAAATCCAATGTTGCCACACTACCTCTTAGTTCGCCCAGTTGGGCTTACTTTAAGTATAAATGGCAAATTATTCGTCTTTGTGTTACTGCTAGACACAATTTATCGTGATGTGCACTATGTAAACAGTCAACATATGGGAGAGTATTTAAAAAGCCTGTACTCCAAGTTAAATTAACGAGCACTACCATCAAAAGAGGCAATGTACTTCAAGCCTAAATTTATTGATTTCGGAATAAATATTACACAATATCCATAATTGGTCGTCGTCACAACATGCACAGCTATCAAATTACACTTTCTATACAACTCTGGCTTCACAAAATGGAAAGTATGAGACTATTTAAAAATGTGGGCTACCTTTTCGCCTTGCTCCTGGGCTATAAACATTGGCAGTACTTCAGAACTCGCCCAACATTGTGTCCATGGCGGAGAGGGCGAGTGTTTTTCTTGTTTACATTATAAATACGCACTATACGTACATCCTGTGTGTGTATGCATAGGCTACAGGGTGTGTACTGTTCATTGGTGAACACTGACCAGTACATGCCAATATAATATATCATGGGCACCATAAATATACGTAATTGTCTTCCGACGTCCGTCCAATGTTAAATCAAAGTCAACTTTTTCGGGACAGGATCCGGGATCGGAAGCGCTTGGAATAAAAGACCCCGGTTCACGCTCGCCGGAGCCTACGCGTCGATGACTAAGGTCCGTCCCAAACGGAGGTCAAAACAGAGGTATGGGAACCGCGCTTTAAAGGACACCTAGCGTTGGGTGAAAGCTTGTTAACCCCCTCTGTACCGGCGACATCTTTTAACTTTATTAAAGCTAAATTTAGACGATTTTGTGTAGTTTAAAAAGGCTCTGTGTTAGTGAAAAGGGTTATGAGAGATAATTCGAAGACTGTCAGTTGATGGAGGCCATTTTGAAACTTAATATAATCACTTAAGGGGAGACTGACCGTTTGTTTGGTCTATTAATTAATTTATTCATATATTTTTTTTAGTTTCCTCCCAAGACCTCCATCAAGCTTAGAAAAACATACCCCTTCAAGACAAATTTGTACATTTTTCGGTAGAAAAATGTCCTGGCCGAAGGCCGATTCCTCTTAAACTTGCAGGCTCGCTATCGCTCGCAAGGAAATAATTGACTCCTAAATGGCACGAAAGGTCTTAAAATTGACAACGAAATGGGGCGAAAGGTCATAAAATACCTAAACTAATGGAACCAACGTCTTAAAATCTCAAACTAATGCGGCTAAAACATTAGGGAGAAGGGGTCCAGAAAAACGGTCTGCCTCCGTTAACAACAGCCAGAATATAGTTAAAAGGACGTCACCGGTACAGCAGGGTCAATACGTTTAGTTAGAGGTTCGTGAACTGCAATGTTAGCTCTGTGTAATTTTTAAATATTTAATGTTCTGACGAATTGAGCAGAAACAGGTTCTTCAATTTAGTTTGAATGAATCTTACATGTATTGTTGGAAGAATGAACAGGAGGGTCTTTACCTTTACAAATATGATAATATGTAATGTTTTTAATCTAACCTAATTCGGAGATTGTAAAATATAATGTGCTAAGCAGAGTTTTACATACGGTTCTTCTAATGTGTTGTTTTCGTTATTTATCATTTGAACTTTGATATATTCTCTCTCTCTCTCCTCCACAACACAACAAAATGCACGCAATCAATGGCATTTATATTTCATATATGTAAATTATTTTCGAAATGCTTCAATTATTTCCTAAGACACACACACACACACACACACACACACACACACACACACACACACACACACACACACACACACACTCACATACAGTCTCCAATATGTCATATATATTTCATATATGTAAATTAATTTCGAAATGCTTCCATTATGTCCTAGAAAACACACACAATTGCACTATAGTCCAGCCAAGCTTAACTGGCAGTTTTACCCGCGGTCAATTCCTTTACATTGGTACTACATGTATGATTCCTGACAACGAAAATATATTATTTTCTGTAAGTACTTAATACATAAAATAATATATTTTCGTTGTCAGGAATTATACATGTACGACCAATGTAAAGGAATTGACCGCGGGTAAAACTGCCAGTTAAGATTGGCTGGACTATAGACATATCGAAGGCCTTCGATTGAATCTGACACATTTCTTTAATTTCTAAACTACCCTCCTTTGGTTTCTATCCCTCCATCTGTGCCTTTGTCTCTAATTTCCTTTCCGGCCGTTCCATAGCTGAGGTTGTGGAGGTTCATCGCTCACTTCATCATACTATCAACTACGGTGTTCCTCATCTCCATTCTCTCGTTCTAATTTCATAAATCTTCTCAACTGTATCTCCAGTCCCATCCATTCATAGGCAGACGACTTTATCTCACACTACTCAATTAGTTTTCCAGAACGCCCCAGCCAGCAATCCCTCAATAACAAACTTAATGAAGCCACATTTATCTTCTGATCTAACTACTATTTCCAATTGGGACAGAGAAAACCTTATAGCTTTTAATGCTTCCAAAACCCAATTTCTCCATCTATCTACCCATCCGGAACTCCAAGAGGACTATCCCTGATTCTTCAACAATACAAAAATCAATCTTTCATCTTCTCTCAATATTCTTGGTGTCTCTTTTTCTTCTGCTCTCACTTGGAAGTGTTACGTCCTGGGATATATAAACACTGGGCTCTTTCTATTGCGGCAACAAGCAACAACGGAACACGCTAGATCCCACACTTATCTATAAACCCAGGCAACAAACCACCCTAAACCATCAAGAGTCCTGCCTGGACAACAAGGTATCCTATGACTCGGTTACAGGGTGCACGCACTATAGACTGCTGATAGTCAAGCAGGCTATATAAAAGATCACACAATTAAGTTGACTTAAAGCTTCAAGGAAAAGATAGATAACGGAATTAAATTGCAGAAACAATTTAATAACAAACTAGAAGAAAGTACATTTCTCGTTACGTTAATGAATACAACTAATCACCCCTGCGTGAAAGAAGGTGAAAGCAAACAGTCCTCAAAACATCGTACCGGTAGACAAGATGCAGGTTTCTAAACTGCATGCGGCTACTGTAGGATCTGATGCTTAGCAAAGAAAGTACGTTACGGATTTAGAGAACTCTTAACTCATAAGCAGGAATAAATACTAGTGATAGGCCATACAGTGTATAATTGCATAGGTATAATTAAATAAAGGCAGCAACTCGCAACATAACCACATACAGGTGTGCTTCTCACTCTTAGTCAGGCAAGCCTGCTCGGACAGAGTCTCTAAGCCACACCCTGACTCACAATGCTCACAAAAACGGTAAACTGTGGCACAATAACAAGCATACAGACATAATAAACCCCTAGCTGTTAATCTGCCAGGTGGCAGAGGTCTAGCCGGAAGGATATAGGCTTCGGATACCCGGGCTGAGCCACCTGGCTCTAGCCTAGGGACGTTCGCAAGTCTGTGCGCCAAATTACTCTAATTGAAAGGGTGCTCTCTTGAGAGACTCAGATCCCAAGTATCTGACTCTCTCCTGGTGACCCTAAAACAAACGCAAGACGTGCTAGCGCAGTGCTGAGTGGACTAGGCAAGGGCCCTCACACAACACAACACTAGACACACCGGCACACAGACAAGAAAATGCCCCCAGACTCCCACGGGTATCCTAGTAAAGTCGTGCAGGTCCACAGGACTCGCACCAGCAGACTTTACTTAAACGATCGCAAAAAAAACTCCCCTCCGGTCTAGCCCCTGCTCACCTGCCACAAGAACACACTAGCAAGCATGAAACCACCAAATATGAGACAACAAAAAAAGCTTCCTCGGTCTCATTAACAGTTACATCTCTGCATAAGGCCCAAAATCCTATCTAGTTATCTGAGAGCTCGTCGTTAATACAATGATAGATATAAGGTCTATCAAGGGGATGGGGTAATTAAATAGACTGGTGAAGTAGTGGAAAGAAGGTATACAAAGTAAGAGAGAAAGTTTCTAAGTGGGGTTGAGAGGAATAGATATCAAGGGGGTCCGAAGGGTACGACAGTGAGGTGAGCTCTGAGTCTTGAATCTGTCTGGACCCCACCCTAGACATGCGAAATACATCCCATGCTTGGCAACACTCAACACCGTTGCCGGATCAAAATCCTCTACCCCTTGCGTGAGTCAAAACTAAGCCTAACGTTGCGATCAATTGGCAACAATCAGGCTCGTCCCAAGCTAGTCTCTCCGCGCCCGCGCGAAGCAACGTCCCCCAGCCGGTCTCTCTCTCCCGCTCGTCTCCTCCCACTCTCACTAGACTTACATCTTATATATAATAATGAAACAATCAACTATCGAGAATAAAATATACTAAGATGCGTTGGTTAAGAATAAGGGCAGCTTCAAGCTGTGAAACAATATAAGAATATCCCAGACATTAGTTACATTGTCGTAGGATATATACTAAGGAAAAGCCGGCCGGCCGGCTACCGCCAGCCGGTTTCTAAACGGCTGGGCAGCCGACGCGCGCGCATGCCCGCATGTGGCTACTATGCAGGAGCGTCACACCTCCCCAAGATATAAGACCCTTGACTAAGTTCTTCATATCTAACAGAAAGCTTCTCATAGTACCACACACTGTTGCGACACAAGGCACTATATATACAAAAATAAATAAAGACTGTTGCACTCCACCGAGCAAGTTCAACTAACTTAGCGACAATAAGCGAAAACATTCAACTTAGATACTGCTAAAACATCTTATACAAAATTCTACACATTATAAAAATAAAGAGTTTTTATAAGGTTTTTGCTTTTTTAATTTGTTTTTGGCGGCTGCACTTACAGGGGCAAGCCTATTTTACTCCACTCTCAACACACACTGACTGAACGGCGAGGGTTCTCCTGCAAACAAACCCTCCCGTGACAAACAATCAGCCAAAACATTATCAGTGCCCTTAGCATGCCACATATCCAACTTGTGTACCGGCAGCAAAACAACACCTGGCATAAACTGCCCAGTTCATCACAAGACTGGCATTTCTCTTCGCTCTTTCCGGCAACGGGGCCTGCCAATAACCTTTCACTAGTTCTACCTTCGTGATAGGCGATGCAGCCCCGAGGTGGTCTATGGTGATGTCAACTCTCGATAAGGTATAGGCGTCTGTCAGGGATAATGCACACACACTCTCGCAATCAACACACTCACTGATCTTGCCACTTAACACCGGTTGCAAAGTTACAGGCAACGACCACTCACGACATTCCTTATCCCTCAGACCCTTCGTCAACACGTAATCCAGCTCTGCTTGCACTACAGGCTGTCGAGCAGGATTTATACGGTAGGGAATTAAATTGAGCCTTGCACTATCTCCAGCCTGCATGTCGGATTCTACCCCGTACATCAGGCCTGGAGAAGCAACAACCTGCGGATGCACTGCCACAGCCTAGTAAACAACTTATCTCGCAGAATAACAATCCTAGTGCCCTTCCACAACTCAGCCGAGACCGCAGCTTCTAACCTGTAGTCTCCCTCCTTCTCCACCTTCGTCTCTAGAACAGCCAGGTCATGAGAGGGACAATCAGTACCACCTGTGCAGTCACTCCCATAGCTCATTATTGCTAAGGCTTCCTTGCCGATACCGTACATGCGCACCCCCGCATTCCTTGTGACGACATCTGCCTGCGCAGCATCACCGCTTTTAGCGACATGGCCAGATACAGTCGGTCTATGGTAGGGCTGTTGCATTAGACTAGAGCAGCATTGGGAGGCTATGCGACGATCGGGCACCGCCACTCCACAGCCAACCTCACCAATCTGCTCAATGTCCTCCTTTTGACCACCACCCTTGGCAGCCATGGGTCGACCCTGACCTGGCAACCATGCCAAAGCCTCGTCGCCCACCTTGAACCACCGAAACAACGAGGCTAACGGTCTTTCAATATTCACGTGACCTGCCCGCGGAACATCTTGCACCGCCCGAGTTGTGAGACTCAGGGGCTCGGCTCGACCGGTGGGGTATGTGCCGAGCAGGTGCTGGAGCGCTCCACACTGCTGCTCAGGCAGGTGCTCTAGCGCTTCCACAGCCACCAGACTCGTGTCCCCCGCCCACTGCTCCGCCGAGACATGATAATCCCTACTCTCCTCCACCTGTGCCCTACTGCCCCCCTCTCCTTCTCCACCTTGGCCGCTGCAGACCAACGCAGGGACAGTAGGCTGCTCAGGTGGTTGCCTCACAAACTCCTCCAACAGGTTCACATGACATGTTTCCCCGTCCTCGTGTTTGATCTCGACAGCACCATTACCACACTTCTGAACTTCCGGATCATCCAACTGCAGTTTACAAATATCTGCGGGAACCAACCTGTCTAGATGCTTCGGAAGCAACCCAAGTCCTCCCCCAATATCAAACTGAGCAACCCTTTTTTCTCTCCGTGTGTAACGTTGCTGCCTCGGAGTCTCTTCCTGCCCTACCTCCTCACTAGCTGTGACAGGTCCTGGGGCCTCTCCAGACTCTAACATAGGTGCCAATAATGAGTCACCAAGAAACACTGCCGGCTCAAAACTCTCCAATTGACCAACACTTCCCGTTTTCTTGTGACCTTTCCTCCGCGGTTTGATAGACTAAGGTGGTGGCTGCAAGGCTCCGGATGTCTGAGAACGCGTCACAACACACGCCATGGTCTGTACGCTACACATCTCAACCCACTCCTGTTCCTCCCTACTAACGTCGGCCGCCTTCTCGGCAACGACCAAGGGTGAAACCTTAGAAGCAGGCACCGCAAAGTCGTTGCCGGGAGGAGGTCGACGCCCCCAACAGGCAAGTTCTCTACAATTCCGACATCCAGCTCCTTCGCCACACCACCCACCTCCAGCTCCATCCGCACCAGCGGGTAGGACTTCGTAGCATTGATCCCCTGAACTACCACCACCCGAGCAGCGTTAATCGTCCTACCAGTAAAGTTCCTTAACAAGGTCTGAGAAGCCCCAGTATCACGCAATAGCTTAACACCTCGCCTTTCGCCAGCCCACCTCACAAAACCATGCCCTCTATGACCCCCAAAGACGTCGCGGACAGGGTTCGAGCCTTCCGGACTCTTGAACACAGGCTGTGTCCCAACCTCTGACGAACTACCCTGGGCAAACTCAGAAGATATAGGCGACACCCCTATGCTGCGGGCCAATGACACAACCTTGTTTGGTGGCTTGTTCGGACAAGCATTTGCAAAGTGACCCTCCTTGTGACATGCAAAGCACTCTTTACTCTTTGGTTTCCCTTGGGAGTGGGAGGTACCATTAGACTTCTTATACGGGATGGTATTTGGTTTACGTTCAGTTTTATTGTCAGTGCTACATGGTTTTGTGTAATTATGTGTATCAAAATTCTTGGGAGGGGGAGGGGTACGATCCTTTGCACCCGACTCACTCCTAGCTGCTGCTTCGCACCCTCGAATTAGTGACAGTCGGAGGTCAGCCATTTCTGCTGCCTCCTGGAGAGTTCTAGGATTTTTTTCCTTTATATTGAATGTTAAGTCCCCACCTGTGCACTTAAAGAACTGCTCCAAGAGAACCAACTCACTCAACTCCTCAAAAGTAGCTGCCCTCTCAGAACGCAGCCAATGTCGTAGTGCATCAGACAAGTCCCGGGCGTATTCTAGGAAGGTACTATCCTTGCCCTTAGTAACACCCCGAAACTTCAAGCGGTAAGTATCTGGTTGTAACTCATAGGCCCGTAGCACAGCCTTCTTTAGCTCATCATAAACTAAACAGGACTCTAAAGGTAGTGCATCATACGCTTTTAGCCCCTTTCCTAGGAGTCTTGATGAAACTAATGCTGCCCACTTTTCCTGAAGCCACTGGTGTTCCTGACACTTCTTCTCAAATCGCATAAAAAACTCAGTCACACATGATTCATCGAACACAGGAACTAGTTTAAGCAGGTGCGACAATGATTAGTCCCGATGTCTGTTACGTCCCCCAATATTTCGCCCTGTTACCTCCACTCGAGATCTCTCCAGCTCCCTGTCAGCCCGATACCTAGTAGACTCTGCCTGCAGTTCAGCCTCTCATATAGCTGTTCTCTCTGCAGCCTCAGCCTGCACACTAGCCTGTCTTTCGGTAGCCTCGACCTGAGCTCTAGCAACCTCATCCTTGGCCATCTCAAGCCGAAACAACAAATCTGGAGTCAACCCTTGAGGAGGGGAAGATGCATTTAATGGGGAGGGTCCCTGTGATTGAATTCCACGCTGCCATTGACCATCAACTTGGGGGCATGTACTAAATTCAGGCACCCTGACGTTTGATACGGGGGTAGAGTGGAGGGGGGGCTGGGGACCGGGGCCCCCAGTCGCCTCTCCACCCAGGTCTCTCCCTTCTAAACCCAATATCAAAGCCCTCAGCTGATCTTTCCTCATGCCACTTAAACCCTGGTGACCCTGAAGACCTGCTACACACTTTAAGCCATACTTATTCAGCTTCAACACCCTGGCAGCGGTAAGTCACCTCTAAAAATCGTCTAGCACCCTCCTCGCTATCGACTAGCCACTCCACAGGTCTTTCTCCCTCCGAGCCCGTATCGTGACCTGACCCACCACTGGGTTCTGATGTATTAGACATGTTTGTGCACTGCAGTAATTATCACGGTTATAGAATGTGCCTTATCTCCTATGCAAGTATGTATATATTAATGTTATTTAAAGTCTTTAATGTGTTATATTGGTTGCTCCAAAAAAAAAACTTTATGTCCTCTGTATTCCTTTGATCATAAGGAATCTCAAAACAAATGACCACTATATTCCTCTGTTCAGTAAAACCTATGCAAGGTCGCCATTTGTTACGTCCTGGCATATATAAACACTGGGCTCTTTCTATTGGACTAGGTATGCGGCAACAAGCAACAACGGAAAACGCTAGATCCCACCCTTATCTATAAACCCAAGCAACAAACCACCCTAAACCGTCAAGAGTCCTGCCTGGACAACAAGGTATCCTATGACTCGGTTACAGGGTGCACGCACTATAGAATGCTGATAGTCAAGCAGGCTATATAAAAGATCACACAATTAAGTTGACTTAAAGCTTCAAGGAAAAGATAGACAACGGAATTAAATTGCAGAAACAATTTAATAACAAACTAGAAGAAAGTACATATAACGTTACGTTAATTAATACAACTAATCACCCCTGCGTGAAAGAAGGTGAAAGCAAACAGTCCTCAAAACATCGTACAGGTAGACAAGATGCAGGTTTCTAAACTGCATGCGGCTACTGTAGGATCTGATGCTTAGCAAAGAAAGTAAGTTACGGATTTAGAGTACTCTTAACTCATAAGCAGGAATAAATACTAGTGATAGGACCTACAGTGTATAATGGCATAGTTATAATTAAATAAAGGCAGCAACTCGCAACATAACCACATACCGGTGCGCTTCTCACTCTTAGTCAGGCAAGCCTGCTCGGACAGAGTCTCTAAGCCACACCCTGGCTCACAATGCTCACAAAAACGTAAACTGGGGCACAATAACAAGCATACAGAATAATAACCCCTAGCTGTTAATCTGCCAGGTGGCAGAGGTCTAACCGGAAGGATATAGGCTTCGGATACCCGGGCTGAGCCACCTGCTCTAGCCTAGGGACGTTCCCAAGTCTGTGCGCCAAATTACTCTAATTGAAAGGGTGCTCTCTTGAGAGACTCAGATCCCAAGTATCTGACTCTCTCCTGGCGATCCTAAAACAAACGCAAGACGTGCTAGCGCAGTGCTGAGTGGACTAGGCAAGGGCCCTCACACAACACAACACTAGACACACCGGCACACAAACAAGAAAATGCCCCCAGACTCCCACGGGTACCCTAGTAAAGTCGTGCAGGTCCACAGGACTCGCACCAGCAGACTTTACTTAAAGGATCGCAAAAAAAAAACCCCTCCGGTCTAGCCCCTGCTCACCTGCCACAAGAACACACTAGCAAGCATGAAACCACCAAATATGAGACAACAAAAAAGCTTCCTAGGTCTCATTAACAGTTACATCTCTGCATAAGGCCCAAAATCCTATCTAGTTATCTGAGAGCTCGTCGTTAATACAATGATAGATATAAGGTCTATCAAGGGGATGGGGTAATTAAATAGACTGGTGAAGTAGTGGAAAGAAGGTATACAAAGTAAGAGAGAAAGTTTCTAAGTGGGGTTGAGAGGGATAGATATCAAGGGGGTCCGAAGGGTACGACAGTGAGGTGAGCTCTGAGTCTTGAATCTGTCTGGACCCCACCTAGGCAAGCGAAATACATCCCATGCTTGGCAACACTCAACACCGTTGCCGGGTCAAAATCCTCTACCCCTTGCGTGAGTCGAAACTAAGCCTAACGTTGCGATCAATTGGCAACAATCAGGCTCGTCCCAAGCTAGTCTCTCCGCGCCCGCGCGAAGCAACGTCCCCCAGCCGGTCTCTCTCTCGTCTCCTCCCACTCTCACTAGACTTACATCTTATATATAATAATGAAGCAATCAACTATCGAGAATAAAATATACTAAGATGCGTTGGTTAAGAATAAGGGCAGCTTCAAGCTGTGAAACAACATAAGAATATCCCAGACATTAGTTACATTGTCGTAGGATATATACTAAGGAAAAGCCGGCCGGCCGGGTTTCCAGCCAGCCGGTGTTCTAAAACGGCTGGGCAGCCGCCCACGCAACCATGAGCGCATGCCCGCACGTGGCTACTATGCAGGAGCGTCACAGAAGGAATATATTACCAGTCTTGCTAAGGCAGCCTCCCTGAAGCTGGGTGTGCTCAACTGCCTCAAGGGGTTCTTCTCACCCTTTGCAGAATCTTCAGCTCTGTACAGGGGCACAGTGCGTCCTTGTATTGAGTATTGTCACATGTGTGGGGTTGATCCTCTCACACCGCATTCCTCGACCAAGTAGAAAGGAAGGCCTTTCGTATAATTAATTCCCGTCACTCAACCAACTCTGCAAACTCTCTCCTCTCCCTAACTCTCTCCTCCTCTTCGCCGCACTATTGTTATCTTCTACGCAATTCTATCACTACTACAATACTAAAGTGCTCCTCAGAGTTTCTCCCCAGTGTATACCACCTCTTCTACGTAGGGTACGTGCGGTAACCGTGTCTTGCAACACAATTCCACCCCTACTCTGTGCAAACTCTCCAACCCAAGAGTGAAACGTTTTTACTCTCAGTCTTTCTTCTATGTACCAGCTGAGCCTCTGGACACTCTCGTCACCAGAATCATGTCCTTTCCCTCCTCCTAGTGACCTTAAATTGCTTCAATCCTCCGATGTGTCCAGGCCTTTTTGGCTCGAAACGTCCCTTGATTTTGGCC